>SSNP01000168.1:833106-884593 GCA_006937955.1 Pachypanchax playfairii
AGGTTTGCAGGTCATATAGGTGTGCAGGTCATATAGGTGTGCAGGTCATATAGGTGTACTGGTCATATAGGTGTACTGGTCACATAGGTGTACAGGTCACATAGGTGTACAGGTCATATAGGTTTGCAGGTCATATAGGTGTACAGGTCATATAGGTGTACTGGTCATATAGGTGTGCAGGTCATATAGGTGTGCAGGTCATATAGGTGTACTGGTCACATAGGTGTACAGGTCACATAGGTGTACAGGTCATATAGGTGTACTGGTCATATAGGTTTGCAGGTCATATAGGTGTACAGGTCATATAGGTGTACTGGTCATATAGGTGTACTGGTCACATAGGTGTACAGGTCATATAGGTGTACTGGTCATATAGGTTTGCAGGTCATATAGGTGTACAGGTCATATAGGTGTACTGGTCATATAGGTGTACAGGTCATATAGGTTTACGGGTCATATAGGTGTTCAGGTCATATAGGTGTACAGGTCATATAGGTGTACTGGTCATATAGGTTTGCAGGTCATATAGGTGTACAGGTCATATAGGTGTACTGGTCATATAGGTGTACAGGTCATATAGGTGCAGGTCATATAGGTGTACTGGTCATATAGGTGTACTGGTCACATAGGTGTACAGGTCATATAGGTGTACTGGTCATATAGGTTTGCAGGTCATATAGGTGTACAGGTCATATAGGTGTACTGGTCATATAGGTTTGCAGGTCATATAGGTGTACTGGTCACATAGGTGTACAGGTCACATAGGTGTACAGGTCATATAGGTTTGCAGGTCATATAGGTGTACAGGTCATATAGGTGTACAGGTCATATAGGTGTACTGGTCATATAGGTGTACAGGTCATATAGGTTTGCAGGTCATATAGGTGTGCTGGTCATATAGGTGTACTGGTCATATAGGTGTACAGGTCACATAGGTGTACAGGTCATATAGGTGTACTGGTCATATAGGTTTGCAGGTCATATAGGTGTACAGGTCATATAGGTGTGCTGGTCATATAGGTGTGCAGGTCATATAGGTGTACTGGTCATATAGGTGTACTGGTCACATAGGTGTACAGGTCATATAGGTTTGCAGGTCATATAGGTGTACAGGTCATATAGGTGTACTGGTCATATAGGTGTGCAGGTCATATAGGTGTGCAGGTCATATAGGTGTGCAGGTCATATAGGTGTACAGGTCATATAGGTGTACTGGTCATATAGGTGTACTGGTCACATAGGTGTACAGGTCATATAGGTGTACTGGTCATATAGGTGTACAGGTCATATAGGTGTACAGGTCATATAGGTGTACAGGTCATATAGGTGTACAGGTCATATAGGTGTACTGGTCATATAGGTGTACAGGTCACATAGGTTTGCAGGTCATATAGGTGTGCTGGTCATATAGGTGTACTGGTCACATAGGTGTACAGGTCACATAGGTGTACAGGTCATATAGGTTTGCAGGTCATATAGGTGTACAGGTCATATAGGTGTACAGGTCATATAGGTGTACTGGTCACATAGGTGTACAGGTCATATAGGTGTACTGGTCATATAGGTTTGCATGTCATATAGGTGTACAGGTCATATAGGTGTACAGGTCATATAGGTGTACTGGTCATATAGGTGTACTGGTCACATAGGTGTACAGGTCACATAGGTGTACAGGTCATATAGGTTTGCAGGTCATATAGGTGTACAGGTCATATAGGTGTACTGGTCATATAGGTGTACAGGTCATATAGGTTTGCAGGTCATATAGGTGTGCAGGTCATATAGGTGTACTGGTCACATAGGTGTACTGGTCACATAGGTGTACAGGTCATATAGGTGTACTGGTCATATAGGTTTGCAGGTCATATAGGTGTGCAGGTCATATAGGTGTGCAGGTCATATAGGTGTACAGGTCATATAGGTGTGCAGGTCATATAGGTGTGCAGGTCATATAGGTGTACTGGTCACATAGGTGTACAGGTCATATAGGTGTACAGGTCATATAGGTGTACTGGTCACATAGGTGTACAGGTCATATAGGTGTACAGGTCATATAGGTGTACTGGTCACATAGGTGTACAGGTCACATAGGTGTACAGGTCATATAGGTTTGCAGGTCATATAGGTGTACAGGTCATATAGGTGTACAGGTCATATAGGTGTACTGGTCACATAGGTGTACAGGTCACATAGGTGTACAGGTCATATAGGTGTACTGGTCATATAGGTTTGCAGGTCATATAGGTGTACAGGTCATATAGGTGTACAGGTCATATAGGTGTACAGGTCATATAGGTGTACTGGTCACATAGGTGTACTGGTCACATAGGTGTACAGGTCACATAGGTGTACAGGTCATATAGGTGTACAGGTCATATAGGTGTACTGGTCATATAGGTGTACAGGTCATATAGGTGTACAGGTCATATAGGTGTACTGGTCATATAGGTGTACTGGTCACATAGGTGTACAGGTCACATAGGTGTACAGGTCATATAGGTTTGCAGGTCATATAGGTGTACAGGTCACATAGGTGTACTGGTCACATAGGTGTACAGGTCACATAGGTGTACAGGTCATATAGGTGTACTGGTCATATAGGTTTGCAGGTCATATAGGTGTACAGGTCATATAGGTGTACCGGTCATATAGGTGTACTGGTCACATAGGTGTACAGGTCACATAGGTGTACAGGTCATATAGGTGTACTGGTCATATAGGTTTGCAGGTCATATAGGTGTACAGGTCATATAGGTGTACTGGTCATATAGGTGTACAGGTCATATAGGTGTACAGGTCATATAGGTGTACTGGTCATATAGGTGTACAGGTCACATAGGTGTACAGGTCATATAGGTGTACTGGTCATATAGGTTTGCAGGTCATATAGGTGTGCAGGTCATATAGGTGTGCAGGTCATATAGGTGTACAGGTCATATAGGTGTGCAGGTCATATAGGTGTACAGGTCATATAGGTGTACAGGTCATATAGGTGTACTGGTCACATAGGTGTACAGGTCACATAGGTGTACAGGTCATATAGGTGTACTGGTCATATAGGTTTGCAGGTCATATAGGTGTACAGGTCATATAGGTGTACTGGTCATATAGGTGTACAGGTCATATAGGTGTACTGGTCACATAGGTGTACAGGTCATATAGGTGTACAGGTCATATAGGTGTACTGGTCATATAGGTTTGCAGGTCATATAGGTGTACAGGTCACATAGGTGTACAGGTCATATAGGTGTACTGGTCATATAGGTTTGCAGGTCATATAGGTGTACTGGTCACATAGGTGTACAGGTCACATAGGTGTACAGGTCATATAGGTGTACAGGTCATATAGGTGTACAGGTCATATAGGTGTACTGGTCACATAGGTGTACAGGTCATATAGGTTTGCAGGTCATATAGGTGTGCAGGTCATATAGGTGTACTGGTCACATAGGTGTACTGGTCATATAGGTGTACAGGTCACATAGGTGTACAGGTCACATAGGTGTACAGGTCATATAGGTTTGCAGGTCATATAGGTGTACAGGTCATATAGGTGTACTGGTCACATAGGTGTACAGGTCATATAGGTGTACAGGTCATATAGGTGTACAGGTCACATAGGTGTACAGGTCATATAGGTGTACAGGTCATATAGGTGTACTGGTCACATAGGTGTACAGGTCACATAGGTGTACAGGTCATATAGGTGTACTGGTCATATAGGTTTGCAGGTCATATAGGTGTACAGGTCATATAGGTGTACTGGTCATATAGGTGTACAGGTCATATAGGTTTGCAGGTCATATAGGTGTGCAGGTCATATAGGTGTACTGGTCACATAGGTGTACTGGTCACATAGGTGTACAGGTCACATAGGTGTACAGGTCATATAGGTTTGCAGGTCATATAGGTGTACAGGTCATATAGGTGTACAGGTCATATAGGTGTACTGGTCATATAGGTGTACAGGTCATATAGGTGTACTGGTCACATAGGTGTACAGGTCACATAGGTGTACAGGTCATATAGGTTTGCAGGTCATATAGGTGTACAGGTCATATAGGTGTACTGGTCATATAGGTGTACAGGTCATATAGGTGTGCAGGTCATATAGGTGTGCAGGTCATATAGGTGTACAGGTCATATAGGTGTGCAGGTCATATAGGTGTACTGGTCATATAGGTGTACAGGTCATATAGGTGTACAGGTCATATAGGTGTACAGGTCATATAGGTGTACAGGTCATATAGGTGTACAGGTCATATAGGTGTACTGGTCACATAGGTGTACAGGTCACATAGGTGTACAGGTCATATAGGTGTACTGGTCATATAGGTTTGCAGGTCATATAGGTGTACAGGTCATATAGGTGTACAGGTCACATAGGTGTACAGGTCATATAGGTGTACTGGTCATATAGGTGTACAGGTCATATAGGTGTACAGGTCATATAGGTGTACTGGTCATATAGGTGTGCAGGTCATATAGGTGTACTGGTCATATAGGTGTACTGGTCATATAGGTGTACAGGTCACATAGGTGTACAGGTCATATAGGTGTACTGGTCATATAGGTTTGCAGGTCATATAGGTGTACAGGTCATATAGGTGTACAGGTCATATAGGTGTACTGGTCACATAGGTGTACTGGTCACATAGGTGTACAGGTCATATAGGTGTACTGGTCATATAGGTTTGCAGGTCATATAGGTGTACAGGTCATATAGGTGTACAGGTCATATAGGTGTACAGGTCATATAGGTGTACTGGTCACATAGGTGTACTGGTCACATAGGTGTACAGGTCACATAGGTGTACAGGTCATATAGGTGTACTGGTCATATAGGTTTGCAGGTCATATAGGTGTACAGGTCATATAGGTGTACAGGTCATATAGGTGTACTGGTCATATAGGTTTGCAGGTCATATAGGTGTACAGGTCACATAGGTGTACAGGTCATATAGGTGTACTGGTCACATAGGTGTACAGGTCACATAGGTGTACAGGTCATATAGGTGTACAGGTCATATAGGTGTACAGGTCAGATAGGTGTACAGGTCATATAGGTGTACAGGTCATATAGGTGTACTGGTCATATAGGTGTACTGGTCACATAGGTGTACAGGTCACATAGGTGTACAGGTCATATAGGTTTGCAGGTCATATAGGTGTACAGGTCATATAGGTGTACTGGTCATATAGGTGTACAGGTCATATAGGTGTACTGGTCATATAGGTGTACTGGTCACATAGGTGTACAGGTCACATAGGTGTACAGGTCATATAGGTGTACTGGTCATATAGGTTTGCAGGTCATATAGGTGTACAGGTCATATAGGTGTACTGGTCATATAGGTGTACAGGTCATATAGGTGTACTGGTCATATAGGTGTACTGGTCACATAGGTGTACAGGTCACATAGGTGTACAGGTCATATAGGTTTGCAGGTCATATAGGTGTACAGGTCATATAGGTGTACTGGTCATATAGGTGTACAGGTCATATAGGTGTACAGGTCATATAGGTGTACTGGTCATATAGGTGTGCAGGTCATATAGGTGTACAGGTCATATAGGTGTACAGGTCATATAGGTGTACAGGTCATATAGGTGTACTGGTCACATAGGTGTACAGGTCATATAGGTGTACAGGTCATATAGGTGTACAGGTCATATAGGTGTACAGGTCATATAGGTGTACAGGTCATATAGGTGTACTGGTCATATAGGTTTGCAGGTCATATAGGTGTACATGTCATATAGGTGTACAGGTCATATAGGTGTACATGTCATATAGGTGTACAGGTCATATAGGTGTGCAGGTTATAGGTCACAATAAGGGTGGAAAGAGTTGTAAAATTATTTGTTTGGCTGTCGTTTTTTTACATGTGTTAGACTTTTTCTACTGTAAGTTAACTTTGACTCTAAATTGTCCCGCTGTGTTAGAACAGTTGTTTTCGCTCTAGTTGTGGCTGTGTGATGACCTGGTGACCTGCTCAGAAGTAGTCCCTTCCTTTGCCCAGTGACCACTGGAGATACCCGGAAAAGAAGTAAGTGTGTAGGAAAAATTTAAAAAAATAAATAGACAAATATATTTAAAAATATAATTTTTAATACATGGGTCTATTTTCCTAATATTCTCTAAAATCAGATTACAAGCTTGACTTAATGACATCAAATTTTGGATGACTTAATTTCCTGTTCTTAAACTCAGACATACAGAGGTTCTGGTTTTTGGACCTGAGCACTTTAGGAACAAACTTTAGTCAGTTGTTTATTCTGATTGGCATTAATTTATCCTCCAACAAGCAGGTAAAGAACCTGGGTGTTATCTTTGATCAGGACATGTTCCTTTAGTTCTCATATAAAGCATGTTACCATGACGACCTACTTCCACCTGCGTAATGTTGATAAAATTAGGAGCATTTTGAATCAAAGAGATGTAGAAACTTTAGTTCATGTATTTATTACTTCTAGACTTGATTACTGTAATTCATTATTATCAGGGTGTTCTAATAGTGCTGTTAAAGACCTCCAGCTGATCCAAAATACTGCTGCCAGAGTTCTGATGAGAGTTAGAAGGAGAGACCCCAGTGGGTCCAGGTAGAAGTCATCCAGGTTAAAGTACCGGCTACACACCTGAGTGTGAGGTGTTACTGTGAATCTGTCCCTGCGGATACGCCTCAGCTCTTCATCAGCAGGAAACAGAAGCCCGACGCTGTGGTTCCAGACACTCTGGCGGTTAAACTTAGACTTCTTCATGTCCTCTGGCAGTACCAAAACAAGTTAAAGTGTAGGCTAACGGGAGTATTGGCAGTGGCTGACAGCTCATTAGCTGTTAGCATTTAGCCTATTGACTTGATGTTTTGAATGAAATGTATCTTATCTTAATTTTTAATGCAGTTCAGTCTGATCTGATCGTTCAGGATGTCTCGGCGTCTTTCGTCTCTGGAGTTCCTCCTCTTCATCATTTCTTCCCTTCTTCTCGTGTGTTGTGTTGCTATGATAGTCATTTCATGGATCAGCCTGAAGCCTGAAGGTATTACAGCCCTGTTTCAATAACATGATCATGTGCACCAGGTAATGAAGTGATGAATTCATCGATCACATTTCTAGGTATTGATGAACCTGTGCAGCTGTCGGGTCAGATGGTGATCATCAGTGGAGCTGAGTTTTCTGATCAGCTGAGAAACTCCAGCACTCAGAAGTTTAAATCTTTGGCCTTTGATGTCCAGCAGCTGGTGAGATCATGAGTTATTAATATGAAAGATAACAGGTGCACACACAAACAGGCTTTTAATTTGAAAACTGCTGGGATTTTCCAGTGAAATCTGTGGATTTAAATTTATAAAAAATGAAGTGAAAAATTTCCTCACAGATCAGACAGATTCAGGTGTCAGGTATCACCTGATCACAGTCTAATTCCTGATTGGTTGACAGGTGTTTGAGGCGTTTAGTGTCAGTAAACTGCAGCAATTCTACAGATCCTGCCAGGTTCAATCCTTCAGGTAAGATCAATATGCTACTTATCAATCTACTGATTTATCTCACTGTACCCCACGAGACACACCCCTACTGATCAATAATAGCATTAATTAACTGTAAAATAGTTATAATATATAATAATATTTTTCTTTTATTAATCACTCTGCATTTGACCCATCCTCACTGTAAGGTGAGGAGCAGAGGGCAGCCATGTTGTACGGCGCCCGAGAGACAGTTGTGGGTTCAGTATCTTGCCCAAGGACACTTGGACACACAGCCTCCGCTGGGACTGGGGATCGAATCCCCGGTCTTCTCAATGAGAAGTGATCTCCCTCCCACTAGACTACAGACACCTACTATAAATTTCTCAGATGAATGTTGATCAGTAACACCATGTTTAAACTTTCATGAATCATTTTGTTCCCATGAAAACTGTCGATTGATGATCATCTACTTCTGATTGATGGTGCATTCAGTCCTGGCAGTGTGGTGGTGACCTTTGACCTCTGGTTCAGCCAACTGATTGATACAAAAGAGGTGGAGCAACAGATGGGGGAGGGGCTTCAACAGACAATGGGAGAGGGATTAAGGATTGACCCAAACAGCATTGAGATTATAGGTGAGTCTATGATGTCATGTGTTGAAGGTGATCAGTGAGATAATGTGGATTGTATCAATCTGGATTAGATCAGTTCAGTCAAATCAAGATTAATCAGTTAAATCTAGTTAATTAACCCAAACCCTAATCAGATTAAACAGACAGATAGAAATCTACATTTAGCAGTCTGGATTAAATCCTTCATCCTGGAGTTGTAGACAACTGTTGTTCAGTTTTACATCCTGTTTTTAAACATCCTCACTAGCAGCTGTTTGCATTTCTACAGAGAAACCTGAGCAGACGACTCCTGCAATGACCATCACCACACCCATAGCAGGTGAGTCACCTTCAGGTGCCTTATGCTGGTCAGTGTTCTCTATCATCCATGTCATGGTAATCCTATGACGTTCAACTAAAGACTTCTAAAATTTGATTATTTTATATTCTGGTTCCCTTTTCTTGAATTTATTCAACCCATTCAGTCAGTTTGAGTTCTAACAGCTTTGTGTTCTCTACAGTAACATGTTCTCCTGATCAAACTTCCTGCGCTGATGGATGGATGTGTGTTCCGTTTGATCGGCTCTGTGATGGAGTCAGCGATTGTTTGGATGAGTCTGATGAAGTTTCTGCACTCTGTGGTTCGTGAAGGTTTCTTGTTGTTAATCTAATCCATCAGGGTGGGTATAGGATCATCAGCTGATGTTCACAGGTCCTGGCTTTAAAACTGGTCTGGGACCTTTCTTCATGGAGTTTGCATGTTCTCCTCGTGCATGTGTAGGTTTTCTCCTGTGATGGACTGATGACCTGTCCAGGTGTAGCCCCGCCTCTCACCTAATGTTCACTAGAGACAGACACCAGCTCCCTGCAACCCTGAACAGGGACAAGCAGGTTTAGATAATTGATGGATGGATGATGTTCTCATCATCTGACAGCCTCAACTAGCAGGATTCAAAAAGATCAGCCGTCTCTCACTATCCAGATGTTGATGTAATGTCCTGTATCCTAATTCCATAGCAACTTCATGTGATGGTCAGTTTGTTTTGAGCGGTCTGAATGGATCGTTCAGTTCCTCAGAGTCTGAGACGTACAACAGCAGCAGTTTCTGCCGCTGGATCATCAGGTGAGACTCCAACACACTGCTACACAACACTGTAACACATTTTAATTCTTCAGAGTCCAACCCCACCCTTCAGGATCCAACCCCACCCTTCAGAGTCCAACCCCACCCTTCAGGATCCAACCCCACCCTTCAGAGTCCAACCCCACCCTTCAGGATCCAACCCCACCCTTCAGAGTCCAACCCCACCCTTCAGGGTCCAACCCCACCCTTCAGGATCCAACCCCACCCTTCAGGATCTAACCCTTCAGGATCCAACCCCACCCTTCAGGATCTAACCCTTCAGGATCCAACCCCACCCTTCAGGATCCAACCCCACCCTTCAGGATCTAACCCTTCAGGATCCAACCCCACCCTTCAGGATCTAACCCTTCAGGATCCAACCCCACCCTTCAGGTACTAGATCCTGAAGGGTTAACACAACACTGTTTTATAAACTACAGTAACACATAATGTTACAAACAGTGTTAAGAAGAAGAATCACAAAGGGGAAAATTCAGCTGTAACAGCAGCAACGTGACAGACAATATGATCATATACTATGAAAAAACAGATGTGCAAAAATAACAGGAGCAGAAATATTAAAGTGAGTTAAACAGTGTAACTTCCAGCAGGTCTGAACATGACTGAGTTTGTTAGGAGCAGGTTTGGTTGTAGAGTCTAACAGCTGCAGGAGGAAGGACCTGTGAAAACCCTCCTTCATGCACCAAGGATGCAGCAGTCTGTCACTGAAGGAGCTCTACAACATCTTCATGCAGGTGGTGGGAGACACCAGAGTCCTTCTGTCTTCACCACCTGCACTGGATCCAGGAGGCACCCTAGAAACGGATCTGGACCTCCTGATGACTACCTCTGGAGGTAGTACTATCAGGGCTGAGTCAGGCTGCAGCATCCGTTGTGCAGTGATTGGCTAGGGTAGTTGATGACACTAGTACCCCCACCCTGTCACTGCTGCCCCACTGGAAACACAATCCTGAAACCGGGTCTGGGAAGCTTCCTGCTGTGCTGCTGGGTTTTCTGTGTCAGACTACTTTCTGTATCACAGACTTTTCGCACCACTTGCAAATTGAAACCGCGCCTCCTCCACACCTTCAGATAAAAACAAATAAATGTTTGATGTTGAATGTTTCACTCATTCAACATTTATATTCTATATGTTTTTGAGCGCACAGGTGCAACTCAACAGGTGCAAACAGGTTTCAGTTCACTTCATTCCAAACGCTGCTGATCATCCTCTCTCTCTCTCCAGACGGAGATTTCTACATAATATCTGTGTTTCCAAGACAACAGGCTCATCGTCGTGTCTGTTACTGATGTCAGACGGCAGGAGAAACTCTGAGTTGTGTCAAACAAACCTGCTGGTGAGCAGGTTAGGTTCATGGAGTGTGTCGCCCTGGTAACCGACTCAGAGTTACACTGAACTCGCTTTGTGAAACCAAAAAACCAGAGTATCCTCATCTCAGGGTTAACTAACTCAAAGTTTTCCACTAAACCTGCTTTGTAAAATACATCCCTAGAGATTTTAATCACCTCTCTCTCTTCTATACTCCAACATTATAACAGTTTGTCAAGTGATCAACCTGTGATCTAAAGAACTGTGTGGAGGTTACAGGAAGAAACTCTTCCAGGATGTTTTGAGACTACAGACTGGGATGGACTCTGTGAGACACATGGAGAGGACATCAATGTTATGACTAAGTGTGTGTCTGAGTATTTAAACTTCTGCGTTCCCACCAGAACAGTGAAGTGCTTCGCTAATAACAAACCCTGGATCACCACAGACCTGAAAGAACTGCTTAATATGTTGTATATTAACATCTTCATGTTGTTTGTTGTCTTTCTTTATTGTTGCTTTGTTCTTGTTATGATTTTAGATTAGATGAAGGACTGTCAGTTCAGGTTAACTTCTTTCATTTTGAGACTGAAGAAAGTATCGACACACTGAGATTGTACCAAGGAGTTGGACCAAACAAACTGCTTACAGGTGTGTTTAACTCAGTCAGTACTGATTCTTGCTGTTACACCTGATGACACTTTATTTGATCTGTTTATATTGTTTGCAGCTGAGCTCTCAGGCTCCACCCCTCCTGGGACCGTGTGGCTGCTGAGCCACCAATCAACCGTTGAGTTTATGTCTGATGATTTTAACAGTCTTTCAGGATTCAAAGCCTCCTACAGTGCTGCCAACATGTCCACCCTGTCCAGTAAGACTAGACTGCATGTCAAAACAAAACGGAGGAATTTCTAATGTTTACTGATGTTTCTGTTTAAAGACCAGAAAAGACTCAGCTGCAGCTTTGAGCCAGGTTTGTGTTTCTGGAGGCAGCAGCAGGATGATGATGGTGACTGGATTCGGATCAATGGTCCCACCTTTCCTCCATCAACAGGCCCAAGTGTCGATCACACTCTGGGGAACAGCTCGGGTGAGTTTAATTCCAGGTATGATTCCATTCCCACGTTGGTTCAATTATGTTGATTTATATTTTAAAGAGTTTCATAAATTTAGTTTTAATAACAAAAGTCATAACAAGGATCAGTCCAGTTCACATCAGCAATCCAGATTCAAACTTAGTTCTATACAATCAGTCTGAATCGGATCTGATTCAATGAGTCATAAAACACCAAGAAATACAAGAACCAGCAGAACCAGAACCTGGATGAGTTCTGCCTGGACCCACCCAGGTCTGAGAGGACATGAAGAGACCTCCAGTAGAACAAGAACCAGGATGTGTCTTGCCCCCCCAGGGATGTGTCCTGTCCCCCAGCTCCTCCTCCAGTGATCCATCTATTAAACTCCTTAAGTTTACAGACAGTCCTCGTCCTCATCAGAGACGGAGACAAATCTGCTTACAGACCGGAAGTGGAGACGCTGCCTACAGACGGGAAGTGGACCAGCTGCCAGACAGGAAGTGGACCGGCTACCTACAGACAGGAAGTGGAGACGCTGCCTACAGACAGGAAGTGGACCAGCTGCCTACAGACAGGAAGTGGAGACGCTGCCTACAGACAGGAAGTGGAGACGCTGCCTACAGACGGGAAGTGGACCGGCTGCCTACAGACGGAAAGTGGACCGGCTGCCTACAGACGGGAAGTGGAGACGCTGCCTACAGACGGGAAGTGGACCGGCTGCCTACAGACGGGAAGTGGACCGGCTGCCTACAGATGGGAAGTGGACCGGCTGCCTACAGACGGGAAGTGGAGACGCTGCCTACAGACGGGAAGTGGACCGCCTGCCTACAGACGGGAAGTGGACAGGCTGCCTACAGAAGGGAAGTGGAGACGCTGCCTACAGACGGGAAGTGGACCTGCTGCCTACAGACGGGAAGTGGACCGGCTGCCTATAGACGGGAAGTGGACCTGCTGCCTACAGACGGGAAGTGGACCTGCTGCCTACAGACGGGAAGTGGACTGGCTGCCTACAGAAGGGAAGTGGACCGGCTGCCTACAGAAGGGAAGTGGACTGGCTGCCTACAGAAGGGAAGTGGACTGGCTGCCTACAGAAGGGAAGTGGAGACGCTGCCTACAGACGGGAAGTGGACCGGCTGCCTACAGACGGGAAGTGGACCGCCTGCCTACAGACGGGAAGTGGAGACGCTGCCTACAGACGGGAAGTGGACTGGCTGCCTACAGACGGGAAGTGGACCGCCTGCCTACAGACGGGAAGTGGACCCGCTGCCTACAGACGGGAAGTGGAGACGCTGCCTACAGAAGGGAAGTGGACACGCTGCCTACAGACGGGAAGTGGAGCCGCTGCCTACAGACGGGAAGTGGACCCGCTGCCTACAGACAGGAAGTGGAGCCGCTGCCTACAGACGGGAAGTGGACCGGCTGCCTACAGACGGGAAGTGGACCGCTGCCTACAGACGGGAAGTGGACTGGCTGCCTACAGAGGGAAGTGGACTGGCTGCCTACAGAAGGGAAGTGGACTGGCTGCCTACAGACGGGAAGTGGAGACGCTGCCTACAGACGGGAAGTGGACCGGCTGCCTAAGACGGGAAGTGGACCGCCTGCCTACAGACGGGAAGTGGAGACGCTGCCTACAGAAGGGAAGTGGAGCGGCTGCCTACAGACGGGAAGTGGAGACGCTGCCTACAGACGGGAAGTGGACCAGCTGCCTACAGAACGGAAGTGGACCGGCTGCCTACAGACGGGAAGTGGAGACGCTGCCTACAGACGGGAAGTGGACCAGCTGCCAGACAGGAAGTGGACCGGCTGCCTACAGACGGAAAGTGGACCGGCTGCCTACAGACGGGAAGTGGAGACGCTGCCTACAGACGGGAAGTGGAGACGCTGCCTACAGACGGGAAGTGGACCGGCTGCCTACAGACGGGAAGTGGACCGCCTGCCTACAGACGGGAAGTGGAGACGCTGCCTACAGAAGGGAAGTGGACTGGCTGCCTACAGAAGGGAAGTGGACTGGCTGCCTACAGAAGGGAAGTGGAGACGCTGCCTACAGACGGGAAGTGGACCGGCTGCCTACAGACGGGAAGTGGAGACGCTGCCTACAGACGGGAAGTGGACCGGCTGCCTACAGACGGGAAGTGGACCGGCTGCCTACAGACGGGAAGTGGAGACGCTGCCTACAGACGGGAAGTGGACCGGCTGCCTACAGACGGGAAGTGGAGACGCTGCCTACAGACGGGAAGTGGAGACGCTGCCTACAGACGGGAAGTGGACCGCCTGCCTACAGACGGGAAGTGGACCTGCTGCCTACAGACGGGAAGTGGACCTGCTGCCTACAGACGGGAAGTGGACAGGCTGCCTACAGAAGGGAAGTGGAGACGCTGCCTACAGACGGGAAGTGGAGACGCTGCCTACAGACGGGAAGTGGACCGGCTGCCTACAGACGGGAAGTGGACCGCCTGCCTACAGACGGGAAGTGGAGACGCTGCCTACAGACGGGAAGTGGACCGGCTGCCTACAGACGGGAAGTGGACCTGCTGCCTACAGACGGGAAGTGGACTGGCTGCCTACAGAAGGGAAGTGGACTGGCTGCCTACAGAAGGGAAGTGGAGACGCTGCCTACAGACGGGAAGTGGACCGGCTGCCTACAGACGGGAAGTGGACCGGCTGCCTACAGACGGGAAGTGGAGACGCTGCCTACAGACGGGAAGTGGAGACGCTGCCTACAGACGGGAAGTGGACCGGCTGCCTACAGACGGGAAGTGGAGACGCTGCCTACAGACGAGAAGTGGAGACGCTGCCTACAGAAGGGAAGTGGAGACGCTGCCTACAGACGGGAAGTGGAGACGCTGCCTACAGAAGGGAAGTGGACCGCTGCCTACAGACGGGAAGTGGACTGGCTGCCTACAGAAGGGAAGTGGAGACGCTGCCTACAGACGGGAAGTGGACCGGCTGCCTAAAGACGGGAAGTGGAGACGCTGCCTATAGACGGGATTTGGAGACGCTGCCTACAGACGGGATGTGGACCGGCTGCCTACAGACGGGAAGTGGAGACGCTGCCTACAGAAGGGAAGTGGAGACGCTGCCTACAGACGGGAAGTGGAGACGCTGCCTACAGAAGGGAAGTGGACCGGCTGCCTACAGACGGGAAGTGGAGAAGCTGCCTACAGACGGGAAGTGGAGAGCCTGCCTACAGACGGGAAGTGGACCGCCTGCCTACAGACGGGAAGTGGACCAGCTGCCTACAGACAGGAAGTGGACCAGCTGCCTACAGACAGGAAGTGGAGACGCTGCCTACAGACAGGAAGTGGAGCCGCTGCCTACAGACGGGAAGTGGACCGGCTGCCTACAGACAGGAAGTGGAGCCGCTGCCTACAGAAGGGAAGTGGAGACGCTGCCTACAGACGGGAAGTGGAGACGCTGCCTACAGAAGGGAAGTGGACCGGCTGCCTACAGACGGGAAGTGGAGAAGCTGCCTACAGACGGGAAGTGGACCGCCTGCCTACAGAAGGGAAGTGGAGACGCTGCCTACAGACGGGAAGTGGACAGGCTGCCTACAGACGGGAAGTGGACCGCCTGCCTACAGACGGGAAGTGGACCGCCTGCCTACAGACGGGAAGTGGAGACGCTGCCTACAGACGAGAAGTGGACCAGCTGCCAGACAGGAAGTGGACCGGCTGCCTACAGACAGGAAGTGGAGACGCTGCCTACAGACGGGAAGTGGACCAGCTGCCTACAGACAGGAAGTGGACCAGCTGCCTACAGACAGGAAGTGGAGACGCTGCCTACAGACAGGAAGTGGAGACGCTGCCTACAGATGGGAAGTGGACCGGCTGCCTACAGACGGAAAGTGGACCGGCTGCCTACAGACGGGAAGTGGAGACGCTGCCTACAGACGGGAAGTGGAGACGCTGCCTACAGACGGGAAGTGGACCGCCTGCCTACAGACGGGAAGTGGACCTGCTGCCTACAGACGGGAAGTGGACTGGCTGCCTACAGAAGGGAAGTGGACTGGCTGCCTACAGAAGGGAAGTGGACCGCCTGCCTACAGACGGGAAGTGGACCGCCTGCCTACAGACGGGAAGTGGAGACGCTGCCTACAGACGGGAAGTGGACCTGCTGCCTACAGACGGGAAGTGGACTGGCTGCCTACAGAAGGGAAGTGGACTGGCTGCCTACAGAAGGGAAGTGGAGACGCTGCCTACAGACGGGAAGTGGACGGCTGCCTACAGACGGGAAGTGGACCGCCTGCCTACAGACGGGAAGTGGAGACGCTGCCTACAGAAGGGAAGTGGACTGGCTGCCTACAGAAGGGAAGTGGACTGGCTGCCTACAGAAGGGAAGTGGAGACGCTGCCTACAGACGGGAAGTGGACCGCCTGCCTACAGACGGGAAGTGGACACGCTGCCTACAGAAGGGAAGTGGACTGGCTGCCTACAGACGGGAAGTGGACCGCCTGCCTACAGACGGGAAGTGGAGACGCTGCCTACAGAAGGGAAGTGGACTGGCTGCCTACAGAAGGGAAGTGGACTGGCTGCCTACAGAAGGGAAGTGGAGACGCTGCCTACAGAAGGGAAGTGGACTGGCTGCCTACAGACGGGAAGTGGACCGCCTGCCTACAGACGGGAAGTGGAGACCTGCCTACAGACGGGAAGTGGAGACGCTGCCTACAGAAGGGAAGTGGACTGGCTGCCTACAGACGGGAAGTGGACTGGCTGCCTACAGACGGGAAGTGGAGCTGCTGCCTACAGACGGGAAGTGGACCGGCTGCCTACAGACGGGAAGTGGACCGCCTGCCTACAGACGGGAAGTGGAGACGCTGCCTACAGAAGGGAAGTGGACTGGCTGCCTACAGAAGGGAAGTGGACGGGCTGCCTACAGAAGGGAAGTGGAGACGCTGCCTACAGACAGGAAGGGGACCGGCTGCCTACAGACGGGAAGTGGACACGCTGCCTACAGACGGGAAGTGGAGACGCTGCCTACAGACGGGAAGTGGAGACGCTGCCTACAGACGGGAAGTGGACCGCCTGCCTACAGACGGGAAGTGGAGACGCTGCCTACAGAAGGGAAGTGGACTGGCTGCCTACAGAAGGGAAGTGGACTGGCTGCCTACAGAAGGGAAGTGGACACGCTGCCTACAGACGGGAAGTGGACCGGCTGCCTACAGACGGGAAGTGGACCGCCTGCCTACAGACGGGAAGTGGAGACGCTGCCTACAGACGGGAAGTGGAGACGCTGCCTACAGAAGGGAAGTGGACCGGCTGCCTACAGACGGGAAGTGGAGAAGCTGCCTACAGACGGGAAGTGGACCGCCTGCCTAAAGACAGGAAGTGGAGACGCTGCCTACAGACGGGAAGTGGAGACGCTGCCTACAGACGGGAAGTGGACCGCCTGCCTAAAGACAGGAAGTGGAGACGCTGCCTACAGACGGGAAGTGGAGACGCTGCCTACAGAAGGGAAGTGGACCGCCTGCCTACAGACGGGAAGTGGACCAGTTGGTCTTCTGGTGCAGTCAGAACCATCTAGAGCTCTACAGTCTAAAAGCTGTAGAGATAACAGTGGACTTCAGGAGGACTTCAGGAGGACCCTCCCCCAGTATCATAGACAACACAGCTGTAACTATAGTGGACAGGTTCAGGTTTCTGGGGACCAGCATCACCCAGGACCTCAACTGGACAGCCAACATAGACCAGGGGTCTCATTTATAAAACTTGCTTACGCACAACTTGGGGTCAGAAAGCTGCGTAAGCAACTTTCCACGCAAAAAAAACGTAAAAAAAAAAAAACGTAGCGGGAAAATTGTACAGAACTTTAAGTTTTATAAATGAGACCCTTGGTCAGGTCCAGCAGAGATTGAACTTCCTGTAGCAGTTCAAGAAGTTCAACCTGCTACAGGAGCTGCTGGTGAACTTCTACAGAACCATCATCGAGTCTCTGCTGGTCCATCAGGGTCTGGTTTGGTTCAGGAACCAGGCTAGACAGAAACAGACTGCAGAGAGGATCATTGGTACTGATCTGTCCTCTATCCAGGACCTGTCCTCCTCTATCCAGGACCAGTCCTCCTCAGTCCAAGACCTGTCGTCCTCCATCCAAGACCTGTCCTCCTCCATCCAGGACCTGGACTCCTCCATCTAGGACCTGTCCTCCTCCATCCAGGACCTGGACTCCTCTACCCAGGACCTGTCCTCCTCCATCCAAGACTTGTCGTCCTCCATCCAAGACCTGTCCTCCTCCATCCAGGACCTGGACTCCTCCATCTAGGACCTGTCCTCCTCCATCCAGGACCTGGACTCCTCCATCCAGAACCTGGACTCCTCCATCCAGGACCTGTCCTCCTCCATCCAAGAGCTGTCGTCCTCCATCCAAGACCTGTCCTCCTCCATCCAAGACCTGTCGTCCTCCATCCAAGACCTGTCCTCCTCCATCCAAGACCTGTCCTCCTCTATCCAAGACCTGGACTCCTCTAGAGGTAAAGGACTGGCAGCTTCATCACGGACCTTCTCACCAGGATCTCACCTCTTCTCTCCCTACAGGACGGAGCTACAGATCACTGTAGACAGAACCACCAGACCCAAGACCTGGTTCTTCCTCCAGACCGTCTCCATGTTGAACAAACATGTTTAATGTAGAAATAACTTCTTCTCTTATGAAATAATTAGTTTTAATCTTTATAAAGAGCTTCAAACACCAATCAGACACGATGCTGCTGAATGTCTCTCTATATTTACATGTATGTCTGTGAGAACCAGAACCTGCTCTAAAACATAGTGGGCCAAAAAAATCTGGTTCTGGTTCTAAATGGATTACATAACTGGTTTGCAACTATCTTTTCTAGAATTTTTGAGATGAAGGGGAAATTGGATATAGGTCGATAATTACCTGGAGATCCTGGATCAAGATCAGGTTTCTTAAGTAAAGGTTTAATAACAGCAACCTTAAAGGCCTTAGGCACATATCCATTCATTAAAGATATATTGATCATGTCCAATATCCATGTGTTAATCAATGGGAAGACATCTTTAAAAAGTCTGGTTGGAACAGGATCCAACATACATGTAGATGGTTTAGAAGAAGCTATAATTTGTGTTAACTCATTAAGATCAGCTGGACAGAAACTGTCTAAACATGATTCAGATTCTAAAGCTGCTTCACTGGACAACGAACCAGAGACAACAGTGGACAGAAGGACATTATAGATTTTTTCTCTAATTGAATCTATTTTATTAGTGAATCATTTCAGTAAAATATGACTTTGTAGTAAAACTAATCATCATAGGTCAATTTGTATTAATTTCTCACAGGCTTCTACATCGTCACTCCTCTAAGTCCCGGCCAATGGCAGAGAAGCTTCAGGATCCGCAGCCTCCCGCTGACTCCACCCACACAGCCCGTTTGTCTGAGCTTCTGGTAAGCAACAAAAATACATTTAAACAAACAGAGAAAGTATGAACTTTTACCAGATCCTATTGACTGTATATACACTCACCGGCCACTTTATTAGGTACACCATGCTAGTAACGGGTTGGACCCCCTTTTGCCTTCAGAACTGCCTCAATTCTTCGTGGCATAGATTCAACAAGGTGCTGGAAGCATTCCTCAGAGAGTTTGGTCCACATTGACATGATGGCATCACGCAGTTGGCGCAGATTTGTCGGCTGCACATCCATGATGCGAATCTCCCGTTCCACCACATCCCAAAGATGCTCTATTGGATTGAGATCTGGTGACTGTGGAGGCCATTTGAGTACAGTGAACTCATTGTCATGTTCAAGAAACCAGTCCCAGATGATTCCAGCTTTATGACATGGCGCATTATCCTGCTGAAAGTAGCCATCAGAAGTTGGGTACATTATGGTCATAAAGGGATGGACATGGTCAGCAACAATACTCAGGTATGCTGTGGCGTTGTAACGATGCTCAATTGGTACCAAGGGGCCCAAAGAGTGCCAAGAAAATATTCCCCACACCATTACACCACCACCACCAGCCTGAACCGTTGATACAAGGCAGGATGGATCCATGCTTTCATGTTGTTGACGCCAAATTCTGACCCTACCATCCGAATGTCGCAACAGAAATCGAGACTCATCAGACCAGGCAACGTTTTTCCAATCTTTTATTGTCCAATTTCGATGAGCTTGTGCAAATTGTAGCCTCAGTTTCCTGTTCTTAGCTAAAAGGAGTGGCACCCGGCGTGGTCTTCTGCTGCTGTAGCCCATCTGCCTCAAAGTTGGACGTACTGTGCGTTCAGATATGCTCTTCTGCCTCTGGTCGTTCAAAGTCACTCAAATCACCTTTCTTCCCCATACTGATGCTCGGTTTGAACTGCAGGAGATTGTCTTGACCATGTGTACATGCCTAAATGCACTGAGTTGCCGCCATGTGATTGGCTGATTAGAAATTAAGTGTTAACGAGCAGTTGGACAGGTGTACCTAATAAAGTGTCCAGTGAGTGTATAGTCATAAACAACAGAGTAAGAAACACAGTAAAAACAAGCATTTAAACTAGAAGGAAAACTTGATTATAAATGTAAAAACTTCAGGATCGGGTCTTGGAACCAAAATCAAATGCAGAGAGACAAAGAGTGGTGTGGTCTGGTTTATTACACACCAAGAGGTGGAGTATAATCCAGCCTGGTAACTGCAGAGGGAGAACTTGATTAGTGCAGCTCAGTCACAGTAATCACTTAGATTCTGATTTATTAAAACAGGCCCAAATTGCTCAGCAGCTGCAAAAACAAACAGCAGGTGATTTACTAACAACATGCAGGTAAAACTGCACCTGTTAAACCTGCAGCATGGATGTGCAAAATCCTTTTGGAGCTCTTACCCTTGATAAATATGCAATGTGGGTGTTTCTGTCAGAAGATGCAACATATTGGAAGGAGAACATGTAAATGGGTGTTACAGGCGAAGTGTGATTTATCAAACCTGAAACTTCTAATTTTGCACCTATATCTACCTCCTTTGAAAAACATCTTAACTTGGCATAAATGTCTGCAATGATTGTTGTGAGGAGGAGATGAAGGAAGGTGATCTGTACCTGTACTCCGGGGGGGGGGGGGGGGGGGGGGGGGGGGGGGGCAGGATGGAGAATCAGCCCAATGCTCCAGGACACACAGCATCTCTCATTCAGAATTACTGCTCATGAGCAGTGAGGTCAATACATTTGACATCCTTAATTTTTTAAAAATTCAATAACGCACTAGACAAAAAATATATTAGTTTATTTTCGATAAATGAGAGAGTTGTCACATGATCTCAGTTTATTTTAACTGGAGCTGAATCATTTTTTTTTCTTCCCCTTTTTGATATAATACATTTTTTATGAATATTGTCCTTCTGTCTTGCCTCCCGTCCAGTGGCGGCTGGTGAAATATTTTTTGGGTGGGGCTGCATAAATCGTTATGTTATTGTCATGATGCCCACCAGGGGGTGTTTGTTCGAACCCCAAAGGTGACCCAACTCCAAACACACACGGGGAAACAGAGATCAGAGGAAGTGATTTTATTATAAAAGTGCACGAGACAACAGAACAAAGCAGTGGAATGTGACTCGTTAGAAAACAAGTAATACAACCCGCTGCAGTGCGCGGGGAAAGTGCAACCACACTTACTGTGAGGCTGAAGCTGTAGTTGCGTGAGGTGGAATCCGAAGACACTGCAGCGGGGGTGGAGCCCCAGGAGTCGAGGGAGAGTGATGAAGCCCGGGACGTGGTGCTGTCTCCACAGACCAGACTGTGACAGGGGTGACAGCAGCGTGCTGACCGGGGAGGTGTGGATCCGGAGGAGACCAGAGACAGACAGCGCACCAGGGAGAGAGAACGCCGCAAAGCGCGCAACGTTAGAAAGCCCCGGTGAGGAAGAGTCCTCTTTCCAGCGGGTGAACGACCACGCAGAGGCACTCAGAGCCTGGAGGAGAAGCTCCAGGACGTGAAACTGAGAGAGAGGGAGAGAAGGCTGGTTAGTAGTAACTAACATAAAAACTGTCATCAAAATGTCTCTGGCCGATCTGTACCACAGAAGGAGTGGAACGAACTGGCATCTATCTCTTCTTGCTCCTCTGCTTAAATACCCCAGAACGGGCGGGAGGTGGGAGGTAAGGAAGGGGGGACAAACCCAAGGTCAAAAAGGTGCGAGAAAAACAGAAAACCAGGCTAAACAGTTCAAAGTTCAAAACCCTGGAACCCCAGAGGAGATGCGCCGAGACTCCTGCCGCCGAGGCCTGAGAGCCGCGGAGCGAAGAGGCGCAGCGCGCCTGGAGAGCGGCCTGGGAGCCGCGAGGTGAAGAGGCGCAGCGCGCCTGGAGGGCGGCCTGGGAGCTGCGGAGCCTTGAGGAGCAGCGCTCCTGGAGAGCGGCCTGAAAGCCGCGGAGCGAAGAGGCGCAGCGCGCCTGGAGGGCGGCCTGGGAGCCGCGAAGTGAAGAGGCGCCTGGCATCTGGAGTGCGGCCTGGGAGCCGCGAAGCGATGAGGCGCAGCGCGCCTGGAGTGCGGCCTGGGAGCCGCGGAGCGAAGAGGCGCCGGGCGGCTTGAGTGCGGCCGCTGCTGCTGGCGGGAGGACAGCCGCTGATGCCGGATGAAGGTCTTGGAGGTCTAGGAGGTCTGGAAGGTCTTGGAGATCTGGAAGACCAGTTGTATATGAGGCGCAGCGCGCCTGGAGAGCGGCCTGAGAGCCGCGGGGCGAAGAGGCGCAGCGCGCCTGGAGGGCGGCCTGAGAGCCGCGGAGCGAAGAGGCGCAGCGCGCCTGGAGAGCGGCCTGGGAGCCGCGAGGCGAAGAGGCGCAGCGCGCCTGGAGGGCGGCCTGGGAGCTGCGGAGCCTTGAGGAGCAGCGCGCCTGGAGAGCGGCCTGGGAGCCGCGAGGCGAAGAGACGCAGCGCGCCTGGAGAGCGGCCTGGGAGCCGCGAGGTGAAGAGACGCAGCGCGCCTGGAGAGCGGCCTGAGAGCCGCGAGGCGAAGAGGCGCAGCGCGCCTGCAGGGCGGCCTGGGAGCCGCGGAGCGAAGAGGCGCCTGGCATCTGGAGTGCGGCCTGGGAGCCGCGGAGCGAAGAGGCGCCTGGCATCTGGAGTGCGGCCTGGGAGCCGCGAAGCGATGAGGCGCAGCGCGCCTGGAGTGCGGCCTGGGAGCCGCGGAGCGAAGAGGCGCCTGGCGTCTGGAGTGCGGCCTGGGAGCCGCGAAGCGAAGAGGCGCTGGGCGGCTGGAGTGCGGCCGCTGCTGCTGGCGGGAGGACAGCCGCTGATGCCGGATGAAGGTCTTGGAGGTCTAGGAGGTCTGGGAGGTCTTGGAGATCTGGGGGCTGAGGTATGATGAACCGGAACTGGTGCTGATGAGTCCGGAGGACCGTCGCGGACGGCGACGTCCTCGAACCCAGGCGGAGGCGGAAGCGTTGGAGGACCGTCGCGGACGGCGACGTCCTCGAACCCAGGCGGAGGCGGAAGCGTTGGAGGACCGTCGCGGACGGCGATGTCCTCGGACCCTGGCGTTGGAGGACCGTCGCGGACGGCGACGTCCTCGAACCCAGGCGGAGGCGGAAGCGTTGGAGGACCGTCGCGGACGGCGACGTCCTCGAACCCAGGAGGAGGCGCTGGAGGAACGTCGCGGATGGCGACGTCCTCGGAAGAACAGGAGGCGTCGAGACCCTCGGAAGAACTGGAGGCGTCGAGACCCTCGGAAGAACTGGAGCCGGGACCCTCTGGAACTCTCGAACCGGGACCCTCTGGAACTCTCGAACCGGGACCCTCTGGAACTCTCGAACCGGGACCCTCTGGAACGGGGCTTGGACCCGTAATCAGCTCGGAACAGGTCCGAGCAGCGGCGGAGTGGAGAGCGGACACGGCACCCGAGACACCGAGTGGGACGGTGGGTGCTGCGGAGCTCTCTGAAACGGGGCTGGGACCCGTGCGCAACTCGGAGCAGGTCTGAGCATCGGATCAGTGGAGAGCGGACAAGGCACCCGAGACACCGAGTGGGACGGTGGGTGCTGGGGAACTGGCAGCGGCGGATGAGGCATGAGCCTGAGACAGTCTGTAGATGGTGCAGCTTCCCCGGGCTATGGCCAGGTTATTGGAAAGTTCAGAGACCTGGGGAAGCTGCCCAAGCTGGGGGTGTTGAACTGTAATGTCCTGTGCGATCGTGAGAGCAGAGTGGGTGTAGTTCAAGTCAGTGAACTTGAGAGCCGCTGCCAGAACCCGGTTCAGTCGCTCCATGGGGATCTGGATCTCCGAGACGAGATGGGGGGAGAACCTAAGACCCCCTGCTGGGCCTAGTGCAGTGTGGAGTTGGGTCTGGGGGTTCTGGTGGCCAGTTCGTTCTGTCATGATGCCCACCAGGGGGTGTTTGTTCGAACCCCAAAGGTGACCCAACTCCAAACACACACGGGGAAACAGAGATCAGAGGAAGTGATTTTATTATAAAAGTGCACGAGACAACAGAACAAAGCAGTGGAATGTGCACGATGAAAATAACAGGACTGGAACTGAGGCGGGGAAGAGGCTCGATCCTGGGGGGAAGAGACTCGTTAGAAAACAAGTAATACGACCCGCTGCAGTGCACAGGGAAAGTGCAACTGCACTTACTGTGAGGCTGAAGCTGTAGTTGCGTGAGGTGGAATCCGAAGACACTGCAGCGGGGGTGGAGCCCCAGGAGTCGAGGGAGAGTGATGAAGCCCGGGACGTGGTGCTGTCTCCACAGACGAGACTGTGACAGGGGTGACAGCAGCGTGCTGACCGGGGAGGTGTGGATCCGGAGGAGACCAGAGACAGACAGCGCACCAGGGAGAGAGAACGCCGCAAAGCGCGCGACGTTAGAAAGCCCCGGTGAGGAAGAGTCCTCTTTCCAGCGGGTGAACGACCACGCAGAGGCACTCAGAGCCTGGAGGAGAGGCTCCAGGACGCGAAACTGAGAGAAAGGGAGAGAAGGCTGGTTAGTAGCAACTAACATAAAAACTGTCATCAAAATGTCTCTGGCCGATCTGTACCACAGAAGGAGTGGAACGAACTGGCATCTATCTCTTCTTGCTCCTCTGCTTAAATACCCAGCTCTCCTGAGCTGGGTAATGATCCACACCTGCAGCCACTGATGAGAGCTGTCACACCCTGCAGAGATAATTAGTGGAGACAGCACACACCACACAGAAGCTGCAGCGATCCCACCAGTGAAAACACTACAGAGAAAACCCCACAGACCAGAAAGAAAAACCCAAAACCCCAGAACCGTGACAGTTATGCATATAACTACTGTTCCCTGAAGGAGAAGAACGAGGTACAACACACAGAGTGATCACGCCTTTAGGCAAAATGAGGTGTGATGTCAGGTGGCAGTTCCCGCCTGCATATAAATACACCTACCATCACAATCATTGCTCAGTTCGATGGTCGCTCTTCACCGAGCCCGGCTAAACAGCGGGGCATAAAAGGTGTTGTACCAGAGTATGGGACCGCAGAACATCCATCAAACATGAGAAAACTCTAACCCTAACCACAGTTGTGTCCAGTGTGTCTCAGGAAACGTCCCACTGTGCTGTAGAGACAGTTCTCCATGCAGCAGGTCACACTGATGAGATGCTGAGTGAAGATAAAACACTCCTCAATGTGCAGCAGGATGGTGTCACACACCTGGAAAACTGGTTTTATATTATAATAAACTTACAGACATCTACTAGTTATAATATTAAACTTCCTAACAACTTGTTTTTCTTTACAGACTTCTCTATCACTGGGTTTAACAAGTTTCCCTTCTGTTCAGTTTTATTCTACCAGAAAACAAAAAGAAAACATTGTTCTTACTTCTGTTATCCACGTGTCTCCTGGTGTTCTCTTCTTTATATTTTCCCTCCTCACTCCTGTAACCATCCAGGATCAGAGCTGCTTGTTTTAAACAAACCCAGTTAGGACGCAGACCCTGAATTTGGACACAGCCAATAATGATTACGTAATTACAGGTAGTGACTTAGACAGGAAATAACCACCAGAACAAAACTACTGCTAAAAACAAGAAACTTGACCTGATAAAACCCAGATTTATGACAAAACAAGAACATTTAAACCAAATACCTGAAAAAGAACACAAAAATAAAGGAAAAAAATCTAATAAGGACATTTTTTCCAGGCTTGCCTGTGTTTTTTTGTTTCTGGCATCTTTTTTTTATCACACTGTTATCTTTTAAGGCAGTATTGTTGTTACAATTGTCATCATTATATATTATATTATCATTATAGCTCCTTTCCCAGTCTATCCTTGTGTACCATGTTAAATTTTTAATCACAATTCCCCTTAGTAATAATGTAAAGTCAAGTATTTTACTGCTATGTCAGGAGTGTGAGTTTCTGTGAAGCCAGCTGCTGTCATGAGGACGTCTCATGAATGTTGCTTCTTTCAGTAGCAGAGGAGATTAAACTGTTCCTGTGGTGGGAGGTCCTGGTCCTGATGGACCGAAGCTTCTTCTAGAGGGGAGAGTCTGAAAGATTTTATATCCAGGATGAGAAGAATCAGCCACAATCTTTCCGCTTCAGAGTCCTGGAGGTGTACGGGTCCTGGAGGTGTACGGGTCCTGGACGTGACCGGGTCCTGGACATGTACGGGTCCTGGATGTGTACGGGTCTTGGACATGTACGGGTCCTGGACGTGTACGGGTCCTGGACGTGACCGGGTCCTGGACGTGTACGGGTCCTGGACGTGTACGGGTCCTGGACCTGTACGGGTCCTGGACGTGACAGGGTCCTGGACGTGTACGGGTCCTGGACATGACCGGGTCCTGGACGTGTACGGGTCCCGGAGGTGTACGGGTCCCGGACGTGTAGGGGTCCCGGAGGTGTACGGGTCCCGGAGGTGTACGGGTCCCGGACGTGTAGGGGTCCCGGAGGTGTACGGGTCCCGGACGTGTACGGGTCCCGGACGTGTACGGGTCCCGGACGTGACCGGGTCCCGGACGTGTACGGGTCCCGGACGTGTACGGGTCCCGGAGGTGTACGGGTCCCGGACGTGTAGGGGTCCCGGAGGTGTACGGGTCCCGGACGTGTACGGGTCCCGGACGTGACCGGGTCCCGGACGTGTACGGGTCCCGGAGGTGTACGGGTCCCGGACTATCATTTTATTAAATATGTAAACATTTTTGTAGGTACCACATGTTTGGTAGGGATGTCCAACGTCTCAGAGTCCTACTGCAATCATCTTCATCACAGCCTGATGCTGCTGTTACCGTGGTGTTTCAAAGAGACGGCAACTATGGCAACACCTGGAACTATGGCCAGGTGACCCTCAACCTGACCTCAGAAGCCACGGTTGGTGATCTTCAATTAAATCAATCAGATTTCATGAACCTTGAAGATAAATGGGATGTTGTAGTAAGTCAGTGTTTCTTCAGAGTCATTCTACAGGGTTCTAGCTGTGGACAGGAAGGATCTCCTGTAGAGGGTTCTAGCTGTGGACGGGAAGGATCTCCTGTAGAGGGTTCTAGCTGTGGACGGGAAGGATCTCCTGTAGAGGGTTCTAGCTGTGGACGGGAAGGATCTCCTGTAGAGGGTTGTAGCTGTGGACAGGAAGGATCTCCTGTAGAGGGTTCTAGCTGTAGACAGGAAGGTTCTCCTGTAGAGGGTTGTAGCTGTGGACAGGAAGGATCTCCTGTAGAGGGTTCTATATGTGGACGGGAAGGATGTCCTGCGTCTGTAAAAAAAAAAAAAAAAATAGTTCTGTGCAAGCTTCCAGTTTTAGGGTAAAAAACACACGTTATGGAAATAACATTAGAACGCCAATAATTTGAATTAAATTGCAATAAAGTCATACAAAAACAACATGGCTCAGGAACTGGTGATCTGGTGATCACCGTCTTCACCTCTTTTCCCTTGTTGCCGTCTTTTCCAGCTCATCATTTTTTAACTGCTGCTCTTTTTCTTCTCCCGGATCCGTCGCAATTCTATCCTCTGTTGCTTTTGATTCGTCACTCTCTCTTGGTTCCTCTCCTTTATCAGTACCTTTTATCTTTGAATTCCTCAACTGACAGTTTCCCCGATTTAAGCCAATTGAGCATATTTACGAAAATGATCGAAGAGGAGACCACAAGCTAGGTGGGCACATAAATTGTGTAGTAGAAGAAGAAGAACTTCTTCTACACTTCATTTCTAGATGAAGTGCATTTTGAATAGTAATTTTAATTGTCATTGTTTAAATTTTTTTATTTATTTACACATCTTTATTGTGTGAGGAAACAACACTGTATTTTGTAATTATTATCATTACACTTTTCTGCCATTACGTGTGGCAGCTCGCGCACCCCCAGGGAATCCCTGTCTTAGTGGTATGTTGTTGTTAGCCACTGCATGAGAGGAATTTTTTTTTCTCCTGTGGTCTCTGTGCTTTCTGGTTTTTTTACACATAGGTTTATGCGTGCTTATACAGTGGGGCAAAAAAGTATTTAGTCAGCCACCAATTGTGTAAGTTCTGCCACTTAAAAAGATCAGAGAGGCCTGTAATTTTCATCATAGGTATACCTCAACTATGAGAGACAAAATGAGGAAAAAAAATCCAGAAAATCACATTGTCTGATTTTTAAAGAATTTATTTGCAAATTATGGTGGAAAATAAGTATTTGGTCAATAACAAAAGTTAATCTCAATACTTTGTTATATAGCCTTTGTTGGCAATGACAGAGGTCAAATGTTTTCTGTAAGTCTTCACAAGGTTTTCACACACTGTTGCTGGTATTTTGGCCCATTCCTCCATGCAGATCTCCTCTAGAGCAGTGATGTTTTGGGGCTGACGCTGGGCAACACGGACTTTCAACTCCCTCCAGAGATTTTCTATGGGGTTGAGATCTGGAGACTGGCTAGGCCACTCCAGGACCTTGAAATGCTTCTTACGAAGCCACTCCTTCGTTGCCCGGGCGGTGTGTTTGGGATCATTGTCATGCTGAAAGACCCAGCCACGTCTCATTTTCAATGCCCTTGCTGATGGAAGGAGGTTTTCACTCAAAATCTTACGATACATGGCCCCATTCATTCTTTCCTTTACACGGATCAGTCGTCCTGGTCCCCTTGCAGAAAAACAGCCCCAAAGCATGATGTTTCCACCCCCATGCTTTACAGTAGGTATGGTGTTCTTTGGATCCAACTCAGCATTCTTTCCCCTCCAAACACGACAAGTTGAGTTTCTACCAAAAAGTTCTATTTTGGTTTCATCTGACCATATGATGTTCTCCCAATCCTCTTCTGGATCATCCAAATGCTCTCTAGCAAACCGCAGACGGGCCTGGACGTGTCCTGGCTTCAGCAGGGGGACACGTCTGGCACTGCAGGATTTGAGTCCCTGGCGGCGTAGTGTGTTACTGATGGTAGCCTTTGTTACTTTGGTCCCAGCTCTCTGCAGGTCATTCACTAGGTCCCTCCGTGTGGTTCTGGGATTTTTGCTCACCGTTCTTGTGATCATTTTGACCCCACGGGGTGAGATCTTGCATGGAGCCCCAGATCGAGGGAGATTATCAGTGGTCTTGTATGTCTTCCATTTTCTAATAATTGCTCCCACAGTTGATTTCTTCACACCAAGCTGCTTACCTATTGCAGATTCAGTCTTCCCAGCCTGGTGAAGGTCTACAATTTTGTTTCTGGTGTCCTTTGACAGCTCTTTGGTCTTGGCCATAGTGGAGTTTGGAGCGTGACTGTTTGAGGTTGTGGACAGGTGTCTTTTATACTGATAACGAGTTCACACAGGTGCCATTAATACAGGTAACGAGTGGAGGACCGAGGAGCCTCTTAAAGAAGTTACAGGTCTGTGAAAGCCAGAAATCTTACTTGTTTGTAGGTGACCAAATACTTATTTTCCACCATAATTTGCAAATAAATTCTTTAAAAATCAGACAATGTGATTTTCTGGATTTTTTTTCCTCATTTTGTCTCTCATAGTTGAGGTATACCTATGATGAAAATTACAGGCCTCTCTGATCTTTTTAAGTGGGAGAACTTACACAATTGGTGGCTGACTAAATACTTTTTTGCCCCACTGTATNTAGGTATACCTCAACTATGAGAGACAAAATGAGGAAAAAAAATCCAGAAAATCACATTGTCTGATTTTTAAAGAATTTATTTGCAAATTATGGTGGAAAATAAGTATTTGGTCACCTACAAACAAGTAAGATTTCTGGCTTTCACAGACCTGTAACTTCTTTAAGAGGCTCCTCGGTCCTCCACTCGTTACCTGTATTAATGGCACCTGTGTGAACTCGTTATCAGTATAAAAGACACCTGTCCACAACCTCAAACAGTCACGCTCCAAACTCCACTATGGCCAAGACCAAAGAGCTGTCAAAGGACACCAGAAACAAAATTGTAGACCTTCACCAGGCTGGGAAGACTGAATCTGCAATAGGTAAGCAGCTTGGTGTGAAGAAATCAACTGTGGGAGCAATTATTAGAAAATGGAAGACATACAAGACCACTGATAATCTCCCTCGATCTGGGGCTCCACGCAAGATCTCACCCCGTGGGGTCAAAATGATCACAAGAACGGTGAGCAAAAATCCCAGAACCACACGGAGGGACCTAGTGAATGACCTGCAGAGAGCTGGGACCAAAGTAACAAAGGCTACCATCAGTAACACACTACGCCGCCAGGGACTCAAATCCTGCAGTGCCAGACGTGTCCCCCTGCTGAAGCCAGGACACGTCCAGGCCCGTCTGCGGTTTGCTAGAGAGCATTTGGATGATCCAGAAGAGGATTGGGAGAACATCATATGGTCAGATGAAACCAAAATAGAACTTTTTGGTAGAAACTCAACTTGTCGTGTTTGGAGGGGAAAGAATGCTGAGTTGGATCCAAAGAACACCATACCTACTGTAAAGCATGGGGGTGGAAACATCATGCTTTGGGGCTGTTTTTCTGCAAGGGGACCAGGACGACTGATCCGTGTAAAGGAAAGAATGAATGGGGCCATGTATCGTAAGATTTTGAGTGAAAACCTCCTTCCATCAGCAAGGGCATTGAAAATGAGACGTGGCTGGGTCTTTCAGCATGACAATGATCCCAAACACACCGCCCGGGCAACGAAGGAGTGGCTTCGTAAGAAGCATTTCAAGGTCCTGGAGTGGCCTAGCCAGTCTCCAGATCTCAACCCCATAGAAAATCTCTGGAGGGAGTTGAAAGTCCGTGTTGCCCAGCGTCAGCCCCAAAACATCACTGCTCTAGAGGAGATCTGCATGGAGGAATGGGCCAAAATACCAGCAACAGTGTGTGAAAACCTTGTGAAGACTTACAGAAAACATTTGACCTCTGTCATTGCCAACAAAGGCTATATAACAAAGTATTGAGATTAACTTTTGTTATTGACCAAATACTTATTTTCCACCATAATTTGCAAATAAATTCTTTAAAAATCAGACAATGTGATTTTCTGGATTTTTTTTCCTCATTTTGTCTCTCATAGTTGAGGTATACCTATGATGAAAATTACAGGCCTCTCTGATCTTTTTAAGTGGGAGAACTTACACAATTGGTGGCTGACTAAATACTTTTTTGCCCCACTGTATATATGTATGTATGTATTCTCCTGTGTGACCTCATGCTGGCGCCGGGTACGTGCCCTGGCTGCCTCGGAGAGAGAGGGTTAACATTTTCTGTATCTCCTTGTAATTTCCCCCTGTGGGATAATAAAAGGATTATTCAATTTGATTCATTTTGTACCTTTTACCATGCCGCAAGTACACAAGTCCTCAAATGTCTGAATCACAGAAAACCTCCTGGACCAGATTTGATAGAACCTTATTTTTTAAAAATAAGGCCGTTTTAAAGCAGAGCTGGTGTCTGTCTCTAGCGGTCACGGGGTGAGAGGCGGGGGACAACCTAGACAGGTCGCCAGTCCATCGCAGGGCCACACATAGACAAACAACCATTCACACACACTCACACCTAGGGAGAATTTAGAGGAAACCAGAGTCCCCAGAGAAAACCCAGCATACATCCAAACCAGAATAAAAACAATTTAAAAAGAGTAACATTTACAGTAAGCAACAAGCAAGAAACACTTAAAAAGATAAAAACTGCTAGTAAAATCCCAGAGCTGCTCCAACAAGCTGCCACCATGTATAGAACTATTTTAGAACCAATATCAATAATATCACACAGTCAAGCAGTGTCCCTGGTCAGCTGACTCTGTGACCTCTGCAGGTGCTGTTTGAAGCTCAAAAGAGAGGAGGGATAGAGAACGATATTGCTCTGGATGACATCACACTGTCATTCAATCCTTGTGACCCCACCCTTCCTGAACCAACTAACATCCCATCACCAACCACCACGTCCCCGATACCAGGTGAGCCCAAAACCTGGTCAGATTAGACATCATCACACCATCAGGTGAGACACACCACCACACCCACCTCAGCAGGTGAAACTCAAAGCGTATCCCATAATACCAGGTAAATCACAGATTATACCCCCTCCAGAAGGCAAACATAATTTTCAGACATCCTCGATATGTTCCATTGTCTCTGTTACAGTCTTGTTGTGCTGTGTTTGTTTATATAAACTCTGTATCTGAGTGTGTTTTTTCATGTTTTGTACTATACTCACAGCAGTGAACTTGTTCTGCCTGACTCCTCCCCCTTTTTTCCCTTCGATTTGTGCAGTTGACTGTGGAGGACCTTTTGATCTCTGGGAGCCAAATTCCACCTTCAACTCTCCAAACTACCCTCAATCATATGGAGACATGGCTGAGTGTTAGTGTATCTATCTTAATTCTATCTGTGACCATTACTCAACACCTACATGTCTTATGTCTGTGTGCTTACATAATAATAATAATAATAATAATAATAATAATAATAATTTGTGCGGGTGGCCGTAGCCTAGTGGGGAGGGAGACCAACTGCCCCGGGGCGCTGTATTAAAGGGGTGCTGTAATAATGGCCTGCCTTCTGCTCTTCAGAAATGAGGATGGGTTAAATGCAGAGCCCGAATTTCCTCAAAATGTATCTATAAAATATACATTATTATTATCTGTTGTTATCTCTTGAGGGGTGGGGTGGCCATTCTACACAGATTCCTGATAAATTACCAGGGTTTCATCCACAGTCACCTCCTCCCACTCGTAATCCCTGTCCAGAAGGGTGCTGGTCTCGAAATTTAAGTTCCTTTGCTGCTGGTCCCATACAGTAATCTCCTGCAGCTTGGCTCATAGTGCTGTTGACAGGGACGGACTGGGACTAAAAAACAGCCCTGGACTTTGACTAGGCCCGGCCCAAAGTAATCGGTGCGCGGAAATTCGGCAGCAACAATATGTGGCTTTTGCTATCAAACCATCAAAATTATATCAACAGTGCTGATGTTGACTATATGTTGTATTAAAAGCCTATTATTCTAGATTAACTTGAATACTCACATAGAAATGGAGGTATCAACATCAGTTATATAACATGGTGTTATATAATCGATTCTATGCTGTCTTAAATTAATTTATTACTTGATAAGCTTAATTATTTATGCAGTAATTAATCTTAACCACATCTAAATGAAAATGCACCATTATAAATGTAACTACTGTATTTAAAATCTTAAACGTTTGTAAGCATTAACTGTAATACTACTACCAACCTTTTTACGTGAAAGTACAACATATTTCTTAATATTAGCTACCGCATGTGACCTTTTACAACTAAAATGTTGAAGTTTAGCTGTTTTAACTGTAATCATTAAAAAAAATTTGCAACCTAAACATGAATTCCTAACATCAACCCTAACAAATAACTGTTTCTCCTCTTACGATATGTTCCATATTTACTTGCCCTGGATCTGCCTGTGGAACCAGCTCATCTCTCTGTCCCTCATAACTGATGGCATGTTGCTGTGTAGCTGTCTGCCTGACTTCATTTACTGCTGTGAACCTGCTGTGAGGTGCTGCTGCTGGCTGTGCTGCTAAATATGTCAGTTAGTTTGTGACATTTAGAGGCTTCAGCATCTAATGCCCGCAATTTTTTTTCTCTTGCCTTCTCAGCCCCACCCTTTTCTTTCCTTTTTTAACTTTTGGCCGGGTTTTGCATCGTTTCTTTCCACCGTCTTTGCGTTCTCCTCGACTTCTTCTTCTTCTCCTTGCCTCACATCCAACTCAGAGGTGCAGTGCTGCCACCTAGAGTGCTGGAACGTGAAAGAGGTTTGTGTGGGAAAAAAACAGGTGCTGAAAGCGTGCGTAGAGAGTGGTGGGCCGGCCCATCGGCCGTCCTGGAGTACTGGCTGTTCTGTGATTCTCCAGAATCCACAGATGGCCAGTCCACCTCTGGCTGTTGAACATGTGCGGCGTGGGGGGGGAGAGCCTTGCTCTCATAGAATAGCTAGCTACTCTGTGCTTGAATTGTTTTAGTTCAAGTTTTTTAGTTATAAAATATTTCAGATTACAGGTTAATACGTCAAAAATAAACACAAAGTCATGAAATTTATGTGACATGAAACTTTTAAACCTGAATGTTAGTTCAACGATTATCTGTTTAAACCTATTTAGACTATTGCATGTCACCTTTTATGATAATCATCAATTATTCTCTGGTCCAGGTCTTTGGACTCTGCACACAGTGGAGGGTCAGAACATCAGGCTCCACTTTTTGGACTTTGATGTTGAAGCAACCTTTGACATGGTAGAGGTGCGGGATGGTGTGGGGTCTAACTCCACCTTGCTAGGTCAGGTTATGTTTTTATTTGTTGTTCTACTCTTTTATCGCCAATGTAAAGATCCCTTTCTGAGTTAACTTGCTTATGTTTCTTTCAGCTGTGCTCACTGGCAGCACAGGCCCCACCCATGACTTCTTCTCAACCACCAATCAGATGACACTATGGTTCTTTACGGACAGAGGAGGGTATGGCCGCGGGTTCAGAGCCAACTTTACCAGCGGAGTTGACTTGGGATCTCCAGGTACATTTATTTTCCTAGCCTGGACAGATTGTGTTTAGTACATTTTCTGGTTATTGATCATAAGCTTGGGGACAGCTCCTTGTGCAGCTGGTCAGTTCCAGTGTCAGACAGGAAGCTGTATCCATGGTAACAGTCAATGTGATGGTGTGGTAGACTGTCCTGATGGGTCGGATGAAGCCAGCTGTGGTATGTAGCAAATTCCTAATCAATATACCTGATCAACACATATTCTGCATCCCGATCTTCCAACAATGTGCTGCTCCTGTTTTTGTTTTTGGAACCAGCTGCCTGAACAACATCTGGCTTCACAAGAAGAAATTACATTCACATATTTCAAAATGTGACAGTTTGTTTTTATCATCTCACAACATAATCACTGTGGGTTCTGTTTGTTCTGAAGTGATGTTCTCTCAGTTTTAATATTAACAAACTTATTTCAAGCTATAATCAGCTTGTTTACAAAAGTCCAAATTAGCATTTTTAAACCTCTAAAATTTGACAAGAAACAATTTATGTAGTCTGTGCTGTTTTATTAACACTACAATATGTGTGTAGGTATTATTGTGTGAACCCCTGCTGCTGTATCAGCTCAGACTCAAATTTGCTGGTAGTTTTTTTAAACAAATGATGTTGTTGCAGTGGTGATTTCCAGGAGCAAGAACTAAATGTTTGACATCATGTGGACATGGAAAACAGAGGAGCAATCTGGAGCCTGATAACTAAAAGCTCTACCTCACTTTCTAGAACCTCATCCCCCGTCCCTCTTCTTTTATAGCTGTCATTATTGTCATTGTTATTATTGTTCTGTATATATTCTTTGTTTTCACTGTTTTAGCTGATTAATTTTCTTGAACTTTTTTATGTCTTTATGTTTTTTAATACTGTGAAGCACTTATGGTTGATGGTAATGTGCTATACAAATAATGATTGATTGATTGATTGATTGATTGATTGATTGATTGATTGATTGATTGATTGATTGATTGATTGATTGATTGATTGATTGATTGATTGATTGATTGATTGATTGATTGATTGATTGATTGATTGATAGTAGGTATGTTACAAGTGTACACGGTATGAAGGCATGGTATGAATATACTATAGCTATAATGTTGTACAGGCTATGAACAGGTTTCTCATGTTATTATTAAGTGTTAATAGAATGTGGGACTATAATTATTGTTTTGTATTGTACCACGCAGTATTTAGAGTAGTGCAGTTTTGATCAGTGAGATATACGTATATGTGTATGTTCAGTTGTGGGTGTTTGTGTCTATGTGTCTGTTCAGTCCATGAGTTTAATGTGGTTCATGTGTCAGGAGCCAGAGTTCAGACTATCAAATCAATCAAATCAAATCAAAAATACTTTATTAATCCCCGAAGGGAAATTCAAGTGTTGTTGTAGCTCAGTTATTCTTCAGGGAGCCATAGAGAGTTCTAGTTGTGGACAGGAAGGATCTCCTGTAGAGGGTTCTAGCTGTAGACAGGAAGGATCTCCTGTAGAGGGTTCTAGCTGTGGACAGGAAGGATCTCCTGTAGAGGGTTCTAGCTGTAGACAGGAAGGATCTCCCGTAGAGGGTTCTAGCTGTGGACAGGAAGGATCTCCTGTAGAGGGTTCTAGCTGTGGACAGGAAGGATCTCCTGTAGAGGGTTCTAGCTGTGGACGGGAAGGATCTCCTGTAGAGGGTTCTAGGTGTGGACAGGAAGGATCTCCTATAGCGGTCTGTGCTGCAGCGGATTATGAAGAATCTTCTGACTGAAGACACTCTGTAGTTGAGTTACTGTGTTCTGAAGAGGATGATGAGGGTTTTCCATCATGTTCTTCATCCTCCTTTGGACAATCAACTCAAGAGACTCCAGTTCAGTCTCCAGGACAGAACCAGCCCTCCTTATCAATCTGTTCAGCCTCCTCGTGTCACATACTCTGATGCTCCGCCCCCAACAGGTAACTGCAGATGTGATCAGCTGACAAACTCCTCTTCTTTTGCAGCTCCTCTTCAAATCTCTGTCTGTCCGTATTGTTTGAAAGCCAGACAGAAACACACTGGAGTCCAGGATATGTCCCTTTAGCCATGTCTCAGTGAAACACATGATGCTGCATTTTCAACAGAGTTTCAAGTTCATCCATTTTGTTAGCAAAGAGATCTCACATTTGTCAATATGACTGATGGAAGTGAAGGTTTAAACTTCCTCTTTCTCTCTCTTCTCTTTGTTCCTGCTCTGCATCCATGTCTTCTTCTTTTGAGCTCATCAGGGATCCAGACTTTCAATTTGAGGATTATTTCAGCCTTAGAAATGTCAGTTAGCTGCTCTTACTTGTAAACAAGTCTCTTGTTGCCATGGTTACGCATCATAACAAGTGGCAAAAAAGTGACAAATCCAGCAAAAAACTCGATCAGCACAGCACCCAAATCAGAAGAAAAGTATTTAGAAAATATTTCCAGAAGAAAAAACCATCAAGAAATACTCAAAAAGAATTAAAAAATGCTAGCAAATGCTAGGTAAGTCACAGAGCTACTCCAACAAGCTGCCACCAGTTTTAGCGCTATTCCGGACTATAAGATGGATCCTGTTTTTTTAGATCTTTATATATAAGAAAGTAACATTTTAAACTTGATTTTGGATTTTACAGGGAGCCAATGAAGTGATGCTAAAACAGGAGAAATGTGATCTCTCCTTCCAACTCTTATCACAGTGCCATAAAAAAAGAACTCACTAAAATCACAAGTCTGTCTTGATTTAGGACACCGTGGTGGGCCAAAGGTAGTACTGTTGCTTAGTACTGTTTCCATGTTCTCCTTGTTCATGCATGAGTACAATAGTACAATAACTAGAAAAGTTCCTGAAGAAACTTTGAGAGGGATTGCCACTCTGTGTGGGACTCTGAAACCCTCAGCCAATCAGAAAGCTGCATTCATTCCACAGCTGACAGGTGCTGCAAATGTGATGACAAGGTGGACAGATTAGGACTAATATGGGAGTGTATTAGGGAAACGCAATGATTTCAGATGTAATCCACAGGGTTACAATATGGATATGGTTTGTAATGGATTTCGTTGTCATGGTAACCCAAAATTTAAGGAACATGTGATGGTTGAGTTCACCTGGTCAATCCGATCACATTGATGTATGACATGTGCACCCACATCCCATAATGTCTGCTGTGAGCTGACTGGGTACATATCATGGCGAATGGCGTTGCCATGGCAATACGGTAAAAGATATGTTAAAGTTGCTTCAATATGTTATAGACCAATGTCTACTGAGCACATAAAAGTTGGAATGACATCTGTAGTTCAAAGCATATCACACAGTAAGTGATCAAAAAGTGATAAATTAAGTCAGTGCTGTTGCCATGGTAACCCCAAAATTATTGATCACTTCTAATGATCAAGCCAATTGCTTTGATACACTAGATGAGGTCAAATATCATATTGTGGGCTCTATTAGCTCACCGGGTGTGTTTGATGGCAAATGGTGTTGCCATGGAAACACATGTGTGAAAGTTGCTCATATAGACCAATATCTAGTGACCAGAGATAAGGTGGATCAATGTGTGTAGGTTAAAGTGTGTTTGCACAATACTATGTGAAAAAGTGTCCATTTTAAGTATAATATGGGCCATTTTAACATAGGATTAGAATAGGGGGCGTGGTTTTTGGTGTATTCTGTTGTCATGGTTACCCAAAATGCTTCAGAACCATGATAGAGCATCTCTGTTTAGCACCCCGGTCAGTTTGATGTGTAATATGTGGGGTTATGTCGGGAGTTTTGGATGGTACAGTGCACTTCTCCTTCCCAAACCGATCAATTTGATGTGTCATTTGCTGTTGCAGGTGCCACGGTCTGTCCTTGGTGTGAAACGGGTGCCTCTGATGGCGAATGACGTTGCCACAGTAATACAGTCAAAGTTATATAAGAGACTTTTAAATCCAAGGTAGACCCATGCTTTGTGACCAGATATAAGGTGGAACAGTATTCGTAGGTGAAAGTATGTTGACACAGTAGGTTCTAGAAAAAGGTCATGTTTTTGGCATTTTTCGGAGCATTTTCAATTCATTTTCAGTGAAAGGTGGGTTTTTTTGTGAATACTGTTGCCATGGCAACTTGAAACGCCACAAAACCAAGATCAATCACATTGGGTCTCCGATCTGGTTTGCTTGATGTATGATACGAGTCATCAGGCGTTGCTGTTTAGGCTGGAGGGCATTTCGGGTGCGCTTTTTGGCATGCTGCGTCGCCATGGTAATGCGCATCGCCAATAAAAGTAATACCAATCATCCTATTAACAAGCTGGACAATTTGATGTATGATTTGTGTGGGTGCATTTTTCTGTTTGGGCCGCATTAATGTCTACGGAAGAAGAATAAATAAATCTAGTTTACCTATTAGAGGTGTAGAATAATAGGTTTGCCATTTGAATGGAGTCAATGCATTTGCATTGGACTCTGGAAGATCTGGAAAAACCCGGTTAAAGTTCCATTGAGATTAAAAACCTCTTTCCAAGCAGGTCCTGGCCAAGAGTCAATAGAATTCAAAACACAGTTACAACATACGGTCATGATTTACTATGGCCAGACTCAAGTGCTGAAACCCAAACAACAACAGCGTTTGTAAGAAAAAAGTTTTTTTACAAGGGAAGACGAAATGTACAAAACAGTGACTGTGATTATGCAAGTGATGATGTAATCCAAGGTCCAGAGTTGTACAGAGGGGGGAGCGGAGCCGGAGTGAGCAGAACCAAGAAGCGATGATGAATGAGGTCTGGTGGCGGGTGAGTGAATCCGTGAGTGGGCAGGGCTTGTGATAAAGAGAACGGTAGCAATGATTGTAGATGGCAAGAAGTTTCCAGCAGGCACAGGTCCAGTGAATCCAGGTGCTATCCAATGACGTGAGCTCGTGAAGAACCAAAACATGCAAAGAACCTTCGGGGTGAAGGAGAACAAGACAGGTTACGAAATACACTAACACTATAAACAATACTATGAACTAGATACTCTTAGTGACACAGTCACCCAAGTTGAATCAGCAGTCTGGCGTTGAGTTGTTGCTTAGCCCTGCAGTTCAGGTAATGAGTGGATGAATGAAAATGAAAAAAAAAAAAGAAAAATACTTTATTTATCCCAGAAGGGAAATTCAACTGGAGATACAGAGGACAGCTTGGCCTTCACTCTCCAGGCTGCTGAGGGTCACAGTGTGCCCGGCGCACGTCGATCAGGCCAGCCAAGATCACACAGGAGAATACATACAAATACATACATACAGTACATATACATAAGCACGCATCAGCCTGTGTGTTAGGAAAAATATGAATAAAACCACGTAAGGTCAGAGGGAGGAGAAAAAAGATTCCTACACCCAGTGCCCCAACATGAGGGGCGCTTGATGAAAGCAATAAAAACCTCCAGCGGGGGGGGGGGGGATTCACGAGACATGTTGAGAACTTTCTTGAGGATGTGAATGTAATCAGTGTATGTGGTTGTGTGAGGAGAGTTATCAAGGACACCGTCTCTGGGACAACGCAGATGTTATGTCTTCCACAGTCTTTGGTGCCCGGTGGACACGGGTAAGGAGGGGGCTGTGTGTCTCGGTGCTCACTGCTCCAGGAGGAATTTAGTGTTTTGGCCTTGAGGCCAGCCGAAAAGAGATAACAGAGATTAAGTCAAAGCTGAAGAATTGCAACAGCTTCTCATTGTCCATATGGTGCATTATTGTGGAAAAATGTCTGAATCATCCTAATTAGGCCAAATTGCGTAGTACCAATAATCAATCAATCACTTCTCCACTCCGAGCCGAAACTGCAACTTCTCCAAGGTGGCACCAATCCTTCCAGTGAGATCCAGCAGTGCACCCAGTTTACGGTTCAGCTCCAGGACCCCATCAGCCAGCTTACGATCCCGCTCCTGGACCTCCCGGTCCCGTTCGAGAATCACAGCCAGCTGGTAGCGGTACTGCTCCGAGACCGCATTCAGTTTGCGATCCAGATCTCCGAATCTTTTAGTCCAAGTGTTGCCAGATGCGGCCCATCCAATCCATAACTTTAGAATTTGTAGATACATCAGGTAACCACCAGCGCCGATCAGCAGGTACCCCAAGATCAATAATCCAAAAATGTAAACATCCTCCACGTCTTCGACAGCCAGAACAGACAGGCATACCATCTTCCACTCGCCCCAGGAATCCATGGTAAACCCGGCCGGGAGGGTCGACTCCGGGCATGACGGCTCCCCCTTTTTCAGCCTTAAGTTTGAGAAAACTTTGTCCAATGCGTTGAGTGACCACGAAACCAGATCCATTTTCTAATTTTCAATTTGCAGCAGCCAGTACAGAGAAACACAGAGACGAAAAAAAAAAGCAGGAACAGTGGGGGGAGGACAAGATAAGGGAGCAGCTGGAAAAGCGACTGTTCACAACGAGAGGCGGTGACAAAGATGAGTGACAGCTGTGCCTTCTGGCAATCAAGACTAATCAGCATGATGCCCGCCACCTGACGACCTGTAGAGAATCAGCAGTAGAAACAAAATACCAGAGGGGAGGGGGAGAGAGGTGGAAGAACTAGAAAGTGGGAAAATATAAAACAAACAAAACCAAAAACACAGACTTGCTCCAGACTCCTGACACATACAAACAAACAGCATTTAAATAACACAAGTCATGAAAAACAATTGCAAATTATTGAGGCGGTCTCTGATACTTTCAACTTGGTTTTGAAGGTATTCAAAGATCAACTCACCCTCAAAACAGCTGTTTTCTGCTAATAAACTGTATTAGTGGGTCTTTAATGTAATCTTTCAGTTTCGGGGCATTTTTTGACATTTATATGTAAACTTGTTAAATTCTACACTTTTTAGTCTAAAAACATCTTAGTGCTGCCCTCTTAGGGTTGAAAGGTGGCTACTGCATTTGAAATTTGAGATCTGGCTGAAAGAGGTTCATGTCTATGTCAGCAGCATCGTCTCTAAGACACACCTCCTGGAGTACAAAACCATCTCGCCCCGCCCACCCGTTGTCTCCAGCTTCTTACCAAAGAGCTGCACACAGGGATTTAGAGCAACTGACTGAAAACTATAACAAAGAGAATAAATAATATCAGTAAAATCAGGGCAAAGACTTCCCTGCAGTGGTTGTGTGGATGTGATTTGTGCACGTTATATTTTTATTCAGACATTTACTCAGACCCATGTCAGCAACACAGCAGTAGCTTTAGCATTGTGGCTAACAACAATCAATCGGTAAACTACTCTGAAAACTACGACATAGAGAATAACTATTATCAGTACAATAATAATTAAATCAGGGCAAAGACTTCGCTGCAGTGGTTGTGGTTGTGTGGATGTGATTTATAGACGTTATTTTCTCATCATGGTCGGGTTACCTGTCTACAACACGACAGAGTCACATTGGAGCTAATCTGAACATGGAGAAGTGCTACACGTCAATCTCAGGACCGCCTCTTCCCCAGGGTCCTAAGTAACACCTACTTCAGCATTTTTTTAAAAAAGCAGTTAAAGGGCAGGAAAATAATTTAGAGGGGGTGAGTTCCAACAGCTCAGTTAATTTGTTACAAGTAAAAGAAGCTGCATAAACAGAAACTTTCTCCCCAAGTTCTGTGTGGACAAAAGGAACCGACAACAACAGCTGATCATTTGATAAGGAGCACGAGTCAACACTTCTCTGTGTGATTAAAGTACAAAAGCAGGAAGGCAGTAATCCAATCAGAACCTTGTAAATTAAAGCAGAACTAAGTAAGTTTTTTCACCTCAATAAATGTTTTCTAGAGTCCCTGTGGGGGTAAACAAGGACTTGGCGGGGTGATTCGTGGGTCCCTCCCCTCCCTCCGGGGTCTGTGTCCTGAAAGCAGCACTTGCAACTTTCAGTGGATCGGACCCGACTAATCTCGCGAGAACAAACCTGCTTTACGGCACTCACACTCACGTACATAAATACAAGCATGAAGCCCTTGCCGTTGTTAGCAACGCCACCCTTAGGAGCGCAAAGATGACAATAATACTCACCTGTCGAGACATTTTCTTGGTTTTGTTTTTCTTTCTTCTTGCAAAAGCGTTCTCTGCGTTGTTGTTGGGGGGACGGCGGCGGCGGGGTGGAGGGGGTGGGGGGGGGGTCTGCGGCGGCGGCGGGGGAACGTTACGACAGTGAGCTTTCACAGGGGACCAGTAGGGGGAGAGCGAGAGCAAAACTTACTTAGTTCTGCTTTAATGAAACACTAAATACGATTAAACTTCCTGTAAAGTTTTCACACATCATGTTGATGTTAGCTCAGTTTGTAGGTTCTGATCGGTGAGCTGCTGCTCGTTCAGGTGAGAATTCCTCTACTTCACAAATGTTTTCCCTCAAAGATCATTTCGTCCAATTGGTTTTCAGTACCCAGAGGTCCAGGTATGGCCACATCTGCTTTTGAAAAAATTGTGTTAGCTGAACGCTGAAACGAAAGGTTCAAAACAGATCATATGGGGGTACTCCACCCCACACACGTTTACAGGATTTTTCTGTACCTGAAATGCTCAGCTGTACACATTCTCACCTGTTTGTGTTTGTGCATTAGTTGTATTACAGGTAAATGGTTCTGGTCGCCTTCAGTTTCAGCTCATTTCTTCTCTGCTTGTCGTGTGTGCTGACACCTGGAACTCCCATCTCTCTAACTTCACTTGTCAGTACCTGGGATACAGGTAACTCCCGTCTGTCTACATGAAGATTTTGGGAGCAGCAAAAAGACTTAATAGTTTCAGTCGGATTAGAACAAGTAAAAGGTTCTGATTTGAGATGTGGTTTTTGATTGACTGCAGGTCTGGTGAGGCGCTGCTGCTGCCGGCTCGACCTCAGGATTCACCATTTGCAACTGTGACCATCACCAGTAATGGAACACTGGAAACTAGCATGAGGTATCAGAAACCAGAACCAAAACTAGACCCAAACCAGAGTCCGAACAACTGAACAAATGACAAAGAATCAGAATAAAAAATATACAGAAACAGATCAAATTTCCTTTTGACTTTAATTTCCTGTCAGTTAGAACAAAGCCAAATTATTAGATGTTTCACCTCATCAACTTCAGTTCTTTTGTTTATGTTCTTGCATGTAAACATGCATTATTCTGGTAAAGACATCTTCAGGTGTCTATTAGCATGAGTGAGTCAGAACTACAGGTAGACTGGTCTTGTCTTCTTTTCTTCCTCAACCTGTCCAGATCCCCCTCCTCTAATTGCATCAGTCCTGTCTTCCAGCAGTTTCACAATCTCACTTTCACACTGAAGTTCATCTGTAACCCCGCCCCTCTGTACCTCAGTGATTTGTTACAGATTCATATTCTGGCTTCCCTTAGAAGTTCCTCCTGCTCACCTGTCCACCATGAGGTCCAGAGTGTTCAGTTACTCTGCCCTTCACTCTGGAACTTACTCCCTCCTCGTGTCTGTAACTGACTCTTCAAATCCATAAACATGTTTTAAAACTAAACTTTGTTTAAACCCTATTGTTTTGTCCCATTTTAAGTTCTGCTTTTATTGTTATTGTCTTTTTGTCATGACGCCCACTGGGGGTGTTTGTTCGAACTCCAATGGCGACCCAACTCCAAACACACACGGGGGGAAACAGTAATCAGAGGAAGTGATTTTATTGGTTATAGTGCACGAGACAACAGTACAGGGTAGTGAAACGTGCACGATGAGAAACACAAGACTGGAACTGAGGCGGGGAAGAGACTCGATCCTGGGGGGGAGAGACTCGTTAGTACAAGTAATACGACCCGCTGCAGTGCGCGGGGAAAGTGCAACTACACTCACTGTGAGGCTGAGGCTGTAGCTGTGTGAGGTGGGATCCGGAGGCACTGCAGCGGGGGTGGAGCCCCAGGAGTCGAGGGAGTGTGATGAGGTCCGGGACGTGGTGCTGTCTCCACAGACGAGACTGTGGCAGGGGTGACAGCAGCGTGCTGACCGGGAAGGTGTGGATCCAGAGGAGACCAGAGACAGACAGAGAACCAGGGAGAGAGAACGTCGTGGAGCTCACGACGTTAGAAAACCCTGGTGAGGAAGAGTCCTCTTTCAGGCGGGTAGACGACCACGCAGAGGCACTCAGAACCTGGAGGAGAGGCTCCAGGACACGGGACTGAGAAGAAGGGAGAGAAGGCAGGTTAGTAGCAACTAACATGTAAAACTGTCATCAAAAATATCTCTGGCCGCTCTGTACCACAGAAGGAGTGGAACGAACTGGCGTCTGTCCTTGGCTGCTCCTCTGCTTAATACCCAGCTCTCCTGAGCTGGGTAACGACCCACACCTGCAGCCACTGATGAGAGCTGCCACACCCTGCAGAGATAATTAGTGGAGACAGCACACACCACACAGACGCTGCAGAGATCCCACCAGTGAAAAAACAACTACAGAAAAAACCCCACAGACCAGAAAGAAAAACAAAACCCCAGAACTGTGACACTTTTATGACCTTGTATTATGTTTTTATGAAGATGGAACTCAAATTGTGAGAAATAGACAACAGACAGCGTTCTTTCAACAGTTTATTAAAAAAGATTTTGATGAGGTGTGCAACATAGAACACACAGGGCTGTAAGCAATAGCGGCCTGCACTGAACTGGGAATGAAGGTGGATAGGGTGGTCAAACAGTCCGAGGTCAGACGAGTCTAAAAACACAATCCAATCCAATAGCCAAGATAAATTACTCATGAGAGCAGAAGGGCTGAAGTTAAATCAGAGTCAAAACTAGGGATGGGCAATATCTTATTGTTTGCAATATACCATTGAAAATTAGGGTTAGCTGAGTGGTGGAAGGCAGACGTGAGGCTGGAGAAGTAGCTTGTTGTAAAGCGAGGAGCCAACGCCACCGTTTGGAACTGGTTTGGTTACAGAGAAATCAGATGAGGAGTAAACTACCATAATGTGTAACATTTGCAGAAAAACGGCCGTTACAAAGAGTGGAAACATCCAATCACATCCCCTGTACAGTCATGTGACTTCACCTCAGTCTGTTAGGAGCAGCGCTGCTAACGTAGCCACTGTGTCATTATATTTACAGAGTGTTTAGACTCCTATGGGACTTCATCAAAAAGTCGACTAGCAACAAATCTCATGTCTTTTTATGGTGTTATTGGATAGTTTTGTAGACTAATGTGGAACACGTATCATTAGTGTTGCCAACTGTCCCGTATTAGCCGGGACATCCCATATTTTTATCTAAATAGGAGTGTCCCATACGGCATGTCTCTTGTCCATTATATTGGGTGTTACTTGATATGTTTGCCCTCTGATGTGTAAGAATGTTACACTGTTTTTACACTTATATCACCACTCTGTGACCAATGAGCTGACAGCACACTTACACCAACACCTAAAGCGCACTGCAGCATTATCGCACTTTATTCATGGTGGTCCATGGTGGACTGACTGACCTCAAGAAGCGCTCCTTACTGCAGCAAGAACTCAAAAGAAATACAAATGGAAAAACTAGAATGTCTCCATATAATGTAGCATTGAGCTTTTGAGTTTGAGAGTTCAGTCTTTTTATTTTTTACTTCGACTGTAGCTACAGACCTGGACTTTGAGGAACACATATTTTATGTTGATAGGTTTTCCACAGACTAAATGTGCTCTATTACAGGAACGTTCTGCTTTCTATTGTTCTCTATTAATTTATACAATATTAAGTAGGCAGGACAGGTTTCTGTTTAAGAAAGGTACTAATTTTATTGTTGATTTTATTATTTTGCACTAAAAATAAATAGCTAAATACTAATTTATTTTCTATATGTTCATAATACAAAAATACACATCTAGTTAAACCAGGTTCAAGTCAGATAGTTAAAAAAATAATTTAATGTACAAAAAGGGCTAAAAAAATTCAACACGCCAGGAAGGGTGAAGGCAATCAGGTTGGCCGGCCCCCCCATCGACATGTCCCTTATTTTTTTTCAGGGAGTTGGCAACCCTATGTATCATTGTTAATGTGTTGCCTTACCAGCCTGCTGCTGCAGCTCTGCTCCACTCAGTCGGACAGATATTAGACCTGCTTAAACCAGAATGCTGATATACTGCGTCCGCCTGAAGCTGCTGCAGCTGATCACCTGGGCTCCGATGCAAAGACAAAATATTTTCTGTCTAAAATAAACGACTGCACACCATCACCAAATCACAGATTTCAATCACAGTCCCAGTCACTTCCTCTCAGACCAGGTGTGTGTGTGTGGATGCTACTCTGAGCTTAAACTGACCTCTTAAATACAGAAAGGAGTAGGAATAGAACCCTGAATTAAAAGACTGGTTGAAGCCATACAATAACAAGAACCATCACATTTACAAGCACATTATGTAAGTTAGATCATTTGATATAGAAAGGGACGGGGGGCACTAGTTATCTTTCATTTATCAATATTAATTTGAGGCCATATCGCCCATCCCTAGTCAAAACAACCAGCAGATGGATCCAGTAACCAGGCGGTCAGAGTCATCAAATGTACCAAGGGAGCAGGTGCAGTCCAGCGTCAAAACATAAAATAGGCAGACAGGAAATAAATCGGAGTACAGGTGCTAGTTCCGAAGCGTGAAGCAATTCAATGAACATGTGATGAGACAATGACAGACAAGGGTTTAAATACTGAGACAGACAAGTGCACAACATCTACTGGCTGACAGGACAAGGTAAATATCTTGTACTTGTATCACACATTTCAAGTCAAAGGACACAAAGTTCTTCAAACTACAGTTTATCATTCACACACAAACTCACACGTTTGGTGATAAACTACACACATGTTGGAGCCACAGCTGTCCTGGAACACACTGACAGAGACGAGGCTTCCAGACACCACCAGACCCTCTGACCACCACCAAACAGGCACTGGACCCTCTGACCACCACCAAACAGGCTCCTGACCCTCTGACCACCACCAAACAGGCACCGGACCCTCTGACCACCACCAAACAGGCACCTGACCCTTTGACCACCACCAAACAGGCACCGGACCCTCTGACCACCACCAAACAGGCACTGGACCCTTTGACCACCACCAAACAGGCACTGGACCCTTTGACCACCATCAAACAGGCAGTGGACCCTCTGACCACCACCAAACAGGGACAGGACCCTCTGACCACCACCACACAGGCACCAGACCCTCTGACCACCACCAAACAGGGACAGGACCCTCTGACCACCACCGAACAGGCACCGGACCCTCTGACCACCATCAAACAGGGACAGGACACTCTGACCACCACCAAACAGGCTTCTGACCCTCCGACCTCCACCAAACAGGCACCGGACCCTCTGACCACCATCAAACAGGCTCCTGACCCTTTGACCACCACCAAACAGGCACCGGACACTCTGACCACCACCAAACAGGGACCACCAAATAGGGACAGGACCCTCTGACCACCACCAAACAGGGACCACCAAATAGGGACAGGACCCTCTGACCACCACCAAACAGGCACCAGACCCTCTGACCATCACCAAACAGGGACAGGACCCTCTGACCACCACCAAACAGGGACCACCAAAGTGGGACAGGACCCTCTGACCACCAGCAAACAGGCACCGGACACTCTGACCACCACCAAACAGGGACAGGACCCTCTGACCACCACCAAACAGGGACCACCAAACAGGCACCGGACCCTCCGACCACCACCAAACAGGCACCGGACCCTTCGACCCCCAGCAAACAGGCACCGGACCCTCCGACCTCCACCAAACAGGCACCGGACCCTCTGACCACAATCAAACAGGCTCCTGACCCTTTGACCACCACCAAACAGGCACCGGACCCTCTGACCACCACCAAACAGGGACAGGACCCTCTGACCACCACCAAACAGGGAACAACAAACAGGGACAGGACCCTCTGACCACCACCAAACAGGGACAGGACCCTCTGACCACCACCAAACAGGCTCCTGACCCTTTGACCACCACCAAACAGGGACCGGACCCTCTGACCACCACCAAACCGGTACCGGCCCTCTGACCACCACCAAACAGGGACAGGACCCTCTGACCACCACCAAACAGGGAACAACAAACAGGGACAGGACCCTCTGACCACCACCAAACAGGGACAGGACCCTCTGACCACCACCAAACAGGCTCCTGACCCTCTGACCACCATCAAACAGGCACCGGACCCTCTGACCACCACCAAACAGGCACCGTACCCTCTGACCACCACCAAACAGGCACCGGACCCTCCGACCTCCACGAAACAGGCACCGGACCCTCCGACCACCACCAAACAGGCACTGGACCCTCCGACCTCCACGAAACAGGTACCGGACCCTCCGACCACCATCAAACAGGCACCGGAACCTCCGACCTCCACCAAACAGGCACCGGACCCTCCGACCACCATCAAACAGGCACCGGAACCTCCGACCTCCACCAAACAGGCAACGGACCCTCTGATTTTTTAAAACTACCTCCTGTTTCTCTAAACTCGTCTGCTGGACTTGTGTCACAATAAGAAATACTATTCTATAAAGCTTTAGTGCATTTGATATGAAAAACACAAGAGTTAAGATATTTAACATGCAGCTTATTTTGTATTACTTTCATTCTTTTCTCTTTCAGCTGTTGCTTTGTGTATTTATTGTCTTGATTTTGAAGATATAATGTATAACAGGTCACTCTGTCATTTGGACATAGAAAGTTGTTCTATTGGAACCTGCTTGTTTACACACCTGTTCATTCCATACTGACAAGAGAAAGCCTCTCATCAGCTCGTCCATATGTTAATACTAATAATATTCACTCAGTAAATAATCCTACCCACTCTGGATTGTGGGGTCATTTTGCTTGATGGTGGATTTTCCTTCTAACTTTGAGGAGCAACAAGACAAAGTTTCCCAGGTTGTTGCGTCACATCTTCTTCTTATTATTATTAAAAAGACATTAGTTGCATGACATCATCTTATTGTCCTATTGTGTCGTCCCAAACCACAAGCTTGTTGTAGTGAAAAAGTCGTTCATTTTTGCACATTTAGCAGTGTCTGTTTGAGCTTCTTGTTTGCTATTTCACCTTTCAATCCCCGCTGACTGACTGACTGACTGATGCTCTGATGTGTTCGGTTAATGTGTACCGCAGACTAGAAAAAAAAAAAAACAAGCAAAAAGAAAAAATGAGCTATCAGCCACAGCAGACTTGGTATGGCAAGCTGTTGCGGTATACATTTCAGATTCTTTATATTAACTGTTGTATGCTAACTAGTTTGTGACTACGTAGAACTACTTAAAGTATTTCACCTAGTAGTTCGAACTTTTTGCCAAACTAGTTCAAAAATATTCTGACTAGTAACTTATTTTTGTCTCGTTGCATCTTTGGTAGATTAATGCGACTGGGCTTACCATAGAACCGCCACATGCGCCCAAATATCAGACCGGCACACCATGTCCCGGTGCTTCCGATTAGCCGCTCTGGGCCTGTGTAAAGGTGCTGTTGGTTGGAACAGACGGAGAGAGATGGTTAATGCAGAATGTGAAACACACTGTCACAGACTGGGAGCAGAAAAATATTCCGATCCTCTTCAGAGTAAATACTCCCACTCCTCAGCACTGTTCCTGAATAATACAAATCAGGTAGGCCATGGTCAGGAAAAACAGGTTTTTGATCAGAATCCAGGTAGTCACCCACGCAGGCAGAAATGTCAGAGGGGGGCAGGCAAAAACTGTGGTCAGGATCAGAACTCAGGTTCGTACCGAACTCCACAAGAAAACAGGATTTGTAAACCACTGGATGCACAGGAATGTAGACTACTGAGCTGAGCACAGCCTCAGCCTTAAGTAGTGCCAGATCCTACCGGAAGACAGGTGGACACAATGAGCTGGTTACAGGAAGTGAATGACTGGATATGAAGACTGATCAAAACAAATAAAGTAAGTCTGACCTTGTTTAATGACACTTTCCTCCATTTTTTACTATTATGACAGAAGGATCTGGATGGTCAATGAATCTATAGGCTTCCCTTTATGCAAGGGTTCAGATATCTACACTAATTCACTCAGTAATTGATCCTGCCTGGACATAGCTGTCTACCTGAGACTGGTGACAGGTCACTGGAAATGACTGAAGGAACGAGTTGCACACAATCATGTTTAATGGAGGACAGTCCATCAGAGTGTTCGTGTACTACGACCCCACCTCAATCATCTTGCACTCTCATCTTATCCCTGTCTCTCCTCTTACCCCTGTCTCTCATCTTGTCCCCGTCTCTCATCTTGTCTCTGTCTCTCATATTGTCCCTATCTCTCATATTGTCTCTCATCTTGTCTCTGTCTCTCATCTTGTCTCTGTCTCTCATCTTGACCCTGTCTCTCATCTTGTCTCTGTCTCTCATCTTGGTTCCTGTCTCTCATCTTGTCCCTGTCTCTCATCTTGTCTCTGTCTCTCATATTGTCCCTATCTCTTATATTGTCTCTCATCTTGTCCCTGTCTCTCATCTTGTCCCTGTCTCTCATCTTGTCTCTGTCTCTCATCTTGTCCCTGTCTCTCATCTTGTCCCTGCCTCTCATCTTGTCTCTGTCTCTCACATTGTCCCTGACTCTCATATTGTCTCTCATCTTGTCCCTGTCTCTCATCTTGTCTCTGTCTCTCATCTTGGTCCCTGTCTCTCATCTTGTCCCTGTCTCTCATCTTGTCTCTGTCTCTCAAATTGTCCCTATCTCTCATATTGTCTCTCATCTTGTCTCTGTCTCTCATCTTGTCCCTGTCTCTCATCTTGTCTCTGTCTCTCATCTTGTCCCTGTCTCTCATCTTGTCCCTGCCTCTCATCTTGTCTCTGTCTCTCACATTGTCCCTGACTCATATTGTCTCTCATCTACTACTACTACTACTACTGTCATTTAGCAGACGCTTTTATCCAAAGCGACTTACATTGAGAGAACATACAAGCAAGAATTCAAAGAGAAGGAAAAAAATATAAGGAGGCGGACTGTTTGGAGTCCAGTTTAATTCCGACGCTGATACATCAAGTGTATCAATTTTTT
>SSNP01000168.1:885052-903892 GCA_006937955.1 Pachypanchax playfairii
CTCTCATATTGTCTCTCATCTTGTCCCTGTCTCTCATCTTGTCTCTGTCTCTCATCTCGTCCCTGTCTCTCATCTTGTCTCTGTCTCTCATCTTGGTCCCTGTCTCTCATCTTGTCTCTGTCTCTCATCTTGTCCCTGTCTCTCATCTTGTCTCTGTCTCTCATCTTGGTCCATGTCTCTCATCTTGTCCCTGTCTCTCATCTTGTCTCTGTCTCTCATCTTGTCCCTGTCTCTCATCTTGTCTCTGTCTCTCATCTTGTCCCTGTCTCTCATCTTGTCTCTGTCTCTCATATTGTCTCTGTCTCTCATATTGTCTCTCATCTTGTCTCTGTCTCTCATCTCGTCTCTGTCTCTCATCTTGTCCCTGTCTCTCATCTCGTCCCTGTCTCTCATCTTGTCCCTGTCTCTCATCTTGTCTCTGTCTCTCATCTTGTCTCTCATCTCGTCTCTGTCTCTCATCTTGGTCCATGTCTCTCATCTTGTCCCTGTCTCTCATCTTGTCTCTGTCTCTCATCTCGTCTCTGTCTCTCATCTTGTCCCTGTCTCTCATCTCGTCTCTGTCTCTCATATTGTCTCTCATCTTGTCTCTGTCTCTCATCTTGGTCTCTGTCTCTCATCTTGGTCCCTGTCTCTCATCTCGTCCCTGTCTCTCATCTTGTCTCTGTCTCTCATCTTGGTCCCTGTCTCTCATCTTGTCTCTGTCTCTCATCTTGTCCCTGTCTCTCATCTTGTCCCTGTCTCTCATCTCGGCTCTGTCTCTCATATTGTCTCTGTCTCTCATATTGTCTCTCATCTTGTCTCTGTCTCTCATCTCGTCTCTGTCTCTCATCTTGTCCCTGTCCCTCATCTTGTCTCTGTCCCTCATATTTTCTCTCATCTTGTCTCTGTCTCTCATCTTGGTCCATGTCTCTCATCTTGTCCCTGTCTCTCATCTTGTCTCTGTCTCTCATCTTGTCTCTGTCTCTCATATTGTCTCTCATCTTGTCTCTGTCTCTCATCTCGTCTCTGTCTCTCATCTTGTCCCTGTCTCTCATCTCGTCTCTGTCTCTCATCTTGTCCCTGTCTCTCATCTTGTCTCTGTCTCTCATCTTGTCTCTCATATCGTCTCTGTCTCTCATATTGTCCCTGTCTCTCATATTGTCTCTCATCTTGTCTCTGTCTCTCATCTTGTCCCTGTCTCTCATCTCGTCTCTGTCTCTCATCTTGTCCCTGTCTCTCATCTCGTCTCTGTCTCTCATATTGTCTCTCATCTTGTCTCTGTCTCTCATCTTGTCTCTGTCTCTCATCTTGTCCCTGTCTCTCATCTTGTCTCTGTCTCTCATCTTGGTCCCTGTCTCTCATCTTGTCCCTGTCTCTCATCTTGTCTCTGTCTCTCAAATTGTCCCTGTCTCTCATATTGTCTCTCATCTTGTCTCTGTCTCTCATCTTGTCCCTGTCTCTCATCTTGTCTCTGTCTCTCATCTTGTCCCTGTCTCTCATCTTGTCTCTGTCTCTCATCTTGGTCCATGTCTCTCATCTTGTCCCTGTCTCTCATCTTGTCTCTGTCTCTCATCTTGTCCCTGTCTCTCATATTGTCTCTCATCTTGTCTCTGTCTCTCATCTTGGTCTTGTCTCTCATCTTGTCCCTGTCTCTCATCTTGTCCCTGTCTCTCATCTTGTCTCTGTCTCTCATCTTGTCTCTGTCTCTCATATTGTCTCTCATCTTGTCTCTGTCTCTCATCTTGTCTCTGTCTCTCATCTCGTCTCTGTCTCTCATCTTGTCTCTGTCTCTCATCTTGTCCCTGTCTCTCATATCGTCTCTGTCTCTCATATTGTCCCTGTCTCTCATATTGTCTCTCATCTTGTCCCTGTCTCTCATCTTGGTCCCTGTCTCTCATCTTGTCTCTGTCTCTCACATTGTCCCTGACTCTCATATTGTCTCTCATCTTGTCCCTGTCTCTCATCTCGTCTCTGTCTCTCATCTTGTCTCTCATCTTGTCTCTGTCTCTCATCTTGGTCTCTGTCTCTCATCTTGGTCCCTGTCTCTCTCTTGTCTCTGTCTCTCATCTTGGTCCATGTCTCTCATCTTGTCCCTGTCTCTCATCTCGTCTCTGTCTCTCATCTTGTCCCTGTCTCTCATCTTGTCTCTGTCTCTCATATTGTCTCTGTCTCTCATATTGTCTCTCATCTTGTCTCTGTCTCTCATCTTGGTCCATGTCTCTCATCTTGTCCCTGTCTCTCATCTTGTCTCTGTCTCTCATCTTGTCTCTGTCTCTCATATTGTCTCTCATCTTGTCTCTGTCTCTCATCTCGTCTCTGTCTCTCATCTTGTCCCTGTCTCTCATCTCGTCTCTGTCTCTCATCTTGTCCCTGTCTCTCATATTGTCCCTGTCTCTCATATTGTCTCTCATCTCGTCTCTGTCTCTCATCTTGTCCCTGTCTCTCATCTCGTCTCTGTCTCTCATCTTGTCCCTGTCTCTCATCTTGTCTCTGTCTCTCATCTTGTCTCTGTCTCTCATATTGTCTCTCATCTTGTCTCTGTCTCTCATCTCGTCTCTGTCTCTCATCTTGTCCCTGTCTCTCATCTCGTCTCTGTCTCTCATCTTGTCCCTGTCTCTCATCTTGTCTCTGTCTCTCATCTTGTCTCTGTCTCTCATATTGTCTCTCATCTTGTCTCTGTCTCTCATCTCGTCTCTGTCTCTCATCTCATCTCTGTCTCTCATCTTGTCTCTGTCTCTCGTCTCTGTCTGTCATCTCGTCTCTGTCTCTCATCTTGTCCCTGTCTCTCACCTTGTCTCTGTCTCTCATATTGTCCCTGTCTCTCATATTGTCTCTCATCTTGTCTCTGTCTCTCATCTCGTCACTGTCTCTCATCTTGTCCCTGTCTCTCATCTTGGTCCCTGTCTCTCATCTTGTCCCTGTCTCTCATTTTGTCTCTCATCTTGTCCATGTCTCTCATCTTGTCCCTGTCTCTCATCTCGTCTCTGTCTCTCATCTTGTCCCTGTCTCTCATCTTGTCTCGGTCTCTCATCTTGGTCCCTGTCTCTCATCTTGTCCCTGTCTCTCATCTTGTCCCTGNGTGAGAGATAAATTCTCAAATCGATATCATAAATCATAAATTACTCCTACATTAAGACTGAAAGTGTTCTTTAAAGAGGTGAGTCTTAAGTCTGCTCTTAAAAGTAGCTGCAGACTCTGAGGATCGGACCGAGTTTGGTAGGTCATTCCACCATCGGGGGACAACAGAGGAGAAGAGTTTGGAACATGATCTCATGCCACGTTGTGGTGGAAGCGCTAGGCGTCTTTCAGCGGCTGAGCGTAGCTGACGCGTGGGAATGTAGGTTTGGATGAAGGAGTGAAGGTAAGTAGGAGCTGTGTGTGTTAGAGTCTGGTAAGCCAGAAGCAGAGCTTTGTATTTGATGCGTGCTGCAACTGGAAGCCAGTGCAGGGAAATGAGCAGCGGAGTGACATGAGCCCTCTTGGGCTGGTTGAAGACCAGACGAGCTGCTGCGTTCTGAATCATCTGCAGAGGTTTAACCGAGGACGCCGGAAGACCGGCCAGCAATGAGTTGCAGTAGTCGATCCGGGACAAGACCAGGGCCTGGACCAGAAGCTGTGTAGTGTGGTCTGTCAGGAAGGCTCTGATTTTCCTGATGTTGTAAAGCGCGAATCGACATGAGCGAGCTACGGAGTTAACCTGCTCTTTGAAGGACAGCTGGTTGTCCAGTATGACACCAAGGTTTCTGGCGGAGGTTTTGGGGAACACCGTGATGGAGTCAAGCTGCACGCTTATCTGAGGAGGTAAGGAGTTACTGGCAGGACAGACAATGAGGTCAGTTTTGGACAGATTAAGCTGAACGTGGCGATCCCTCATCCACGCCGAGATATCTGAGAGGCAAGCAGATATCCGCACTGAGACGGATGTATCGTCTGGAGGGAACGAGAGGAGGAGCTGAGTGTCGTCAGCGTAGCAATGGTATGAGAAGCCATGGGAGCGAATGATCTCGCCTAATGAGGTGGTGTATAAAGAGAAGAGGAGAGGACCAAGGACCGAGCCCTGCGGGACACCCGTCGCCAGCTCATGCAGACTGGACATCTGTCCATGCCACGAGACTCTGAAAGATCTTTCCGCAAGGTACGAGGTGAACCACAAGAGGACCGGTCCCGAGATGCCAAGCTTAGATAGCGTCGAGAGGAGAATGAGGTGGTTGACGGTGTCATCTTGTCCCTGTCTCTCATCTTGTCTCTGTCTCTCATCTTGGTCCCTGTCTCTCATCTTGTCTCTGTCTCTCATCTTGGTCAGTGTCTCTCATCTTGTCCCTGTCTCTCATCTTGGTCCCTGTCTCTCATCTTGTCCATGTCTCTCATCTTGTCCCTGTCTCTCATCTTGTCTCTGTCTCTCATCTTGTCTCTGTCTCTCATATTGTCTCTCATCTTGTCTCTGTCTCTCATCTTGTCTCTGTCTCTCATCTCGTCTCTGTCTCTCATCTTGTCTCTGTCTCTCATCTTGGTCCCTGTCTCTCATCTTGTCCCTGTCTCTCATCTTGTCTCTGTCTCTCACATTGTCCCTGACTCTCATATTGTCTCTCATCTTGTCCCTGTCTCTCATCTTGTCTCTGTCTCTCATCTCGTCCCTGTCTCTCATCTTGTCTCTGTCTCTCATCTTGGTCCCTGTCTCTCATCTTGTCTCTGTCTCTCATCTTGTCTCTGTCTCTCATCTTGTCTCTGTCTCTCATATTGTCTCTCATCTTGTCTCTGTCTCTCATCTTGTCTCTGTCTCTCATCTTGTCTCTGTCTCTCGTCTTGGTCCCTGTCTCTCATCTTGTCCCTGTCTCTCATCTTGTCTCTGTCTCTCATCTTGGTCCATGTCTCTCATCTTGTCCCTGTCTCTCATCTCGTCTCTGTCTCTCATCTTGTCCCTGTCTCTCATCTTGTCTCTCATATCGTCTCTGTCTCTCATATTGTCCCTGTCTCTCATATTGTCTCTCATCTTGTCTCTGTCTCTCATCTTGGTCCCTGTCTCTCATCTTGTCTCTGTCTCTCATCTTGTCCCTGTCTCTCATCTTGTCTCTCATCTTGTCTCTGTCTCTCATCTCGTCTCTGTCTCTCATCTTGTCCCTGTCTCTCATCTCGTCTCTGTCTCTCATATTGTCTCTCATCTTGTCCCTGTCTCTCATCTTGTCCCTGTCTCTCATCTCGTCTCTGTCTCTCATCTTGTCCCTGTCTCTCATCTTGTCTCTGTCTCTCATCTTGTCTCTGTCTCTCATATTGTCTCTCATCTTGTCTCTGTCTCTCATCTCGTCTCTGTCTCTCATCTTGTCCCTGTCTCTCATCTCGTCTCTGTCTCTCATCTTGTCCCTGTCTCTCATCTTGTCTCTGTCTCTCATCTTGTCTCTCATATCGTCTCTGTCTCTCATATTGTCCCTGTCTCTCATATTGTCTCTCATCTTGTCTCTGTCTCTCATCTTGGTCTCTGTCTCTCATCTTGGTCCCTGTCTCTCCTCTTGTCCCTGTCTCTCATCTTGTCTCTGTCTCTCATATTGTCTCTGTCTCTCATATTGTCTCTCATCTTGTCTCTGTCTCTCATCTTGGTCCATGTCTCTCATCTTGTCCCTGTCTCTCATCTCGTCTCTGTCTCTCATATTTTCTCTCATCTTGTCTCTGTCTCTCATCTTGGTCTCTGTCTCTCATCTTGGTCCCTGTCTCTCATCTTGTCTCTGTCTCTCATCTTGGTCCATGTCTCTCATCTTGTCCCTGTCTCTCATCTCGTCTCTGTCTCTCATCTTGTCCCTGTCTCTCATCTTGTCTCTGTCTCTCATCTTGTCTCTGTCTCTCATATTGTCTCTCATCTTGTCCCTGTCTCTCATCTTGTCTCTGTCTCTCATCTCGTCTCTCATCTTGTCTCTGTCTCTCATCTTGTCTCTGTCTCTCATCTTGTCCCTGTCTCTCATCTTGTCTCTGTCTCTCATCTTTGTCCATGTCTCTCATCTTGTCCCTGTCTCTCATCTCGTCTCTGTCTCTCATCTTGTCCCTGTCTCTCATCTCGTCTCTGTCTCTCATATTGTCTCTCATTTGTCTCTGTCTCTCATCTTGGTCTCTGTCTCTCATCTTGGTCCCTGTCTCTCATCTTGTCTCTGTCTCTCATCTTGGTCCATGTCTCTCATCTTGTCCCTGTCTCTCATCTCGTCTCTGTCTCTCATCTTGTCTCTGTCTCTCATATTGTCTCTCATCTTGTCTCTGTCTCTCATCTCGTCTCTGTCTCTCATCTTGTCCCTGTCTCTCATATTGTCCCTGTCTCTCATATTGTCTCTCATCTTGTCTCTGTCTCTCATCTTGGTCTCTGTCTCTCATCTTGGTCCCTGTCTCTCATCTTGTCCCTGTCTCTCATCTTGTCTCTGTCTCTCATCTCGTCTCTGTCTCTCATATTGTCCCTGTCTCTCATATTGTCTCTCATCTTGTCTCTGTCTCTCATCTTGGTCTCTGTCTCTCATCTTGGTCCCTGTCTCTCATCTTGTCCCTGTCTCTCATCTTGTCTCTGTCTCTCGTCTTGGTCCCTGTCTCTCATCTTGTCCCTGTCTCTCATCTTGTCCCTGTCAGGGTCTGAAGTGTCTGTTCTTCAGTGACTTCATGATCTTCTACTCTGTAGAGACATAAATGTGCAGATCTTTTTAGTTTTAATCACTTTAAGGATTTTTTGGGGCCGATTCTAAGAACCACAAGTGTTTGACTACTTTTACAATCTTTTGGATAAATTCAGGTTCACAATCAGCTCTTGGGCAGAGGAGCTTTAACTGTCACCTTATTATTAATGCCACATGACAGAATTCTCACTTTTCAAAAACATCACAAATTAAACCCTAAAAATTTAGACTTCATTTCTTTTTTTTATCATAAAATGTTCTTAAATCTTTGGCTAGTTGAGACAGAACCAGCAGTCTCCATAAGTGTTAGTAGACGATGCTGAGCAGCTGAATGACGTTTGTTTTCATAGTGAAACTTGCAGAAGTGAAGAAGTGATTTCACTGGACTGCAGCAACCAGCGTGAGTAATTTATTCTATTTCTTTAGTTTTATGTTTGTTTTTAAAATCTTCAGAGTGACTAAAGTGATTTTTGTCTGCTTTTAGTGTTTAATGAAACTGTGGTTGTGTGTTTTTAGCATGTGGAGAGCGTCTGGTCCCTAATGCGATGAAAAATTTAGACCAGTCAGGGGACAGTAAAGGTATAGATGGTGAGAACATGAAGAGTTCTTCATGATCCTGATGGTTTTAGTCTGATTCCAGTTTGTTTCTGTCAGGCCGAGTGGTGGGCGGAGTTAATGCAGTGAAGGGAGCATGGCCTTGGATGGTGTCTCTCCATTGGAGGGGACGTCATGTTTGTGGAGCCTCCCTAATCGACAGTGATTGGCTGCTGACAGCTGCACACTGTGTCTATGGGTGAGACATGCACATCCTTAACCTTTTAAAACAGAACAGGAAGTCTCCCTGAGGCAGAACCCTGAGGATGAACCTGCTGCAGATGTCTGACCAGTGTCACATGCAGGTAGCACTGCAGCTGTTTCTGTGCAGCGTCATTCTACTCTTTGTCCTGTCCAACAAAGACATCAATGAATCATTTAAACTGTAAAGCACAAAGTATTTTCACAACTAATCAGCTGATCAGACTACTGAGGGGAAACAGATGATGACATGATGTTTGTTCATGTCTCTCTCAATAGGAAGAACATCCATCTGGAGTCTTGGTCTGCCATTCTTGGGCTTCATGCTCAGAGCGACAGAGATTCTGTAGATATTCAGACCCGACGAGTTGATCGCATCATCATCAACAGACAGTACAACAGAAGAACCAAACAGGCCGACATCGCCATGATGCATCTGCAACAGCCAATAACCCTCAACCGTCAGTTATTCAGAACTCCTGAGCTTGTTCAGGTTGATAACAGCTGATGATTAAAGAGAGAAATGTTCCCGTGTGTTTCAGAGTGGGTTCAACCAGCGTGTTTACCTGCTGAAGGTCAGAGTTTCACAGCAGGGAGAAAATGTTTCATCGCAGGTTGGGGACGAGAAGGTGAAGCAGGTGAGACACAAACCTTCACCTGTTCATGATCTGTCTCCTCAGACCAACCAGAAGTCCACACACTGTAAACTGTTTGGGTCCCTTAGATCTGATCTGATGTGACTGAACCTGAAAGGAACCAGTCTGGTGGATTTTAGACCTCTGAATGAGTCTTTGGTTTCATGAATCTGTTACAGACCGTTAGACCATGACCAGGATGAGTTCTACTGGACCCGCTGGGGTCTGAGAGGACAGGAAGAGACCTCCAGCAGAACCAGAACCAGGATGAGTTCTACTGGACCCGCTGGGGTCTGAGAGGACAGGAAGAACCTCCAGCAGAACCAGAACCAGGATGAGTTCTACTGGACCCGCTGGGGTCTGAGAGGACAGGAAGAGACCTCCAGCAGAACCAGAACCAGAACCCGGCTCAGGATGGCCGACTGGGGTCTGAGAGGACAGGAAGAAACCTCCATCAGAACCAGAACCAGAACCCGGCTCAGGATGGCCGACTGGGGTCTGAGAGGACAGGAAGAAACCTCCATCAGAACCAGAACCAGAACCCGGCTCAGGATGGCCGACTGGGGTCTGAGAGGACAGGAAAGAGACAAACACTGATGGATTTGGACCGGTCGTCGTGTCTATAGAAAGATAAACAGTTAATGACAGCAGTAACAACGGCTCTAGTGATACATCGTCTATATTGTGTTTCAGTTTTCAACCAGATGTTCCTTTAGTTCAGACGAGTCTTCTCTTTTATATCTTTTCGACAAAATTCTGCTGAGGAGGTCGTCTGTCTCTCACTTGTCTGTCTCACCTGTCTGTTTTGCAGGTTCACTACCTGACATTCTCCAGGAGGCCCAGGTTCCTCTGGTGGACCAGGATCAGTGTCAGCAACTGTTACCTGAGTACACAATCACATCCAGCATGCTCTGTGCTGGATACCTGGAAGGTGGAGTTGACTCATGTCAGGTAACTACTCACCTGGAATTAACTGGACTTTCTCTTCTTTCTGTGTTTTTCTGTGAATTAAGCTGTAACTGTTTCAGGGAGACTCTGGTGGTCCGCTTATGTGTCAAGAGGATGGACACTGGACTGTGATAGGTCAGGCTTTGTTTCTCACACACACACTTACCTACCCAGAGACAACAATGTCTGACTGAGCCGCTCTCTGATTGGTTCTTGACAGGTGTGACCTCATTTGGGGTTGGCTGTGGGCGTCCTCAGAGACCTGGAGGTTATGCTCGCGTCTCTGTCTTCATCTCCTGGATCACTCAGACTAGACGCTCGTCCTCCTTTTCACTACTTTAAAGATCAACACAAAAACTTTGTGTTCAGATTAAAATTATACAATAACAAACTCTAATTCACAACAGACTGAACTGTAATCAGAGATATCAGATCAATAAAGTCTGATTATTCAAAGTGATCTGTTCTGGATCTTTAAAAAGGCCATTTCACATAAATTTCAGGACTTTGTGGTTATTTCTCAAGTATTAACCAGTAATATGAAACATTTTATATCTAAAAAACATGAAGTTTCATGAGATGAACTGAGCCTGTGTCAATACATGTGATTTAATTAAAAAAAAGTTATTTCCACACTGATGCTCTGTATAATACAGTAAATATGCATAAGTATATAGGTGGGTAAATTAGAAACATGTTGAAAAGTTCTTATCTAACCAGGAACTGGGTGAATCAATATAAATAACAGTGTCTTACACAGCAGATAGTTTAAAGAGTCCATTTAATACAAATTTCAGGACTTTGTGGTTATTAAGTATTAACCTGTAATATGAAGCATTTTGTATCTAAAAAACATCAGGAAACACTGATTAACAGACCTTTCAATCTATCTGCGTTAAAATCTGGGTGGTTCCGGCTCCTTCCGTCAGGCTTCAAGCAGCAGCTCGTTCATATTCATTATTCTAATTTGCTGGACTCTGATTGGCTAACAAACTAGCCTATGAGAGCAAGGTATACTGTTTCCTGCCCCGCTGCGCATGGCAACAGCACACGTAGTCTCTTCCTGTTTGCTACGTTAAGCTACAACTTTTAGCCAGCAGCATGCTAGGTGTGGTTTCAACTGCAGGAGCTGATGAATACTAACGAACAAAGGAGTTGTGATGAAACAGATACAGGCCATTAGAACTCTGGAGAAAAATCTGAAACAGCCAAATTGAACCAATCAATTGATCAATCACTTCTCCATTCCGAGCCAAACCTGCAACAAGCTGGCACCAATCCTTCCAGTGAGATCCAGCAACGCACCCAGTTTGAGGCTCAACTCCAGAACCCCATCAAGCTAGTTTGCTGTCCCATTCCTGAACCTCCCGGTCCCGGCTGAGATTCACAGCCTGAGACTGCTCCGACACCACAGCCAGTTTGTGATCCAGATCCCTGAACGTTTTAGTCCAAGTGTTGCCAGATGAGGCCCATATGTTCCAAAACTTGAGAATTTGTTGATACATCAGGTAACTGTTAGCGCCAATCAGCAGGTATCCCACAATCAATAATCTAAATATGTACACATTCTCCACTTCTTCGACAGCCAGTACTGCCAATCATACCATCTTCCATTTCCCTCAGGAATCTATGGTAAACGCGGCCGGAAGGGTCGACTCTGAACATGACCGCTCCCCCTTTTTCAGCCTTAAATTTGAAAAAACGTTGTCCAATGCGTTGAGTGACCATGAAACCAGATCCATTTTCTTGCTTGTGGAGAGAAACACAGAACACAGACACAAGCAGGGAACAAGCATGGGGGGATGGGCTGTTAGCAGTGGGAGCAGCAGAAAGTGCGTCCCCAACAGGGGGCGGTAGTAAAGTAAACTAGAAAAGTTCCTGAAGAAACTTTGAGAGGGATTGCCACTCTGTGTGGGACTCTGAAACTCTCAGCCAATCAGAAAGCTGCATTCATTCCACAGCTGACAGGTGCTGAAGTTGTGATGACAAGGTTGAAAGATTCAAACTAATATGGGAGTGTATTCGGGAAACGTAATGATTTCAGATGTTATCCAATAATGTTACAATAGGGATATAGTTTTTAATAGATTTTGTTGCTTTGGTAACCCAAAATTTAACATACGCATTATGGTTCAGTTCCCCTGGTAGACCCGATTACTTTGATGTATCACATGTGAACCCACATCCCATATTGTCTGCTTTGACCTGACCGGTGCGTTGATAGCGAATGGCGTTGCCATGGTAACACATATGTGAAAGTTGCTCATGTATGTTATAGACCAATGTCTAGTGACCCGAGATAAGGTGGAACGGTCAAGGTGTATATGCCAAATAATCTCTCAAAAAGCATCCATTTTAACTTTTAAGTATAACAGGTGGTTTTTGGTGTATTCTGTTGCCATGGTAACCCAAAATGCTTCAGAACCATTGATAGAGAATGGAAAACATAGAATTATACACGTTCATTCTTTAAAGATCTTTTCTGTGTTACTTATGTGTGCAGGTGCTCATGCAGGCCTCGCTATCTGATTGTTTTAGTTACATGCTCTTTCTTTCCCACTGCTGTTTCCCAGAACCTCCTGTTTCTAATCCAAGGTCACTGTTAAACAGCTACAACTGGCTCCACTGATTTGGGAGTGACGATTTACTGTTATCTGTTATTTGTTATTGCTGTGTCTAATGAGAATAAAAAGACTGAGCTGGGGGAGGTGGTCAGAGTTGGTGTTAGAAACTCTCCCCAGCTGGGTTATTGATCCAACCTTCTTGAGTGATCGCATTTCTTATATTTTCTATAATAAAGGGTTTTTAACAGAATAAGGAAAAAACCTAACAGGGAGCATTTCTGGTCATCAACCCAGTGAGTTTGATGTGTAATATATCAGGTTATGTCTGACATATGGTGCTATAGGGCATTTCGAGTGGTGTTTTTCGCAAACTGCGTTGCCATGGTAACACTGATCAACAGCAAAAGTAATTCCAATCATCCAATTAACGAGCCAGTCAATTTGATATATGCATGGATCCGTTTTGCGGTTCGGGCCGCATTAACGTCTGTGCAAGAATAATAAACATATAAATAAATCTATAAAGAGTCCAGTTTAGAGGTTTAGAATAATAATACCTATAGTTCAGAGGAATCCATTCATTATGGCAATCCTTAATGAGACCATGGAAGGATGCAGACCATAGGCATAATGCCAGAATGCAGACCCTTAATTTGGAGACAGCCTTTATGTATTCCACCCAGATTCCAAACCAACAACTGTTCAGTCGAGAACCACAACTAAAGAACTTGATAAGAAGTCCGTCATGACTATCTGTTTTTAATAAATTTCAGATCAGCGAGTATGTATTGGATATGATTGTATCTGTCTGTCTTTGTTTTACTTTATTGTTTATTACTTTTTATACACCACCGGGATTACGATGTTCTCAATATGTTTATTCTTTTTCAATAAACTTTGCTGTAAATGAAAAATAAAATACAAAAAAAAAACGTGGCGCTTGTGACGTCAGACATATACTTATATGATCCAGCAGGGGGCAAAAACGAGTCAACGCAAAGTTGGAGAAGAAGCCGACTGACCCGGAAGTGTTCCCGTTGAACACATTCCGGACCGTCTGGCCGGAGTTTACAGGTGAGACAGTAATGCAGCTGTTTTTAATCGTTTTACCGCTGAGCTACAGGGAAACTTCATGCAGATTACGTCAAGTATATGTGTGACGTGTGAGGCAGCGCCGTTGACGATTTATTAAAGTGAGCTAGTTTTTAGTAAATTTCCGTTCAGAACTTAACTAATAAAACTGAAGATTTAAGGCTGCAACTGCGACAACAACAGCTGATTGATACTTGATCAGTTATAGATTAGCTGGTGTTCAGGAAGTCACCTGACTTACCTGCCGCTCCGATTTTCATCTGTCTTCGTGTTGTGGATGTTGGTCAGAGCTCTGGAAACGTGTGAGTTACCGGAAAAGATTTAAGTTTGTGACTCTAAATTGTCCCTAGGTGTGAGCGTGGCGATGGATGGATGGAGTTAAAAACTGAACTGAATCTTTTGGAACTTTAGCAGGACTCATAACGTTTACTACAACTCATAAGAGGTGATCAGGTTTCAGGACCGTGGTCACAGGTTTTAGGAATGTGGTCACAGGGTTTAGAACCCTGATCACAGCTTTTAGGACTGTGGTCATTAGAGGTTTAGATTCTGAGATTTTGAGAAGTCCCAGTCCACATGAGCATCTGTAGATATTTCAGACTGAAGGAGACTCTGGTTTCTAATCTGGGACACAGAAAACAACCTCCTCACCAGTGAACAGGAAACGCCAGGTAGAGTCAACCAGTCAGGTTTGAGCTGCAGGACAACAGAAGAAGAAAAATCAGCTGCTACGTGTGTGTTCATTTGCAGTCAACTGGATAGTGACCTAGAGAGAAAGATGACAAACTGCAGGTTTCCTCATTAAAGATCAACTCACCCTCAAAACAGCTGTTTTCTGCTAATAAACTGTATTAGTGGGTCTTTAATGTAATCTTTCAGTTTCTGGGCATTTTTTGACATTTTCATATAAACGTGTTAAATTCTACACTTTTTGGTCTAAAAACATCTTAGTGCTGCCCTCGGTTCATGTCTACGTCACCAGCATTGTCTCTAAGACACGCCTCCTGGAGTATAAAACCATCTCTCCCCGCCCGCCTGGGAGGAGTTTTCTATCCAGCCGTACATGTTGGAGCCAGAGTTTGATCCTAAGCGAGAAGACAATGAAAATGATCAACCTCACGAACCAAGCCTTGTTATTAGGATAATGATGCACTCCTTTGAAGTGTTTGGTGCAAACAAAAAACACTTGTTTCACCACAGATTCGGGCACATTACCATTAAAAATAAAAATTAACCACGCATTTCGAAGTGGTTCTGATGCTGGTAGACAATGTAAAGAGTTGTGTGGGTTAAAAACCACTGGCATGCACCGGTACACACGTAGTGTACAGCCATGCGTGCATCCCCCTACATCATGCAACCTGACAATCTATTGTATATATCATATGAAAGCTCTGATTCTCCTCTTTCCAATGATATAAACGTTTTTGACATGCAACAACCACTGCACTGACACTAAAACCTCTTTTCAGAAAAGCTAAGAATACAAGAGTGAACTTCCTACCTTTGACTGGTCATATCAGGTGTACTTTCACCTGCTATTACACGTGATTTAGACAAAATGACCCACTTCTTATTATTACACCTAACAACAGAACATTGTAACACTTGTACTTTCAGCATACAGACTACAAACTCATAGCGAGAAATAAAGATGGCGAATTCACTCTGCCTTCAGCCAGAAGTCCAAGACCATGTTTGGTATTTCCTCGGCATGACTTCTGACGTAATAGTTCAAAAAAACGTAATAGATAATAAAGAAAACTGAACGGCTTGAAAAATATGACTGAAACATTTTACAAAAATATCTCCACAACACATGGAGTGACAAATTTAAACCTTTTGCACTCCTGGACACTCTAATTCACTACACAAACAATTTAAGGGCTAAAAAAAGTGGAATTTTCATGGTATGTCCCCTTTTAACCAGAGCTGTTGATGTGATCTGATAACTTTGTGTTTCAGAACATCAGGATGAGCCGCCAAAACGATAAGCATGGACCCAGTGAAGCAGGAGGACAGAAGAAGGTGGAGGGAGAGGAGGACTTCTATGATTGCCAGGAGAGTCTGGCTCCTGAGATCACTGAAGAAAAACTAGAGAAAGAAAACAGCAGATGGGAAACCCAACATGAAGCTACAAGTTCAGTGGACTATCATGTTCAGACAAACAGACTAACTGAAAGAACAGCAGAAGAGAATGAGAGACAGAATGAGGAGGAGCAGGAAGAAGATTCAGATTCAGAGTTAAAGGTGGAGGAGTCAAGACAAGTGGAGTTTGATGACAATTACCTGAGGGAGGTAGAGAAGGAGCTGACAGAGGAGGAAAAAGAGGTAACACCTGTTTACACCTGTATCTGCAGTTGGAGGTGTTCGGGACTTAGGTACGCTGCAGTAAATTAGAATTGTGGTGGTTTTTGTTTCAGACTCGAAGACAACAAAGTTTAACACTAAAGGAAACAGGAAACCGTCAGTTTAAGGCTGGAGGTGAGTCCAAACCACTTTGTAAACCAGTCCACTCATCATTCTATCAGTCCATTAGTCCATCCATCAGTTCCTCCATCGTCTAGCCATCCATGAGGTGGCAGTAGCTCAGGAGGTAGAGCAGGTCATCCCGTTCCCTCCTAAAATAGATTGCTCTGTCATTGTGTCCTTGGGCAAGACACAGCTAACAAAGAATTGCTTTTACCATTTGAGAAATATCTCTAAACTCAGAACACCAAAAGATGATTTTGAGATGGTTATCCACACCTTTGTGTCATCTTGTTTAGACTACTATAACAGTCTGTTTTCTTGTTTAAAATAAAAACAGTTGGCCTGTTTGCAACAGGTCTAAAATTCTTCTATGAGATTACTGACTGGTGCCAATAGAAGGGCTCGTATTACCCCCACTTTAAGAGCTCTTCATTGGCTTCCAGTGGTCTATCTAATTGACTTTAAATCCTTGAGCTGGCCTTCAGAGCTCTACATGGTCAGGTCTTGGTCTATATTTCTGACCTTTTGACTCTTTAGTCCTCTAGCCAGAACCTGTTTATGATCCTTCAGCTTTCATTTCAAAAAACACCTTTAATTTCATTGTACCAGCGACAATGACAATAAAGGCCTTCTAGTCTATTCTATAAAATAATATCTTTTCGTTCAGCCTGGTGTGGTTATTACTAGGGATGTCCAGATCCGATCCATGATCGGAAATCGGGCTCGATCACGTAGTTTCGAACTCGATCGGAATTGGACGTTACCTTCCGATCAGGACTCGGACATATACAGTGGGGCAAAAAAGTATTTAGTCAGCCACCAATTGTGTAAGTTCTCCCACTTAAAAAGATCAGAGAGGCCTGTAATTTTCATCATAGGTATACCTCAACTATGAAAGACAAAATGTGGAAAAAAAATCCAGAAAATCACATTGTCTGATTTTTAAAGAATTTATTTGCAAATTATGGTGGAAAATAAGTATTTGGTCACCTACAAACAAGTAAGATTTCTGGCTTTCACAGACCTGTAACTTCTTTAAGAGGCTCCTCGGTCCTCCACTCGTTACCTGTATTAATGGCACCTGTGTGAACTCGTTATCAGTATAAAAGACACCTGTCCACAACCTCAAACAGTCACGCTCCAAACTCCACTATGGCCAAGACCAAAGAGCTGTCAAAGGACACCAGAAACAAAATTGTAGACCTTCACCAGGCTGGGAAGACTGAATCTGCAATAGGTAAGCAGCTTGGTGTGAAGAAATCAACTGTGGGAGCAATTATTAGAAAATGGAAGACATACAAGACCACTGATAATCTCCCTCGATCTGGGGCTCCACGCAAGATCTCACCCCGTGGGGTCAAAATGATCACAAGAACGGTGAGCAAAAATCCCAGAACCACACGGAGGGACCTAGTGAATGACCTGCAGAGAGCTGGGACCAAAGTAACAAAGGCTACCATCAGTAACACACTACGCCGCCAGGGACTCAAATCCTGCAGTGCCAGATGTGTCCCCCTGCTGAAGCCAGGACACGTCCAGGCCCGTCTGCGGTTTGCTAGAGAGCATTTGGATGATCCAGAAGAGGATTGGGAGAACATCATATGGTCAGATGAAACCAAAATAGAACTTTTTGGTAGAAACTCAACTTGTCGTGTTTGGAGGGGAAAGAATGCTGAGTTGGATCCAAAGAACACCATACCTACTGTAAAGCATGGGGGTGGAAACATCATGCTTTGGGGCTGTTTTTCTGCAAGGGGACCAGGACGACTGATCCGTGTAAAGGAAAGAATGAATGGGGCCATGTATCGTAAGATTTTGAGTGAAAACCTCCTTCCATCAGCAAGGGCATTGAAAATGAGACGTGGCTGGGTCTTTCAGCATGACAATGATCCCAAACACACCGCCCGGGCAACGAAGGAGTGGCTTCATAAGAAGCATTTCAAGGTCCTGGAGTGGCCTAGCCAGTCTCCAGATCTCAACCCCATAGAAAATCTCTGGAGGGAGTTGAAAGTCCGTGTTGCCCAGCGTCAGCCCCAAAACATCACTGCTCTAGAGGAGATCTGCATGGAGGAATGGGCCAAAATACCAGCAACAGTGTGTGAAAACCTTGTAAAGACTTACAGAAAACGTTTGACCTCTGTCATTGCCAACAAAGGCTATATAACAAAGTATTGAGATTAACTTTTGTTATTGACCAAATACTTATTTTCCACCATAATTTGCAAATAAATTCTTTAAAAATCAGACAATGTGATTTTCTGGATTTTTTTTTCCTCATTTTGTCTCTCATAGTTGAGGTATACCTATGATGAAAATTACAGGCCTCTCTGATCTTTTTAAGTGGGAGAACTTACACAATTGGTGGCTGACTAAATACTTTTTTGCCCCACTGTATGTATATTATTAGTTTTTAACGCTTCTATACACCTTTTCGTGTGACGTCACGTATGTGGGACAGTTTCCCTCACCTGCAGCCACCATTTTAAGAGGGGACGCGTTTCAATGACGACCGACCTCAACGTGTGTGAAAATGTGAATGTAGTCTACAATACAGTGGAGAAGATGAGGACTTATAAAAGCCTCGATGTGTATATTTTCTTCGAGGTAAGCTTTTTTTAATTGGCTCAGTGGATGATGTTGTGTTGAAAATGTTGCCCGTTAGCTCCACTAACTTTGCTAGCTGAGTTAGCATGAGTTCCGGTGTTAGTTTATCAATCAATCAAATCAAATCAAAAATACTTTATTAATCCCCGAAGGGAAATTCAAGTGCTGTTGTAGCTCAGTTCTTTTTCAGGGAGCCATAGAGAGTTCTAGCTGTAGACAGGAAGGATCTCCTATAGCGGTCTGTGCTGCAGCCGATTATGAAGAATCTTCTGACTGAAGACACTCTGTAGTTGAGTTACTGTGTTCTGAAGAGGATGATGAGGGTTTTCCATCATGTTCTTCATCCTCCTTTGGACAATCAACTCAAGAGACTCCAGATCAGTCCCCAGAACAGAATCAGTCCTCCTTCTCCATCAGTTCAGCCTCTTCATGTCACTTGCTCTGATGCTGCTTCCCCATCAGGTGACTGCAGATGTGATCAGCTGACAAACTCCTCTTCTTTTGCAGCTCCTCTTCAAATCTCTGTCTGCTCATATTGTTTGAAAGCCAGGCAGAGTCCAGGATATGTTCCTTTAGCCGTGTCTCAGTAAAACACATGCTGCTGCATTCCTGATACTCTGGTTGGGTCTTCAGCAGAGCTTCAAGTTCATCCATTTTGTTAGCAAAGAGATCTCACATTTGTCAATATGACTGATGAAAGTGAAGGTTTAAACTTCCTCTTTCTCTCTCTTCACTGTGCTCCTGCTCTGCATCTACGTCTTCTTCTTTCAGCTCATCAGGGATCCAGAGTTTCAATTTCAGGATTATTTCAGCCTTAGAAATGTCAGTTAGCTGCTCTTTCTTGTAAACAAGTCTCTTGTTGCCATGGTTACGCATCATAACAAGTGGCAAAAAAGTGACAAATCAATCAAATCAAATCAAAAATACTTTATTAATCCCCGAAGGGAAATTCAAGTGTTGTTGTAGCTCAGTTCTTCTTCAGGGAGCCATAGAGAGTTCTAGCTGTGGACAGGAAGGATCTCCTGTAGAGGGTTCTAGCTGTGGACAGGAAGGATCTCCTGTAGAGGGTTCTAGCTGTGGACAGGAAGGATCTCCTGTAGAGGGTTCTAG
>SSNP01000168.1:906952-932035 GCA_006937955.1 Pachypanchax playfairii
GGACAGGAAGGGTCTCGTGTAGAGGGTTCTAGCTGTAGACGGGAAGGATCTCCTGTAGAGGGTTCTAGATGTGGACGGGAAGGATCTCCTGCAGAGGGTTCTAGCTGTAGACGGGAAGGATCTCCTGTAGAGGGTTCTAGCTGTAGACAGGAAGGATCTCCTGTAGAGGGTTCTAGCTGTGGACAGGAAGGATCTCCTGTAGAGGGTTCTAGCTGTGGACGGGAAGGATCTCCTGTAGAGGGTTCTAGCTGTGGACGGGAAGGATCTCCTGTAGAGGGTTCTAGTTGTGGACAGGAAGGATCTCCTGTAGAGGGTTCTAGCTGTAGACAGGAAGGATCTCCTGTAGAGGGTTCTAGCTGTAGACGGGAATGATCTCCGGTAGAGGGTTCTAGCTGTTGACAGGAAGGATCTCCTGTAGAGGGTTCTAGCGGTGGACGGGAAGGATCTCCTGTAGAGGGTTCTAGCTGTAGACAGGAAGGTTCTCCTGTAGCGGGTTCTAGCTAATGGACAGGAAGGATCTCCTGTAGAGGGTTCTAGCTGTAGACAGGAAGGATCTCCTGTAGATGGTTCTAGCTGTGGACAGGAAGGATCTCCTGTAGAGGGTTCTAGCTGTGGACAGGAAGGATCTCCTGTAGTGGGTTCTAGCTGTAGACGGAAGGATCTCCTGTAGAGGGTTCCAGCTGTAGACAGGAAGGATCTCCTGTAGAGGGTTCTAGCTGTAGATGGGAAGGATCTCCTGTAGAGGGTTCTAGCTGTGGACGGGAAGGATCTCCTGTAGAGGGTTCTAGCTGTGGACAGGAAGGTTCTCCTGTAGAGGGTTCTAGCTGTAGACGGGAAGGATCTCCTGTAGAGGGTTCTAGCTGTGGACGGGAAGGATCTCCTGTAGAGGGTTCTAGCTGTGGACAGGAAGGTTCTCCTGTAGAGGGTTCTAGCTGTAGACGGGAAGGATCTCCTGTAGAGGGTTCTAGATGTAGACGGGAAGGATCTCCTGTAGAGGGTTCTAGCTGTGGACGGCAAGGATCTCCTGTAGAGGGTTCTAGCTGTGGACGGGAAGGATCTCCTGTAGAGGGTTCTAGCTGTAGACGGGAAGGATCTCCTGTAGAGGGTTCTAGCTGTAGACGGGAAGGATCTCCTGTAGAGGGTTCTAGCTGTGGACGGGAAGGATCTCCTGTAGAGGGTTCTAGCTGTAGACGGGAAGGATCTCCTGTAGAGGGTTCTAGCTGTGGACGGGAAGGATCTCCTGTAGAGGGTTCTAGCTGTAGACGGGAAGGATCTCCTGTAGTGGGTTCTAGCTGTAGACGGGAAGGATCTCCTGTAGTGGGTTCTAGCTGTAGACGGGAAGGATCTCCTGTAGAGGGTTCTAGCTGTGAACAGGAAGGATCTCCTGTAGAGGGTTCTAGCTGTGGACAGGAAGGATCTCCTGTAGAGGGTTCTAGCGGTAGACAGGAAGGACCGCCTGTAGAGGGTTCTAGCTGTAGACGGGAAGGATCTCCTGTAGAGGGTTCTAGCTGTAGACGGGAAGGATCTCCTGTAGAGGGTTCTAGCTGTAGACGGGAAGGATCTCCTGTAGAGGGTTCTAGCTGTAGATGGGAAGGATCTCCTGTAGAGGGTTCTAGCTGTGGACAGGAAGGATCTCCTGTAGAGGGTTCTAGCTGTAGACGGGAAGGATCTCCTGTAGAGGGTTCTAGCTGTAGACGGGAAGGATCTCCTGTAGAAGGTTCTAGCTGTGGACGGGAAGGATCTCCTGTAGAGGGTTCTAGCTGTAGACAGGAAGGATCTCCTGTAGAGGGTTCTAGCTGTAGACAGGAAGGATCTCCTGTAGAGGGTTCTAGCTGTGGACAGGAAGGATCTCCTGTAGAGGGTTCTAGCTGTAGACAGGAAGGATCTCCTGTAGAGGGTTCTAGCTGTAGACAGGAAGGATCTCCTGTAGAGGGTTCTAGCTGTAGATGGGAAGGATCTCCTGTAGAGGGTTCTAGCTGTGGACAGGAGGGAGCTCCTGTAGAGGGTTCTAGCTGTAGACGGGAAGGATCTCCTGTAGAGGGTTCTAGCTGTGGACGGGAAGGATCTCCTGTAGAGGGTTCTAGCTGTAGACGGGAAGGATCTCCTGTAGAGGGTTCTAGATGTAGACGGGAAGGATCTCCTGTAGAGGGTTCTAGCTGTGGACAGGAAGGATCTCCTGTAGAGGGTTCTAGCTTTAGACTGTAAGGATCTCCTGTAGAGGGTTCTAGATGTAGACGGGAAGGATCTCCTGTAGAAGGTTCTAGGTGTGGACAGGAAGGATCTCCTGTAGAGGGTTCTAGGTGTGGACAGGAAGGATCTCCTGTAGAAGGTTCTAGCTGTGGACAGGAAGGATCTCCTGTAACGGTCTGTGCTGCAGCGGATTATGAAGAATCTTCTGACTGAAGACACTCTGTTGTTGAGTTACTGTGTTCTGAAGAGGATGATGAGGGTTCTCCATCATGTTCTTCATCCTCCTTTGGACAATCAACTCAAGAGACTCCAGTTTAGTCTCCAGGACAGAATCAGTCCTCCTTATCAATCTGTTCAGCCTCTTCATGTCACCTGCTCTGATGCTCCGCCCCCAACAGGTGACTGCAGGTGTGATCAACTGACAAATTCCTCTTCTTTTGCTGCTCCTCTTCAAATCTCTGTCTGCTCGTATTGTTTGAAAGCCAGACAGAGACACACTGGAGTCCAGGATATGTCCCTTTAGCCGTGTCTCAGTAAAACACGTGATGCTGCATTCCTGATACTCTGGTTGGGTCTTCAACAGAGTTTCAAGTTCATCCATTTTGTTAACAAAGAGATCTCACATTTGTCAATATGACTGATGAAAGTGAAGGTTTAAACTTCCTCTTTCTCTCTCTTCACTCTGCTCCTGCTCTGCATCCACGTCTTCTTCTTTGAGCTCATCAGGGATCCAGAGTTTCAATTTGAGGATTATTTCAGCCTTAGAAATGTCAGTTAGTTGCTCTTTCTTGTAAACAAGTCTCTCATTGCCATAGTTACGCATCATAACAAGTGGCAAAAAAGTGATAAAGCAAGCAAAAAAATAAAATTAATCAGCACAGCACCCAAATCAGAATAAAAAGTATTTCAAAAAATAATATTTCCAAAAGATAAAACTAGCAAGAAATACTCAAAAGAACAAAAAATGCTAGCTAAGTCACAGAGTTACTCCAACAAGCTGCCACCAGTTGTAGCGCTATTCAAATATAATTTATATTCATATATTGTGAGGGATGACAGCCACTGCAGCACTGAAACCACTGTTTAATCCTGTTTTTGTTCCTGTAGACTGGAGGGAAGCGGAGCAAAACTACACTGCAGCGTTGGCTTTATGTCCTGTTTGTTTCAGCCGAGACAGAGCTGTGTTATTTTCCAACAGAGCTGCTGCAAGACTGCACCTGGTAATGTGATGCTAATAGAATACTGCTATGTTGACAACATGCAAACAACTTATTATGAAGCTGAAGAGATTTATAACCTCAGTGCTAACATGTTTATCAGAAGAGTGCTAACTGGTTTTTCCAGCAGAGTGCTAACAGTTTGTTGTTGCAGGAGATGAAGAATGAGGCTATCTCAGATTGCAGCAGAGGTTAGTCATGAAATTATTATGTCACTTATTTAATTGGCAGTACCTTTATTGACTTACTGTCTGGTTTCCATAGCAATAGATTTGGATCCAAACTACCTGCGTGCATTGCTAAGGAGAGCAGAGCTTTACGAGCAGACTGAGAAGTTAGACGAAGCTCTGGAGGACTACACAAACGTTCTGGAAAGAGACCCAAACCACAGTGGTGCCAGAATGGCATGCATGGTGAGTGTACTGATGCTAATGAAGGTCTGCCTTAAAGGAAAACGTACCCCCCCTCCCCGGATACAGTCTGAGATTTAAAAAATAGCATGATGAATGGGAGTGACTGGCGGACTAAGGGGGCGTGGCATTCTGTGCTGTGATTGACATGTCACTCTGACTGACACACGTGCCAGAGAGGGACAAGTGAAATGGAGGAATATTTGGATGAGACGATCAGCTCTGATCCGTATCGTTTCTAGCCGATAGTTCGCCCTGCAGCGGATTGGCGGCATAGAATGAGGCTCTTCTCTACTGGTACAGTGTTAGCTAACGCTATTAGCTTCAGTTGGCCAAGACGCTGCTCTTTTTATATTCAGCAGCGGCAGAATCTTGACGTCCCATTTAAAGAAAGTAAGGTTTCAGCCAATGCCTTATTTAAATTCTAGTGCAGTGTCATGTTTTAACCTGAAGAGGGCGCTCCACTAACAGTTTTTGGTATAAAATGAAAAGTTGTATAAAAATGTGCTAAAATACCAAAACCAAGACCCAGAAATGTAGACAGGACTATTAAACACTCATTTATAGAGTTTATCAGCAAAAAAAAGTTGATTTGGGGGGAAGTTGCACTTTAAAGAGGAAGAGTTATACATAACATTATAACATCACATTCCTCTAGCAAAAAGCCTATCAAAACAATCAAAATTAGCTAATCTTTGTATGTATTTATATGATTAACCCTCCTGCTGTTCTGGCTGAAGCAACATTTGTCCTCTTGTGTGTTCCTACTCTGTTCAATAAAGTTAATAAAGAACAATTAACGTCTTTGTGAGTGAGAAACTGAGAAAGGTTTATGATTGGTCAGTCGATGTCATGTGATCATGCTGCATGCATATGCGCTCATCATTCCCTTTCTGAGTGTCTGGGAATAAGCTGATCTGAGCAGCTCTAATCTGCAAGAAATATCAGTTACAAAGCTCTACTTAAAGGGACATAAGGCAAGATTTGTGAAAAACTACACATGCATTTCCAGTTTATTCAATGCTAATGGGTCATGAAGCATTAAAAACCCAAAATAACGAGGCCATCCGCATATATGTCTGTTGCCTTGGAAACGCTGTGTGCTACATAATGCGCTGCAGTTCGACGTCCGAATTTCCCGCGCAGTTGTAGGGATGTGACGTAAATTGACGCTGCATGCGCGTTGCCGACAGCTCTTGAACAGGAAGTACATGGCCGCCGTGGACTTGGATTCAAACACTGAAGGTATACTTATGGATGTTTCTGCAGCCAGCAAACGACCTGCATCCACTCTCACCCCCCAAAAAAGTGGCACCACGAAGAAAAAAAAGACTTTATCAGCGGCATCTCGTGAGTCTAAAAAAAAATATGACCGAAGCCGGGCAGGCACCCGCATAAATATTGGATATGCGTTGGGTTCATGGAGGGAACTTCAGCTGCATTTGGGAGTGAAAACAGATGCTGACATGACTCATTTCCTTGTGACCAGGTGAGAAAACATTATAGGTCGTGTTTAGAGCCTGATACAGTATGAAAATGATGAGATCAAATCAAATAACAGAGTGGAGAGACCTGACGTGAAGTATGTTAGCCTCCCCGGTGCAGTGCTGTGAAGACGAACAGTCTGTAAAGTGTCTGTGCGCGCTCCCGTGCCGGCTTGGCTGGTGGCTGCAGTTAGCCACAGCACCTGTCGCGGCAGCACTGAGTCAGATTTTGTAAAGCTGCCTTAAGTTCCTTTAAAGCTGCTATCCATAATTTGCATAACAAATTAGCTTAACATTTTTTTTCATGCCCATTTAAAATGTTTTAACACAGCATGGATAAAAATATGTTTGGAAGATTAAAAAAAAAAAAAATTAAGTGGTTCTCCCGTATTTGTCTAAAAACATCAACCAATCAAATGATTCAGTCCAGAAGAAATGATTGGACAGTCTCTCCAGTCATACTGACTTCTGCATTTATTTGGCTTCTGTGCTCCTAAAAAACTGAGACATATTACTGCAGCACACCACTGCTGGGAGTGTTCACCGCTCTACCATGTGACAGCAGGAGAAACAGCCGCCGGCTGGTTCCACGTCAGGTTCATGACAAAGTAACGATTAATGTCAGTTGTTCATTGTTATATTGTTTTCACTTACCGGTGATTCCACCATGTTACGGTACTTAAATGAACTGCGGACCAGTGTCTTGCACTCTGTCATCTTCTGGGGCTACGCATTTTTTCAAACCTGGGGGGGCGTGGCTTAGGAATTCTACCTGACGGGAGGGGCGAGAGTTCTGTGACTTTGTTTACATTTGTTGACATTCTAAGCTAGGCAATTTGAAATTGGGTATATCACCTTTAAAGTAGTTCAGGGAGGTCAGAAATGTTGCTAGATCTGTTTCTAGGTGCTTTTTGGGGAAAAAGTTGCTTAGGGGGTCTGAAAAATTGCTGAGTGTATCAAAATAGGGCACCAAAGTTCACGTTAGATTTTGGTCTGGTTACTACTGTTGATGTTTGCCCCGGTACTGTACCTATACCAAGTTTCGGTACCCAACACTACCTACGCACTCGCGTGCCTCATCGGGAACATGCAAATGAAGTGCACAAGGGTGGAAATGTGAGTATTGGGACAGGGCCAAAAACATATAGCTCAACTCATGTGAACATTCACTTTGGGTTACCTTGTTAATGGAATCCATTAAAACTGAACCCACTATTGTGACACTTTGGAATAATCTCTGAATTCATCGCATTTCCCCAAAACACTCCCATATTAATTTGACTCTTTCAACCTTTTGATCAGATTTGCAGCAACTGTCAGCTGTCTCACACACTCTGTGTGGAATGAATGCAGCTTTCTGATTGGCTCAGGGTTTCTCAGTCATGTGCATGGTGGCAGTCCCTCTCAAAGCTTCTTCAGGAACTTTCTAGTTTCAGTTGCTACAACCTGTCAGAAGATTAAAAGTTCCATCATAACCCAAAGAAATCTTTAAAAATCTGTTCCAGCTGTTTAGAAAATTCAGCTAGTTTATTTTACAAGGTATGGATTTATAGAATAGAATAGCCTTTATTGTCCTTGTACAGTGTACAACGAAATTTGAGCGCTTCTAACTTGGTGCAAAAATGTAATACAATCAAAAACAATCAGTATAGTAAAAACAACAAAGGGTTCTAATAAATGACACTATATACACTTATTGCACGTTGATCAATATGATCAGTAAGGTGTGAAATTTATGGGCTGATTTTATCTGGTTTTGTTGTTATTGTTCACTACAGATAGCTTTTGGAAAGAAGCTATCTCTGAGTCTGTTGGTCCTGGTTTTGTGTGACCTGTACCGTCTTCCTGATGGTAACAGGTTGAAGACAGAGTTACTGGGGTGGGAGGAGTCCTTAATGATGTTACCAGCTCTGCTGAGGTAGCGAGAGTTAGCGATGTCCTCCAGGCTGGGCAGAGAGCAGCCAGTGATCCTCTGGGCTGTGTTGATCACTCTCTGCAGGGCCTTCCTGTCTGCCACTGAGCACCCCGCGTACCACGCTGTGATGCAGTACGTCAGGATGTAGAAGGTGACCAGCAGCCTCTCCTCCAGGTTGTTTCTCCTGAGCACTCTCAGGAAGTGGAGGCGCTGCTGAGCCTTCTTCACCACCACTGTGGTGCTTGCAGACCAGGAGAGATCATCAGAGACCTGCACGCCCAGGAACCTGATGGAGTGGACCCTCTCCACACAGTCGCCGTGGATGTAGAGAGGGGCCAGGTCCTCTCCGCCCCTCCTGAAGTCCAGGATGAGTTCTTTTGTTTTTGTGGTGTTCAGCTGAAGGTTGTTGGCCGAGCACCACACAGTCAGTCTGTTGACGTCATCTCTGTAGTCAGACTCATCCCCTCCTGAGATGAGTCCGACCACCGTGGTGTCATCCGCAAACTTTATGATGGTGTTTGAGAGATGGGTCTGGGAGCAGTCGGATGTATAGAGCGTGAACAGGAGGGGGCTCAAGACACACCCTTGTGGAGAACCAGTGCTGAGTGTGATGGTGTTGGACAGGTGAGGGCCGAGTCTGACAGACTGCGGGCGGTCAGTCAGAAAGTCTTTGACCCACAGGCAAGTGGGGAAAGAGAGACCCAGGTGGGACAGTTTCTGGACCAGGATCTCCGGGATGATGTGGTTGAAAGCTGAGCTGAAGTCCTGGAAGAGCATCCTCACGTAGCTACCCTGGTGCTCCAGATGACTCAGCGCGGTGTGGAGCGCTATGGTAATAGCGTCCTCTGTGGACCGGTTTGGTCTGTAGGCGAACTGGTGGGGATCCAGAGTGGGGGGCAGACAAGCCCTAATGTGCTGACAGACCAGTCTCTCAAAGCACTTCATGACTACAGGCGTAAGTGCAACAGGCCTGTAGTCGTTTGGGCTATCCACTGCTGACTTTTTAGGGATGGGGATGATGGTGGAGGTTTTGAGGCAGGGTGGGACGATGGACAAGGACAGGGACAGGTTGAAGATTTCAGTGAAAACTCCACTCAGTTGGTCAGCACATGCTCTGAGTACCCTACCTGGCACTCTGTCGGGACCGGCCGCCTTCCTGGGGTTCACCGACCTTAACACACGTCTCACCTCATGCTCCTGAAGTGTCAGTGTGTCTGTGCTGGGGGTGGGTGGGAGTGGTGTGTCAGCTGAGGGCCTGGCCGTCTCAAAGCGGGCGAAAAAGTGGTTAAGCTCCTCCGCCAGTGACATGTCAGTCCTAGCTGTTTCCCTGTTGTTGGTTCTGTAGTTGGTTATGTGATTTATCCCCTGCCACATCCATAGATGTAAGCGTATGAGTGCATGTTGGGTCATATGTACGAGTGATGTGCAGTGCTGTGATTTGTCTTTTAATATTTCTTTTGTTTTTGTTTATTGGTCACAGTTAAATGTTTCAGACAAGACCATTTTTAATAACAAAGACAACCTGAGTAAATAAAAAATACAGTTACTAAATTCAGATTTTGTTTATGGAGAAGAAAAAGGTATCCAAACCCACCTGTCCTGTGTGAATAAGTAATTACCTCCTGTTCAAGAAGTAAGAAGTCCACAGGCACTTTTTCCCTTTTTTTTTTCTCCAGTCATTGAATCTGTTTTTACTTGTTCCAGTAGCCCATTTCTCATCACAAAGTCCTGGTCCTCCAACATCTAACAGGACCTTGTTTCTCATTTATTCTGTACCAAGGTCAATGGAAATCTGACTGTAACTAAAGTGGATGACAAAACCATTGTGCCAAGCAGCTAGAAAGCTCCAGTTTCATCTAATCACTTCAAAGGATCTCTTCCCAGAAGCTTTGGGCCTTGTCAACATACATTTAGTTTCAGTCTGGGTTTAATATTTTTCTGTCAGTAGTGGAACCTCCTGGAGCTTTTTCCGTGGATGGACTCTGACCTTGGAGTACCGCTTTAATGATTTTGGATAGTAAACTTTTTACCATCTTCTCTCTCCATCTGATCCAGCTGGTTCCTCTTGTGTCCAAGTCCTGGATGTCATCCTGTTACAGTCACATCAACATTGTACTGTTTAATAAAATGATCAGCTGTGGAACATGAAGCTGCTTGGAGATGGTCATGGAGATCTTCTCTCTGAGGTCCTCAGACAGCTCTGGTCTTTGCTTTATCTGGTCCATGTTCAGGGTGGTGCACACAGTGATACCAAACTACCCAACATCCTGTTAGTTCCTGTAAACAGATTGGAGATCTGATGGACAGAATGAAGATTTTATTTAAATATTCTGACCCTTAAATTGTCAGCCAGTCATTAATCGTACCTGCTTCTTCTTGTTCATGGTCACAGGGAGCTGGTGTCCGTCTCTAGTGGTCACTGGGCGAGAGGCGGGGCTGCACCTGGACAGGTTATCAGTCCATTACAGTAACCAATAAATTGTTCAAACCCTAACTAACTACTTAAACTACAGAGAGGCATGAAGAGATTTATATAAAAACACTGTGAAGCATAAGTAGGTTTAGAACTGACTTTTAATGGTGTGTTGTTTTGAAGTTTGTGTTCTGAAATATTTGATGTATAAAACTTACCTGTATGCATCTCACATGTTTGTCCTCTCATTTGACTGATTCTCACCTGCCTCTTCTGTCTGTCTCTCAGCGGCTGCCTCAGCAGATACAGGACAGAAATGAGAAGTTGAAAGAGGAGATGATGAGTACGTACTGCACCTAAACACATCTCATCTTGTCTATCTGAAGCACTTATCTGTGTCCTGGACTATGAAGCAGGATTGGTGGATTATCCAGGTAACTTCAGGTTCATTTGGAATTTTTAGGTATCACAAGGCTAGTATATTTTTTACCTTGGTCTGTTACCTACTGAATCTGGAACCCTAACCTGTTCAAGTCACCACACTACCTATCAGCCAATCAGTGCCCATGACAGGTATGTAACAGCTCAGGGACTTTCAGTGAGCAGCAGCTTTCTGAGAGGATATGATGTTTCTGGAGTCTAAAACTGGAGCTGGTTCCTTCAGACAGATGTTTCTGGATAAGGAACTAATGTTCATTATTTTCTTTATTTAATCCTGTTAACTCTGAAAGATCTGCTGCTCCAGACTGATGGGTCATCTCCACCAAACCCAGGGTTCCTGTTGGTTTCCACAGAGATCTTAGAACGTATCTGACAGGCTGATTAACACTTTCATGGAACATGCTGGAGGTGGGACCTCACGCAGAATAATCCCAGTGACTGGACTGAACCGGTTTGTTTTTCTGAAACAGGTGATTCAGTTTAAAGAGAGAAATAAAATCCTTCACGTGTCTCTAACAGGCAGCAGCTCAAGAATAAAGTCCTGCTTTAATCATGTGTCACTCATATTGGTGAGATACCCTGGTTCATGGCTCTGATTGGTCATTTGATGCTCCGCCTGTTTTACATGAACACACAGACCCAGAGGCAGGAATCCAGGCTGTGTGGGTTTGTTGACCTGGACCAAAGAAACCCTGGATATGTTGAGCCTGCTTCATAGCACAGTGCACAGTTTTTTTACCTGTTAAATGTGACTCAACCTGAGCATCTCACCTGTGCAGGTAAGCTGAAGGACTTGGGAAACATGATCCTTCGACCTTTTGGACTCTCCACCAATAATTTCCAAGTGAATCAGGACTCAGCAAGTGGCTCCTACTCTATCAACTTTGTCCAGAACCCAAACAACAATAGATGATGATGTCATCACAACTCCATTTGTAAACAGCAAAGCATCAAGTCCTGAATCAGTGTCATCAGAACTGCTTTCATACAGCTATTTTTGACCCACTGTGGATCCAATATTGACTAGTTATTAACCCATCAATAACTGGTTAAACTGAAGTAAAATTTGATGACTTTAGTCTTCAGAATGTCAGTCACAGTGAATTGATTTTCATGTATAAATATTAAATACCTGATCTCTGCACCTTCAACCAAACTGTTCACTTTTTGTTGAATTTAAGACTTCAGTCTGTCTTTGCGGGACTTTACAGACCGATCAGATGAAATCGGACAATAACTTGAGAATATAAGTTATATTTCAGGACAAATGAAGACTATATAACACCAAAGGTAAGATTTTATCATGTGTCTATCACAGATGACAGTTGTAAATAACGTGATACAGAACCTTAAGTGGAGAAAATATTTGAGTTTTAATCTGATCTGAAACAGTAGAATCTCAGTTTAGAGACAGCTGTTGTACAAAGTGAGTTCCACTCCTCTCAGTGACAAAAATGTTCTGAGATGGTGGTTCTGGTGTTACTTTGTTACCGCACAGTTACTTCTTTAAGTATTGTCCAAGTTTACAAAGTAAATGTTGCTGCAAACAGGACTACAGAGAAATCTGTTGGTTCTGAGTCTGCTACTGTTTGGATCAGAATAGAAATATCTGAAATGAAGACCTTGAGGCTTTTCTATAACGTCCAAATCTTTCATGAAATTTGAAGTACCGAAAAACAAATTCAATCTAAAGTTCCAAGCAAATTTTAATAATCTAAAAGTTTTCTCAACATTATTTGTTGTTCTTATCTTACTAACTTGATTTTTAGCCAAAAATATTTCTAATGCTGAGAATCGTGTGACTGGATGGATGTTAAAGATTCCATTTCATACACATTTTAGGACTTTGTGGTTATTTCTTAAGTATTAACCAGTAATATGAAGCATTTTATATCTAAAAAACATCAGGAAACACTGATTAACAGACCTTTCAATCTGTCTGCGTTACAATTCGGGTGGTTCTGGCTCCTTTCGTCAGCAGCTCGTTCATATTCATTATGCTAATTTGCTGGACTCTGATTGGCTAATAAACTAGCCTATGAGAGCAAGGTATACTGTTTCCTGCCCCGCTGTGCATGGCAACACCAGACGTTCTCTCTTCCTGTTTGTTAAGTCTTATGCTAACAGCTTTTAGCCAGCAGCATGCTAGGCGTGGTTTCAACTGCAGGAGCTGATGAATACTAACAAACAAAGGAGTTGTGATGAAACAGATACAGGCCGTTAGAACTCAGGAGAACTCTGGTTTTATCACCACCTGCGTAGTTTGAGAGATTAAAACTAAAAGAGAAGTTGTTGACCTGTTTTCACCCACTATGAAGGTAAGAACACCTGTGGAGCTAAAATATTCAACAGAAACCTCAGAAACACTGTTTTTAATGGAATGGTCTCTGTAAAAACACTGACTGACTGGTATGGCGGAGGATCTTCTTCTTCTGGGTGGATCATCTAGACTATTGGTCCACCCTTATTCATGTCAATCATTCTGGTGAAATGTATGTGCACATTTCTAGGAAAGTTTTCACTTCCTGCACATGCACTCTCAGGTGTTGATGTGTAGCGCATGACACACGGCAGGCAGGGTCATGTGTGAGAAAGTCTTTATTGGACAGCTCACACACAGACGGTGCACAGCGAGACACTGGAGCAGTGTGTGCTTGACTCCGAGAGCCAGGTGGTGTAACCGCTGGTGTTTTGATGATTTATGCTAACCTGGCTCTGCCAGATCTATGTGTAGCCTCACCTCTTGTGGAGTCAGGGAAATGTGGGTTTCAAAACTCAAAATCTCACGAGAATCCATCTTGCAGCGCAAGGTTAGAATTATGCTGCCCTGATGAAAAATGCCTCCATAGTATGAATTAACAACTTATGTTATTAGAAGTTTATACAGTATTCTTGTTTATGGTGAGTGTTTCCTGTTAATTATTTAAACATATTTTTATGATCCTTCTCTGATATTTTCTATATAAAAGCCCTCTGGGTCCTTATCAGCCATTGTTGGGTCCTTCTCCTCTGGGTGTGTTTAAACATTCATGTCTTGCTCTGACAATGTAAAGAAAGTAAAAATAACACCATATTTAGTGTTTTTGTCCTGGAGAATTTATGTGATAGATATAATGTATTTATGGAAGAATATAGAAATAAAAATAAACAATAAATCTGTTTATTGAAGTCAAGACTGTAGAATGACACATGTGTAGCACATCTCAACAGGTAGCATATTTCAACAGAACACTGGCAACTGGAACTGAGGCGAACAGGTAGAGTGATGACACTGGAGCAGGAAGGTGAGCAAGACCAGTGGGCCCGGAGCGACGGGGTGAAGAGGATGAGAATGGCGGGAGCTATGATCAGAATCTAGTGGACAGACGGAACAGATACAAGGTGTTCTGGAGCGCTTTGTCAGGGAAATGGGAACGATGACTGAGTGAAAAACAGGTAGGACCTCTTCCCATTTATCAGAGTCCATGTGATGAGCAGGGCTGGAGATTGCTTGATTGGTTGGCTGAGCCTGTGACAGGGCGCTACGCCTCCATCCATTCATTCTACCTCCAGTTCTCACTGGGTTGTTTGAATATGTCTGAGAGTCGCAAGAGAAAAAATGTCAAAGAGTATTAGAAGAGAAAAGTGAGCTTGTTGTGCGACAGCAACTTTTAAACAGAGCGTGCACCTGGATAACAGGGAGTTTCCTCCCAGGGGCAGATAGTGTTGTGCATGGGCATTTTTCCAAAAAGTGGTGAGGACGGTTCTTTCCTGAAATTCAGAAAAAAATCCTCCGCTATACCTTTAAGAATTTATATTCTGATAGTTTTTAACCTTCAGTTAACAGATGGAGCTTCTTCCTGTCACCTGATGAAGAGCAGGTGAGGAGTTCAGACTATTACCATGATGTTCTTACTAGGTTTGAACACAGCTCCAAAATGCTGACCTTAAGCTCACAAAGCTGGATAAGGTATTAACTTATTTTCACACAAACAAATCACAGTTGAACTTCAGTTTAATATGTACAGGTAACAGAAAAAACATGAAGTGTGTGCTATTGATGATTGATCAGAGCTGCATGATCACTGAGCTCGTCTTGACAGCAGCATCTCTCTGATGTTGTCTTCAGCTTCTTTAACGCTGCGCTCCAGGTACACCTTCTTCTGCTGCAACATACAGTTGACAAGGTCAGGTGACTCAGTATGTTCTGATTGGATGGAAACATTAGTAAATTTCAAAGTGCTGAGGGTGTGGTGGGTGGAGCTTAGTGCCTGAAGTGTTGAGGGTGTGGTGGGTGGAGCTTAGTGCCTGAAGGGCTGAGGGTGTGGTGGGTGGAGCTTAGTGCCTGAAGTGCTGAGGGTGTGGTGGGTGGAGCTTAGTGCCTGAAGGGCTGAGGGTGTGGTGGGTGGAGCTTAGTGCCTGAAGTGCTGAGGGTGTGGTGGGTGGAGCTTAGTGCCTGAAGGGCTGAGGGTGTGGTGGGTGGTTCTGGTTCTGTTAGAGGTTTCTTCCTGTTAAAAAGAAGTCTTTCCTTTCCACTGTCACATTGTGCTGCTCAGGATGGAGGATTGTGCTGAATTGACGATTAAACCCAATCCGCTGGTTCCTCTCTTTTCTAGCGGGTCGAGCCTAGATTGTACATTGTTAAACAAGAGATCAGGACTCTTTTCTCCATTGGGGCTAACAGACATGGCTTCCAGGACTAAAGAGAAGCAGATCTGGGTCTGTAATATTTCTGTCTATTAAATAATCCAATCCAACAGAAAACCTAAATTCTCTCTCTTGGTGATCCTTGTTAATGTTAAGCATAAGATTGTGTTTTCTTATCTGGATCAAAGGACCCTGTGCTGCCGAGGTCAAAGCAACATAACTGAGTCTGGATCTGAGGAGCTGGTTCTCCTGTACCATGTGTCTGTGGAGAGGTTGTTTAGTTTCTCCTATGTAGAGGTCTGAACAATCCTCTCTGGACTGCGTACGCCACACCACTCACTTTATGTTTGTGTGTTTAGGGTGAACCAGGTTCTGAGGGTCCTGTTATGTTAGAAGTGCACAGGGATGTTTGGAGAAGATCCTCCTGAGTTTCAGATTCTGATTCATTTATTTAATGACCACACATTTGTTTCCGGTAGTTCTGTGTCAAACACTCAACAACACAGATAGAAAAACATCAGACAGTGGTTTGATTTAGTGTCCGAACAGCTGTTGAGAAAAAACTGTTTTTGAATCGGACTGATTTTGTTGGCAGAGACCTGTAGCACCTTCCAGAAGGTAAGTAGTGTGAACAGGGGGTATGCAGGATGAGTGGGGTCTGAGATCATTTTTACTGCTCGCTGTGTGATACGTCCATGATACAGTGTGTCAATACAAGGGAGGGTATGGCCAGTAATTTTGGATGATTTGTTTATTATACATTGTACTTTTTTGCGCGAGTAGGAGTCCAAATTTCCATACCAGACTATTATGGATGAGATGAGTCTGTTTTGGATGATGGCCGTGTAGAACTGGAGCAGAATGTTATGTCTGACCCTAAATTTTCTGAGAAAGAATAATCTTTCATTGTTTTTTTTAGTAGATTTGATTTGAGTGGTGTTTCCATTTGAGTGTGTTACTAATGTGTGTACCTAAAAATTTAAATGACTCTGTGATGCTGATGGGCTGAGTTGAGATGGGTGTTTTGTGGGTGGGTGAATGTAAGAAGTCAACAGTGAGTTCTTGTGTTTTTGATATGTTAAGTTGCAGGTTGTTGTTATTGCACCAAGTGACTGCTTGGGCGACCTGCTTACGATAGTGTTGTTCGTTATAGTCAGTGATGAGTCTAATTATAGTAGTGTCATCTGTAGGGGTGTGACAAAATATTGTGGCACAAAATCTCACAAGATGAAATTGTTAAGTATCCTCGTATTTGTAAAAAGCTGTTTCACAGGTAAAAAGCAGGTGTGTGAACTATTCTCAGTGTGACCTGTGGGGGCAATAATGCGCCTTTGTAGGGTCTAGTCCGCCTGGACTAACAAAAAAGAAGCAGTAGCAGCACAGCAACATGGTGCTCGAGAGAGGAAATATATATATATACACATACACTCACCGGCCACTTTATTAGGTACACCATGCTAGTAACGGGTTGGTCCCCCTTTTGCCTTCAGAACTGCCTCAATTCTTCGTGGCATAGATTCAACAAGGTGCTGGAAGCATTCCTCAGAGAGTTTGGTCCATATTGACATGATGGCATCACACAGTTGGCGCAGATTTGTCGGCTGCACATCCATGATGCGAATCTCCCGTTCCACCACATCCCAAAGATGCTCTATTGGATTGAGATCTGGTGACTGTGGAGGCCATTTGAGTACAGTGAACTCATTGTCATGTTCAAGAAACCAGTCCGAGATGATTCCAGCTTTATGACATGGCGCATTATCCTGCTGAAAGTAGCCATCAGAAGTTGGGTACATTGTGGTCATAAAGGGATGGACATGGTCAGCAACAATACTCAGGTAGGCTGTGGCGTTGTAACGATGCTCAATTGGTACCAAGGGGCCCAAAGAGTGCCAAGAAAATATTCCCCACACCATTACACCACCACCACCAGCCTGAACCGTTGATACAAGGCAGGATGGATCCATGCTTTCATGTTGTTGACGCCAAATTCTGACCCTACCATCCGAATGTCGCAGCAGAAATCGAGACTCATCAGACCAGGCAACGTTTTTCCAATCTTCTATTGTCCAATTTCGATGAGCTTGTNCAAATTGTAGCCTCAGTTTCCTGTTCTTAGCTGAAAGGAGTGGCACCCGGCGTGGTCTTCTGCTGCTGTAGCCCATCTGCCTCAAAGTTGGACGTACTGTGCGTTCAGAGATGCTCTTCTGCCTACCTTGGTTGTAACGTGTGGTTATTTGAGTCACTGTTGCCTTTCTATCAGCTCGAACCAGTCTGGCCATTCTCCTCTGACCTCTGGCATCAACAAGGCATTTCCGCCCACAGAACTGCCGCTCACTGGATATTTTTTCTTTTTCGGACCATTCTCTGTAAACCCTAGAGATGGTTGTGCGTGAAAATCCCAGTAGATCAGCAGTTTCTGAAATACTCAGACCAGCCATTCTGGCACCAACAACCATGCCACGTTCAAAGTCACTCAAATCACCTTTCTTCCCCATACTGATGCTCGGTTTGAACTGCAGGAGATTGTCTTGACCATGTGTACATGCCTAAATGCACTGAGTTGTCGCCATGTGATTGGCTGATTAGAAATTAAGTGTTAACGAGCAGTTGGACAGGTGTACCTAATAAAGTGGCCGGTGAGTGTATATATATATATATATATATATATATTTATAGCCACCGAGGAAGCCTCCGTCACATTTAAATCATTTGTGTGGCAGCATTTTGGGTTTCTGTTGGATACCCTGTGACATATTTTATCATTTTATTTTCTGAAAAGCAATGTAAAATATAGAGGTTCTAGCTGTGGACAGGAAGGTTCTCCTGTAGAGGGTTCTAGCTGTGGACAGGAAGGATGTCCTGTAGAGGGTTCTAGCTGTGGACAGGAAGGTTCTCCTGTAGAGGGTTCTAGCTGTGGACAGGAAGGTTCTCCCGTAGAGGGTTCTAGCTGTGGACAAGAAGGATCTCCCGTAGAGGGTTCTAGCTGCAGACAGGAAGGATCTCCCGTAGAGGGTTCTAGCTGTGGACAGGAAGGATCTCCCGTAGAGGGTTCTAGCTGTGGACAAGAAGGATCTCCCGTAGAGGGTTCTAGCTGTGGACAAGAAGGATCTCCCGTAGAGGGTTCTAGCTGTAGACAGGAAGGTTCTCCCGTAGAGGGTTCTAGCTGTGGACGGGAAGGATCTCCCGTAGAGGGTTCTAGCTGTGGACGGGAAGGATCTCCCGTAGAGGGTTCTAGCTGTGGACGGGAAGGATCTCCTGTAGAGGGTTCTAGCTGTGGACGGGAAGGATCTCCTGTAGAGGGTTCTAGCCTGTAGACGGGAAGGATCTCCTGTAGAGGGTTCTAGTTGTGGACAGGAAGGATCTCCCGTAGAGGGTTCTAGCTGTGGACAAGAAGGATCTCCCGTAGAGGGTTCTAGCTGTAGACAGGAAGGTTCTCCCGTAGAGGGTTCTAGCTGTGGACGGGAAGGATCTCCCGTAGAGGGTTCTAGCTGTGGACGGGAAGGATCTCCCGTAGAGGGTTCTAGCTGTAGACGGGAAGGATCTCCAGTAGAGGGTTCTAGTTGTGGACAGGAAGGATCTCCCGTAGAGGGTTCTAGCTGTGGACAAGAAGGATCTCCCGTAGAGGGTTCTAGCTGTGGACAAGAAGGATCTCCCGTAGAGGGTTCTAGCTGTAGACAGGAAGGTTCTCCCGTAGAGGGTTCTAGCTGTGGACAGGAAGGATCTCCTGTAGAGGGTTCTAGCTGTGGACGGGAAGGATCTCCTGTAGAGGGTTCTAGCTGTAGACGGGAAGGATCTCCTGTAGAGGGTTCTAGCTGTGGACAGGAAGGTTCTCCCGTAGAGGGTTCTAGCTGTGGACAAGAAGGATCTCCCGTAGAGGTTCTAGCTGTGGACAAGAAGGCTCTCCTGTAGAGGGTTCTAGCTGTAGACGGGAAGGATCTCCCGTAGAGGGTTCTAGCTGTAGACGGGAAGGATCTCCCGTAGAGGGTTCTAGCTGTGGACAGGAAGGATCTCCCGTAGAGGGTTCTAGCTGTGGACAGGAAGGATCTCCCGTAGAGGGTTCTAGCTGTGGACAGGAAGGATCTCCCGTAGAGGGTTCTAGCTGTGGACAAGAAGGATCTCCCGTAGAGGGGTCTAGCTGGGGACAAGAAGGATCTCCCGTAGAGGGTTCTAGCTGTAGACAGGAAGGTTCTCCCGTAGAGGGTTCTAGCTGTGGACGGGAAGGATCTCCCGTAGAGGGTTCTAGCTGTAGACGGGAAGGATCTCCCGTAGAGGGTTCTAGCTGTAGACGGGAAGGATCTCCAGTAGAGGGTTCTAGCTGTGGACGGGAAGGATCTCCTGTAGAGGGTTCTAGCTGTGGACGGGAAGGATCTCCTGTAGAGGGTTCTAGCTGTAGACGGGAAGGATCTCCTGTAGAGGGTTCTAGTTGTGGACAGGAAGGATCTCCTGTAGAGGGTTCTAGTTGTGGACAGGAAGGATCTCCTGTAGCGTCTGTGCTGCAGCGGATTATGAAGAATCTTCTGACTGAAGACACTCTGTTGTTGAGTTACTGTGTTCTGAAGAGGAAGATGAGGGTTCTCCATCATGTTCTTCATCCTCCTTTGGACAATCAACTCAAGAGACTCCAGATCAGTCCCCAGAACAGAACCAGCCCTCCTTATCAATCTGTTCAACCTCTTCATGTCACTTGCTCTGATGCTCCGCCCCCAACAGGTGACTGCAGGTGTGATCACACTCTCCACAACAGACTTATAAAATATCTTCAACATCTTGCTGCAAACATTGAAGGATCTAAACTTCCTGAGGAAGTCCAGTCTGTTCTGTCTCTTCCTAAAAACAGCATCACAGTTGTGTTTCCAGTTCAGTCTGTTGTCCAGGTGAACACCAGGTATTTATACTCCTCCACCACCTCCACTTCTTCTCCCATGATGGAAATAAGAAATCCTGGTTCTGCTGGAGGTTTCTTCCTGTCCTCTCAGACCCCAGCAGGTCCAGGCCAGAACACATTAGGGCAGCCGTCTTTCAATCGGAAGGTTGTTGGACCACCACATGTTGAAGTGTGTTTGTCCCATATGGTCCCTGATGAGCTCCCAGTATGGATGACTCTCTAAGGTTCACCTCCTCACAGTACGGTGTAGTTCTTCTTTTATTTTTTCATTGTGTGCATGGTTGTATGTTTTAGTGGGTATAATCATGTCTCTTTCATGCCATTGAATTGTATTTTTAACGTGTTAAGCACTCTGCTACATTTGTATAACGGGTGCTATATAAATAAAAGTTGATTGATTGATTAAAGACACTGAACCCCATGTAGCCCCCTGGTTTACATATTGGGTTGTGTGAATGGGTGAATGTAAAAGCACTTTGAGTGGCCCACACCTGAATGACTAGAAAAGCGCTATACAAATACAGATCATTTACCATTTACATTAGTTTTACTGAATCTGATTATCTATTAGTGATTCAAAATGTTTGAACCTGGACCTCTTGTTTCTGTTATGAATGTAGAAATGATTTCAGGCATAACTCTGAATTCCATCTTGGTTGTGAGTCTGTGATTTTTTTTTCTGGATTTACCTCTAGCTCTTTGATCTTGTCATCAACAGTTTTCTGTTTGTCCATTAGCAGGTTATTGATCTCCTCTTTCGACTGAAGAATGAACCTGAAAGGCAACAGTTTCATCAATAATCAGCTAATGACATTTATTATTTTCTGTAGTGTCACCTGTGCAGGTGAAATGACTTACATACGGCCGACACCCTCGTAGAGTCGCGTGTTGTCAGGGAGTGTTGCAATTTCAGCATGTGTGAGCTTAGCGTGTTTCTGAACACGAGTCAGCTGATCAATCTGCAGGTCAGCCAGCTTCACCTTCTGTTGTGTGTCAATCATCTTCACCTGTAGTTCAGAGAAAGCCTGTGGAGACAAGAGGTATCACTCTAATCAAATCACCTAGAAACGTGAAAATCACAAGTAAAAACACACGACCAGAATTTGCTGATTTTCAGCCTAACCACACAATTTGTATCTCAAATACTGTTTTAATTTTTGGGGGGGTCAGTGATGCATCAAGGCAGTGTAAACACTGTTGTGTAGTCTCTTTCTAATTGTTGAATCGTGAACGCTGACCTGACCTGAGGTGAGTGAGGCCTGCAGGTCTTGACATGTGGTTCTTGTTCTTCAATGACCTCCTGGACGAGTCACTGAAGTAGAGTTGCAACAACAAATCAATAAAATCGGTGAAATTCGATGATGAAATGCGTTGCCAATGAATTCCGTCATCAATTCGTTGTGAAGGTTGCCAGCCACACTACTTTTTTTTTTTTGCACAATCTTTATTTAAAAGTCAATGTAAGCAAAATTGCTAGTAGCGGCGCAGCATCTCAAACGGAGGCACGTTAGAGTCAACAGCAAGGAAGGCGAGAGCTCACTGTCAGCGTAAATTGCTACAGACTACAAATAATCCCTAATTAAAGTCTCTTGTTTGGAAACACTTTGGCTTCCCAATGAAGTATGAAAATGGGGAAAAAAATAAGATAATCCTGTCCACAGCTAGAACCCTCTACAATGAACTGAGCTACAACAACACTTAATTTACCTTTGAGGATTAATAAAGTATTTTTGATTTTGATAAGACCAAAGTATTTACAGACTATGGATAAGACAAACAACACCAGTGTGCCGGTGTTACATCGATATGATTTCCCCATCCAGAGCTGTTTCTGCTCCAGCTGCACTCGCTTAAAGGGAACGCTGTTAATCAGAGGAGAAATTCTGAATAATGATCATCTCAGGATCTGTTTCCACTAGGATAAACTGAATAAATAAAATGTTGATTTGCTGAAACTGCACAGAATGACAAAGTGTATTTCTAAGTGTAATTATAGGTTTACCTGTTTCCACAACCGATTTTTTTTTTCTTACTGTACCAAAAATAAGCTGAATCATGACATTAAACCACGGCATATATAGGAGCCAGCATGTTGTTTTGTGTGCTATTGAACCGTTTTCTAATAAAGTTCTGTTGTTAAATATTGGTGAGGTGAGGACGCAAAAGTTACATTAATACAAACGGACAGAATAATATTTAATACAGTAACACAATACCTTCTTCAGCTCCAGATCAACGGGCGCAGCCATCCTCGCAGTAACCGGAACCGGATACACTGAGCATGCGCGATTTTCTTCTTCGACGCTTTTCCTTTGATATAAGGCAGACTAGACGCTCCAGCGGCATATTGCTGCCTTCTGCTGTCCTTTATATTTCAGTATGTCTACGTAGCTATGGGCAGAACCATAGACATTATATAGATCACGTCTATAGGCAGAGCTGTATAAGGAGAGTTACGACACGCTTTGAACTCGCCGACTCGCGGTCACGTGGTTCACGGAGCTCTCAATAGTTCCAAACATCCCAGCGTCGTAAGTCAGTCTGAACGACGTATAGCGGGACAGATCACAAAAATTGAATATTTTCATATTTCTCTTGGCGATTTTTGGTAATTATTGAATAATAATAATGTGTCCCAATTCCGTCACAGAGTAATCTATTTATTTTTTATTTTATCCGAGCATTTCAAGGAAAACAGGCACTCGTCACTGTTCTACATTTTAGAGGAATACGAGAGTCCTAACACATTGTAGAATACATTTAGACTACATATATTACTGTAATATATTATAGCAATATATTATATGTAGTAATGCAACACACTGCTCAATATAAGCATATTTAATAACTTGTATGTCCTACAAGAAGCCCTAAACTCCAGATGTAATACCCAATTTAAAGTAGTTTTCAGAAAGCTAGAATGATAATGCAACATCTCTGCTCCGGTTTACCTTGAAGAAAATATGTAGCTGTTTATGCTTTGAATGATGACCTGTTATGTTCAGTAGAATACATTTTACAATTATTACTTTATATTTTATGTGAACACTGTACATGTAGCTATAACCCAGTTTATCAGGCTTCTGTCACTCATTGATTAAAAAGAAAATTTCAATAAAACTGTATGCTCAAACACAGTAGATAAAAAATATGTTAATTGTGAAAAAATAAATAATCAAACTTGTACAACATGTATGTATATGTCCCCATTTAAGTTCTGGGACACTCTGTGGTTGATGTGAAACATCTGCAGGGAGCACAAGATATGATACTATTTAAATAAATAATAAATACAAAGATAAATAGATAATAAATAAAGAGAATAAATAGAGTTTTGACATGAAAACAGGATCTTATGATGATACAGCTACTCCTCGAAGAACCAGAAAGACGAAGATGGTTGGAATAACTCCATCTCTCAGTCTGATGATGTGACCAGTTGGATTAAAATCTTCTGGTTTGAAATGTTCACTACAGAGAATTAAGACTCTGGGTCTGTGAAACCTTCTCTTCTTCAGCCACCTTCCACTTTCCTGATATTGATTTGGAAAACCTTTAAATCCAAAACCAGAGATTTTAGAGTCTACACAAAAAACTGAAAAGATTATTCATCATATTATCTTAATTCTTCTTCGCATTTTATTCGTATTAACTTTTACTTCACACTTTAATCCCGTTTTCACCCCAGAGAGCTGATAAACGTTTATTTTGAAATGACACAAGCAATTCTGTTGATAATGAACCAAAGCTTTAGAAATCGTGAGTAAGTTCATCAACGGGGAGTTTAAACCAGTAATATTATTTATTTCTACCTTAGCATTCTTCTATCAGCTGTAATCAATGTTATGGGATATATCATTTCTAAAGTGTCAGATGAATAAACACAGGTGTTCCTATGTAGCTAACGTTAGCAGGCTGGTGGACATACGGTACAAAATACGTACTTTGTCAGAAAAAAATAATGTCCAGTCTTACCTCTGAAATCCCACGAGCCCTGATCTCAATATTCCGTTTATTAAAGCAGAAATATGCTGAACAACATTCAGACATCCTGTATGAACCGCTGTTCTTTCAAGCTGTGAGTCTTCGTCAAATACCGGATTCTAATGGCGGCAGCATTTCCTGCTACGAAGCAGCCAATAGGGCGTCTAGTGATTTATATACATGTCTATGGCAGCAGCAGCATAGCAACACAGTGCTGGAGAGAGGAAATATTGTCATTGAAGAAGCCCCTGCCACATTTAAGTCATTTGTGTGGCAGCACTGTGGGTATCTGCTGGATATCCAATTACATATTTTTTCATTTTATTTTTCAGAAAAGCAATGTAAAATATTGTCTCGTTCTCGTGAACCTGATATCGTGTCTCGTCTCATGAGTTATGTGTATCGTCACACCCCTATTAATCTGGTGTTTGTTGGTCAGTCATGCTGTTATAAAGTGTTATAAAGTTGAAAGACTCATACCAACTCCTGGCATCGATGTATCTGAGTTCCATTAATAATCCTGTAATTGTCAGTTTACAGTTCATATTCTCAAAAGAACAGATTGATATTCAGCCTCATGCTGCTCGTTGTTTCAATTATGGACTTTGTGAACTCTTGAAGTTGTAACTGCTTAACTCGAATCTCATACAGAACAGATATGTGTTTATATAATTTGGTAGAAACAAAACTTTTAAACATTAGTTCTGTATGAATAGTTGGTGAATAATGTTATTTTGACAGTAATCTTACTGCATATGTTTCTCTTATTGATTCTTTAACTCTTTATATTTTTGACTTATTACCTGGTTCTGGTTCATTGGTTCTGTTCCTTCAATGAATGAACAGCTCATTTAATCAGTCACAGTGAAAGTAAAACATTAAAATGGAGTGTGTAACCATTAACAGCTCTGAGGCTGCAGATCAAAGGGAGCAGTAATGAGAACAGACACAACATAAAAAAAAATACCTGGAAACACTCGTTAAACAGCTGTTTTATTTTGAAGGGACAAAAGATCACAAAACTAGCAGCAGGTCAATCTTAAATACATTAACTCCATTGTAGGTTTTTTTTACATAGGTACATTTAGTTTTGGAAGCTGCTGCATGTCGGAGTGTTTGTTCAGAGGTTTCTGTCAGACGTTAACGAGCTGCTTCAGGTGTCTGAAGCGGAGAGCTTCAAGTCCTTCATTCAACACAGTGTGAGACGCAACATGTTCCATCACAGAAACATCCAGGTGAAGGAGGAAAATGACAGTGCTGCAAAGGCTTCCTGCAACAAACCCCAACCATGATGATGAACTCTGGCATGAGCAGCGAACGGTCCAGAGTCCAAACTGACCTGACAGGTTTGGGTTAGGGGTCAGCACCTTTCGGAACCTGAAATGGACAGATGAAGATCGGTTTCATTACTGAAGAACTCAAGAGTGGCAAAAGCTCAAATCAAACCAAAAATACTTTATTAATCCCTGAAGGGAAATTAAATGTTGTTGTTCCTAAGTTCTTGTTTAGGGAGCC
>SSNP01000168.1:932045-1004793 GCA_006937955.1 Pachypanchax playfairii
GTTTACCTGTTTCCACAACCGATTTTTTTTTTCTTACTGTACCAAAAATAAGCTGAATCATGACATTAAACCACGGCATATATAGGAGCCAGCATGTTGTTTTGTGTGCTATTGAACCGTTTTCTAATAAAGTTCTGTTGTTAAATATTGGTGAGGTGAGGACGCAAAAGTTACATTAATACAAACGGACAGAATAATATTTAATACAGTAACACAATACCTTCTTCAGCTCCAGATCAACGGGCGCAGCCATCCTCGCAGTAACCGGAACCGGATACACTGAGCATGCGCGATTTTCTTCTTCGACGCTTTTCCTTTGATATAAGGCAGACTAGACGCTCCAGCGGCATATTGCTGCCTTCTGCTGTCCTTTATATTTCAGTATGTCTACGTAGCTATGGGCAGAACCATAGACATTATATAGATCACGTCTATAGGCAGAGCTGTATAAGGAGAGTTACGACACGCTTTGAACTCGCCGACTCGCGGTCACGTGGTTCACGGAGCTCTCAATAGTTCCAAACATCCCAGCGTCGTAAGTCAGTCTGAACGACGTATAGCGGGACAGATCACAAAAATTGAATATTTTCATATTTCTCTTGGCGATTTTTGGTAATTATTGAATAATAATAATGTGTCCCAATTCCGTCACAGAGTAATCTATTTATTTTTTATTTTATCCGAGCATTTCAAGGAAAACAGGCACTCGTCACTGTTCTACATTTTAGAGGAATACGAGAGTCCTAACACATTGTAGAATACATTTAGACTACATATATTACTGTAATATATTATAGCAATATATTATATGTAGTAATGCAACACACTGCTCAATATAAGCATATTTAATAACTTGTATGTCCTACAAGAAGCCCTAAACTCCAGATGTAATACCCAATTTAAAGTAGTTTTCAGAAAGCTAGAATGATAATGCAACATCTCTGCTCCGGTTTACCTTGAAGAAAATATGTAGCTGTTTATGCTTTGAATGATGACCTGTTATGTTCAGTAGAATACATTTTACAATTATTACTTTATATTTTATGTGAACACTGTACATGTAGCTATAACCCAGTTTATCAGGCTTCTGTCACTCATTGATTAAAAAGAAAATTTCAATAAAACTGTATGCTCAAACACAGTAGATAAAAAATATGTTAATTGTGAAAAAATAAATAATCAAACTTGTACAACATGTATGTATATGTCCCCATTTAAGTTCTGGGACACTCTGTGGTTGATGTGAAACATCTGCAGGGAGCACAAGATATGATACTATTTAAATAAATAATAAATACAAAGATAAATAGATAATAAATAAAGAGAATAAATAGAGTTTTGACATGAAAACAGGATCTTATGATGATACAGCTACTCCTCGAAGAACCAGAAAGACGAAGATGGTTGGAATAACTCCATCTCTCAGTCTGATGATGTGACCAGTTGGATTAAAATCTTCTGGTTTGAAATGTTCACTACAGAGAATTAAGACTCTGGGTCTGTGAAACCTTCTCTTCTTCAGCCACCTTCCACTTTCCTGATATTGATTTGGAAAACCTTTAAATCCAAAACCAGAGATTTTAGAGTCTACACAAAAAACTGAAAAGATTATTCATCATATTATCTTAATTCTTCTTCGCATTTTATTCGTATTAACTTTTACTTCACACTTTAATCCCGTTTTCACCCCAGAGAGCTGATAAACGTTTATTTTGAAATGACACAAGCAATTCTGTTGATAATGAACCAAAGCTTTAGAAATCGTGAGTAAGTTCATCAACGGGGAGTTTAAACCAGTAATATTATTTATTTCTACCTTAGCATTCTTCTATCAGCTGTAATCAATGTTATGGGATATATCATTTCTAAAGTGTCAGATGAATAAACACAGGTGTTCCTATGTAGCTAACGTTAGCAGGCTGGTGGACATACGGTACAAAATACGTACTTTGTCAGAAAAAAACAACAATGTCCAGTCTTACCTCTGAAATCCCACGAGCCCTGATCTCAATATTCCGTTTATTAAAGCAGAAATATGCTGAACAACATTCAGACATCCTGTATGAACCGCTGTTCTTTCAAGCTGTGAGTCTTCGTCAAATACCGGATTCTAATGGCGGCAGCATTTCCTGCTACGAAGCAGCCAATAGGGCGTCTAGTGATTTATATACATGTCTATGGCAGCAGCAGCATAGCAACACAGTGCTGGAGAGAGGAAATATTGTCATTGAAGAAGCCCCTGCCACATTTAAGTCATTTGTGTGGCAGCACTGTGGGTATCTGCTGGATATCCAATTACATATTTTTTCATTTTATTTTTCAGAAAAGCAATGTAAAATATTGTCTCGTTCTCGTGAACCTGATATCGTGTCTCGTCTCATGAGTTATGTGTATCGTCACACCCCTATTAATCTGGTGTTTGTTGGTCAGTCATGCTGTTATAAAGTGTTATAAAGTTGAAAGACTCATACCAACTCCTGGCATCGATGTATCTGAGTTCCATTAATAATCCTGTAATTGTCAGTTTACAGTTCATATTCTCAAAAGAACAGATTGATATTCAGCCTCATGCTGCTCGTTGTTTCAATTATGGACTTTGTGAACTCTTGAAGTTGTAACTGCTTAACTCGAATCTCATACAGAACAGATATGTGTTTATATAATTTGGTAGAAACAAAACTTTTAAACATTAGTTCTGTATGAATAGTTGGTGAATAATGTTATTTTGACAGTAATCTTACTGCATATGTTTCTCTTATTGATTCTTTAACTCTTTATATTTTTGACTTATTACCTGGTTCTGGTTCATTGGTTCTGTTCCTTCAATGAATGAACAGCTCATTTAATCAGTCACAGTGAAAGTAAAACATTAAAATGGAGTGTGTAACCATTAACAGCTCTGAGGCTGCAGATCAAAGGGAGCAGTAATGAGAACAGACACAACATAAAAAAAAATACCTGGAAACACTCGTTAAACAGCTGTTTTATTTTGAAGGGACAAAAGATCACAAAACTAGCAGCAGGTCAATCTTAAATACATTAACTCCATTGTAGGTTTTTTTTACATAGGTACATTTAGTTTTGGAAGCTGCTGCATGTCGGAGTGTTTGTTCAGAGGTTTCTGTCAGACGTTAACGAGCTGCTTCAGGTGTCTGAAGCGGAGAGCTTCAAGTCCTTCATTCAACACAGTGTGAGACGCAACATGTTCCATCACAGAAACATCCAGGTGAAGGAGGAAAATGACAGTGCTGCAAAGGCTTCCTGCAACAAACCCCAACCATGATGATGAACTCTGGCATGAGCAGCGAACGGTCCAGAGTCCAAACTGACCTGACAGGTTTGGGTTAGGGGTCAGCACCTTTCGGAACCTGAAATGGACAGATGAAGATCGGTTTCATTACTGAAGAACTCAAGAGTGGCAAAAGCTCAAATCAAACCAAAAATACTTTATTAATCCCTGAAGGGAAATTAAATGTTGTTGTTCCTAAGTTCTTGTTTAGGGAGCCATTGTAGAGGGTTCTAGCTGTGGACAGGAAGGATCTCCTGTAGAGGGTTCTAGCTGTGGACGGGAAGGATCTCCTGTAGAGGGTTCTAGCTGTAGACAGGAAGGATCTCCTGTAGAGGGTTCTAGCTGTGGACGGGAAAGATCTCCTGTAGAGGGTTCTAGCTGTGGACGGGAAGGATCTCCTGTAGAGGGTTCTAGCTGTGGACGGGAAGGATCTCCTGTAGAGGGTTCTAGCTGTAGACAGGAAGGATCTCCTGTAGAGGGTTCTAGCTGTGGACAGGAAGGATCTCCTGTAGAGGGTTCTAGTTGTGAAGCTAAGACGGTGAAGAGGTGTGCCCACGTTATCTGTAAATCGGACACTAGATATCCCGATAGATTGTTTAGAGGAGTTGTGTTCCATTCTCAAAGCCGAAAAAACAATGTGAGTGGCACCTACAATGAAAAAAACAGTCTGGGCGGCCCCACTCCCAGTCCCATATGTCGGACATTATGAAGCATAAATACGTCTGCTCAAAAGTAAGGCTAACAGCTAACTAGTTACCATGTTGTCTAGGGCCATGTCCACATGTAGCCGGGTATCTGTCTAAATGGAGGTATTCTCCAACGTTTGTGCCTGTCATCCACACGAAAACGGAACATTTTCTGGTAAAAAGACGATACTTTTAAAAACTCTGGCCAAAGTGGAGGTTTGCAAATAGTCCGGCTTCAGCATTTGCGTGTGTATATAAGTAACCGGAGTTTTAGGTTGCATTACGTCACTGACCACGACAAATTTGCTCCGACATCATGTGTGTGCGACGTGTGTTTACATTTTAGATCAATATAGATCCCCTGAGAACCACGTTAGCACTCTCGATTGTTCAGTAGAAATACATCCGCATATTTTCTCTGACACGACTCCCAGTCTACATTTTCCTGTGTCTTGTTAACGTTATAATCCGTTCCAGTTGTTCTTGGAACTCAGAATTCCAAGCTGTGAACTCAGCGCATGCAGAGGACCCCGAGATTCTACATTTAAAGATGGCTGTGTCTGGTACTAACAGTACTACTTGTCATCTTTATTTTTTCCTATTTTACATGTTCTGTTTTCATTCTGTTTGGTATGTACAGTGGGGCAAAAAAATATTTAGTCAGCCACCAATTGTGTAAGTTCTCCCACTTAAAAAGATCAGAGAGGCCTGTAATTTTCATCATAGGTATACCTCATCTATGAGAGACAAAATGAGGAAAAAAAATCCAGAAAATCACATTGTCTGATTTTTAAAGAATTTATTTGCAAATTATGGTGGAAAATAAGTATTTGGTCACCTACAAACAAGTAAGATTTCTGGCTTTCACAGACCTGTAACTTCTTTAAGAGGCTCCTCGGTCCTCCACTCGTTACCTGTATTAATGGCACCTGTGTGAACTCGTTATCAGTATAAAAGACACCTGTCCACAACCTCAAACAGTCACGCTCCAAACTCCACTATGGCCAAGACCAAAGAGCTGTCAAAGGACACCAGAAACAAAATTGTAGACCTTCACCAGGCTGGGAAGACTGAATCTGCAATAGGTAAGCAGCTTGGTGTGAAGAAATCAACTGTGGGAGCAATTATTAGAAAATGGAAGACATACAAGACCACTGATAATCTCCCTCGATCTGGGGCTCCACGCAAGATCTCACCCCGTGGGGTCAAAATGATCACAAGAACGGTGAGCAAAAATCCCAGAACCACACGGAGGGACCTAGTGAATGACCTGCAGAGAGCTGGGACCAAAGTAACAAAGGCTACCATCAGTAACACACTACGCCGCCAGGGACTCAAATCCTGCAGTGCCAGACGTGTCCCCCTGCTGAAGCCAGGACACGTCCAGGCCCGTCTGCGGTTTGCTAGAGAGCATTTGGATGATCCAGAAGAGGATTGGGAGAACATCATATGGTCAGATGAAACCAAAATAGAACTTTTTGGCAGAAACTCAACTTGTCGTGTTTGGAGGGGAAAGAATGATGAGTTGGATCCAAAGAACACCATACCTACTGTAAAGCATGGGGGTGGAAACATCATGCTTTGGGGCTGTTTTTCTGCAAGGGGACCAGGACGACTGATCCGTGTAAAGGAAAGAATGAATGGGGCCATGTATCGTAAGATTTTGAGTGAAAACCTCCTTCCATCAGCAAGGGCATTGAAAATGAGACGTGGCTGGGTCTTTCAGCATGACAATGATCCCAAACACACCGCCCGGGCAACGAAGGAGTGGCTTCGTAAGAAGCATTTCAAGGTCCTGGAGTGGCCTAGCCAGTCTCCAGATCTCAACCCCATAGAAAATCTCTGGAGGGAGTTGAAAGTCCGTGTTGCCCAGCGTCAGCCCCAAAACATCACTGCTCTAGAGGAGATCTGCATGGAGGAATGGGCCAAAATACCAGCAACAGTGTGTGAAAACCTTGTGAAGACTTACAGAAAACGTTTGACCTCTGTCATTGCCAACAAAGGCTATATAACAAAGTATTGAGATTAACTTTTGTTATTGACCAAATACTTATTTTCCACCATAATTTGCAAATAAATTCTTTAAAAATCAGACAATGTGATTTTCTGGATTTTTTTTCCTCATTTTGTCTCTCATAGTTGAGGTATACCTATGATGAAAATTACAGGCCTCTCTGATCTTTTTAAGTGGGAGAACTTACACAATTGGTGGCTGACTAAATACTTCTTTGCCCCACTGTAAGTAGCACTGACTAGTTGGTATTGTTGTTGCAGATAATTGCGTTGTTGCAAAGCTGAAAATAAATATGAAAACCTGCAAACTTTGCAAAAACATTGACTGGTGTTTCTGGTTTTTACTGTAGGTGCAAAGAATACTTGGTTATAAGTTCTTTGTACTGGGATAAAGCAACAACACGCAGCTTTGCTGGTGTCATCCATTTTTCCGACTGGTCGCTGGAACGCAAAACGAGCTCCTTACGTCATTTCCATGTCGGAAATTCCGAGTTCCGAGGACGACTGGAACGCAGTTCTGCCTCGCTATCAGTCCAAACAAACGAGTCTGGCGCCAAGTTGATTTTTTTGTGGAAGTAACGCCAACAAGTCATTCTGATTTGATAGGAGCGGATAGGATATAGCAAACTACTGTCACCGGACGGATTGGCATTCTTCAAGATACGCAATCTGTGGTTGCACGTGGACTCTTTTTTTAGACGCAGGGGGCAGAATATTTGTTTATAAAAAAAGCCGGCTACGTGTGGACATGGTCTATAGATCTACTAACTAGAGGAAAAAACACAAATTGGACTAAAGTTATGATTACTATGGATATCATTGCCAGAATGTTAATCTATTTTTCTCAGCTAAATTTAACTAGCCCTTTAGCTTTAGCCAATATTAGAATAATCATTTAATTGTCACACAAGGGGAAATTTGGTTGCAATATAATTTAACATGTTAGCAAATGCTAACTACGTTAGCTGCTGTTGTGTTGGCATATATATTTTCCCCCACTTTATTTTTCGTCAGTTTACAACAAAGTCAAACACACAGCGCCCCAACAAGCAACTTTAAATAATAGTGTTTTTATCTTTCATGAAGCATTTTATGAACGGAGAACGTACCTCTGAGATTTAGCTTGAGGCCAGCCAGTGTTAGCATAACCCTTGATAGCAGTCGTATCTCCTTTATTGCATATCTTGTTATTCTGAATATATCCCTCCACTGCATACTGTAACCCCTTCTGCCTCAATCTGGAGGATAGCTCTGAGGTATTGCTCCAAAAAAAGTTCACTGTCTGAAGAAAAGTTCCACGCGAGCGCATTTTTTGTGAAACAAGCAGTCACTGAAAGCACAGTTATTCCTATTTGTTATGGATGTTCAACCAGGACGTGTGCAGCCCACACAAATGCAAATTTACTACTGATCCCACTGAAAGCTTGCTGATTTCTTCCAAAAAAATCGGCGGGGGATCACATGTTCTTATACACTGCCGTTCATGTGAGATACTTCATCAATGTGTGTGTTTTCTAGAACCCCTGTTTCCCCACCGTTCCACACCCCTCCTGCTTTTCCAGAATGTCTCCTGTCTGTCCTAATGCAAACACTGTACCGGGCAAAGTCCACTCTTGTTACTAGGTCCTCAGCAGGATAAATTCTAGACTAGATTATGTGGACAGACTCTGGAACAGTGCTTTCAAACTCAAAAGTGAAATGGACAAAGTCCTGAACAGTACCGTTTTTCATGGCTTGTCTGAAAGGGGCTTCCGCCTCCCACCATCTGTCCTTCCTGTCCTGGATACCAAACCTTACATCACTTCCTCATCAGCTCTGTTACCTGCACCAACATGTCAATTGAAGTCTTCTCCAATCAGCACTCTCTCACCTCTGGAGATACTCTGCATCTCTTCATCTAACTCACATCCTACCTGTGGGACACGCCCACTGACAACATGAAACACCTTCAGTTTCCAGCTTTAGACTCGTCCCTCTATCTGAGACTCCTTTTCACCTCCAGAACGTTCTGAACAAACTCCTCTTTCATTGGCAGGCAGCGTAGTATAGCAGAAGGGCGATCGCCCTTTGTTCAAAAGACGGCGGGTTTGATCCCCGGTGCTGACAAGCTACGTCAAAGTATCCTTGGACAAGATACTGAACCCGCCGCTGCCTCGGGGCGGCCGTAGTCTGTCGGGAAGGAGGTCACCCTCTGATCGGGAAACCGGACCTGGATCCTGTGTCCCGGCAAGAAGCTACGTGTCGAATCAATTAATCAAAGTTTTATTTATGTAGCTCCTTACTTTATTAGTCTTTATTAGTCTGAATCCCCATTAGTTCTTACCGCAGTAAGAACTATTCTCCCTGGGGTCCGATCCTTATAATCCATTCTGTTTACATTACATACATTTACATTTACATTAGGTTACATTACATCAAATAAAAAAAGAGAAAAAGTTTAAAATATTATAAAACATTTAAATGAAAAAGAGAAGGTTTTTGGAAAGATAGCCATTTTTAATAAAGCGCTTTCCAGGAGTAAAAACACGTAAAATTACTGCACTGTGAAAACAGTAATACATACAAGCAAAAATTACAGTAATGTTAAACTAGTAATACATGAAAACAGTAACAGTTGAATCAGCAGCTACGTATCAAATGCTTGTTTGAACAGATGAGTTTTTAACTGTGATTTAAAAATGTTTAACTCAGTGATGATTGTAGACGTGTTGGAAGTGAGTTCCACAGCTTGGGGCCAAGGACAGCAAATGAGCGATCCTCAAACTTTTTATATTTTGATGTGGGGACGACCAGTGAGGTGTGTTCAGACGAGCATAGAGTCCTGGCAGGTTGGTAGACTGTCAGAAGTTATTTGAGGTAGTCTGGGGCCAGACCATTTATGGCCTTGAAAACAAACATCAACGTCGAAGTACCCTTGAGCAAGATACTGAAGCCTGCAACTGCCCCCTGGGCGCTGTTCAAGATGGCTACCTCTGCTCCTCACCTCACGGTGAGAATGGGTTAAATGCAGAGCCAAATTTCCCCAAGAGGGATTAATATGGGAAAATAAATAGATAAATAAATTCCTGCTCCATTCCTCTTCTTATCAGCACCATGATAGAACAGATTCAATCCTTCCCCTAGACTCCTGGTCTTGATACCTGTCTATCTGGTCTCTGGACACACAATATGTCCACCTTCCTCCTCTGCATCATGTCAACCAACTCTCTAGTTTTTCCAGTCATAGTCACTAATTTCAAAGTTCGACACTCAGTCCGAGACTCTTGACTTTCCTTTATTCTCTGTGTCTATGAACACACCTTCCTTCTTTCCTCCTCCGTCCTGGCTGCCACTAAAAGAAAGATGATCATCTGACCCAAAACCTAAATATTTTTAGCATTGCAACCTTCAATAGAGTTTCCCCCAAATGTTGAAATGTCAAAATAATCAGTGACCTGAAAGTGATTTATGGAAAAAAAAAAAAAAAAACAACAACATGAAGTTGGTTTTATTTGCATTAAGGGCCAATGTTAAGCTGTACAGTATTCCTGGCACCTGAAGGGATGTTTGAAGCTTGTCTCAGAGAAGAGTCTAATTGATACAGTTTGGTGTCATCCACATAAAGCTGCAGGTATATTCACCCCAATGTTACTAATAAAAAAGAGAATAAAATGGGGCCTAAAACAGAAGCTTGTGGGACTCATTTTAATACCTTCCAAAAATTGGACCTATATTCATCTACTAAAACACACTGTGATCTTCCACACCACTCTGCAGCTCCTTCATTCATCTTCTTGCTCTAAGACGCTCCAGGATTGGATCTTCTTAGTCCAGGTTTAGACAGTGAAAGGAACAGTTACTTACTATTGGACAGGTGATCATGATATTATTTCTCACCATGGTATAACGATGATGGTCTTAGATGCCAGAGTATTGACAAAATTACTAGACATTTACATTTACACACCTGTTTTACTCACCTGTATTATTTACCTTTCTTTACACCCCTGTGTCACTGTAAACCTGTCCTGTTCCAGCTAAGGTTTCCAGCATTCGTTATGACCAGTACAAACCCAGGAACCCATAAGAAGGGGACAGGCTTTTTGATGCCGATAATCCCAAATGGAACCACTTTAAACATCTGGTAATCATCCAGCAACTCTAAACTCTACCTGTACCTGGTCTGCTGTTTTCTGATTGGCCGATGGTTCTCCCTACGTGTACCCAGGTGCTTCTGATACGTAACATATTAACATAAACATGTAATAGAACACATGTTCAGAGTTTCAGCTAACTGAACCCTGCTGAGCTATTTGTTGACTAAAACTCAGTTGGATAAATTCCACAAGAGAGAATCTCAGCGAGGAGTGAAGTTACAAAAACAAATGAGTCCAAATCTCTGTTGGAGGGTCGGGGTAAGGATCAGAACAACCCCAGAGAGGTCTGTAAGGACCTCTGAGGGTTCGAACACTGCTGGCTGAACTGTGGAACAAAACACGAGTCTTATTTTGAAGACTATTATATTTGAATAGATCTTTTATTTTTGTGTCAAGGAGTAAACCTTCAGATAGCTGATTAACTTTTAGGTGACTCATTCCTCAGTAACTTGACAGGCAGTTGGTTTAACAGAGGTGGGGATGGGGGGATAGTCGATCAGACAGATAGCTGGATGTCTTCTTTCAATCATTAATGTTCTGCTGTCTGTCCTGTGATGATCTTCATTTCTCCATCCATCCATCTGTCAATTCACTCCGTTCACCCGTCTGTCAGCCTTCAGACTGTAAGTACACAGAAAATCCTCTTTTTTTTGCTGTTCTCATTCAGCTGCAGTCTTTCTAATCCTTTAAGAACTCTCACCAGACTCCATTCAAATATTTCACAATTTTAGAGTTCAGTTTAGCTCAACAGCTGCAGTTTACTGTGAGAGGATGAAGGGCAGAGGGAGCAGAGTGCAAGGAAAATTCAGACTGTTTCGAGAACTTCATTCATATTTGGAATAATTTTTAAAGGTTTATGGAGGTTTTTCTTATTAAGAATATTTTTATCAGATTTGATCTAGTTTCTCTTTATTTTCTTGTTCTGATCACTATTTACACCTGACTGAAATATTTTCATAAAGCTAACTATGAATCAGGCACGTTAATGTGAACTGGACTGGTTCTTGTTATAAATAAAACTAAACTGAATTTTGCTTTCAGGGTTGTCTTTATGGAATTGAAGCTCAAATCTTGAAAACACCAGACATCTACTGCTGTTGCTGAGATGGGCTTCACAGACCTGCTGGAGGAGGTGAAACAGTTTCAGATTTCTGCAGTAATCTGATTGCATGTGATGCAGCTGTGTGATGTTTTGTTTGGTTTCCATGGTGAGGTGGGTGGATTTGGCAGGTACCAGTGGCTCCACGTGACTCTTATCAGTTTACCTGGGTTGATGATGGCAAGTCAAAACCTGCTGAACAATTTTGTCTCTGGAGTCCCTGCCCATCACTGCAGCCTGCCAGCCAATCAGAGCCTTCACAATCTTTCACTTACCTACGAGGTAACTTGCATGTTACTGTCTTTTTCTGGAAACTAACTGTTTCTGTGAGAAGAATACTTCAGCTGGAATCAGAGTGCAACCGAGGATAGTTTAGAGTCATTGGTCTGTCGTTTGTCCTGACTGATGGCTATAACTTGTCGTTTGGTGCAATACCTGGTTATGATTGGTTCTTTCAGGTGGATGAACAGCAGCTGCTAAAAGTTTTTATTCCTCCAGACTCTTCAGGAAATAAACTGGACCGCTGCAGGAGGTAACAGGTTTTTTTTTCAGATGTAATTGTTTAGACGTATCCATTATTACTTCCTGTTGCATCTGTTTCTCAGGTATATTGAACCTCAGTGGCAACTATTATCACTAAACACCTCAGCTAACATCAGTGAGCTACAGACTGAGGAATGTGTGGATGGATGGACCTTCGACCAGTCAGAGTTTTCTGCAACCACCGTTTCTGAGGTAATACAGATGAGGATGATCTGAGGCTGATGAATATTGACGATAGCTGTGTGATCCTAAAGGAAACTGATGATATTAATGAGTATTTCATCATCTTTGTTTAAGAGACATTTGTGAAATATCTTTGTTTCCACCTGTTCATATATCCCCACCTGTTATGTGTCCCTACCTGTCCTTGTGTCTCTTAGTGGGATCTGGTGTGTTCTCTCCGTCCTCTTAAACAGATGATTCAGACCATTTATATGGGTGGAGTTTTAACAGGTGCTATCATCTATGGTGGCCTGTCAGACAGGTGGGACTCACCTGCTAAAATCTACCTGAGCATCAATCCCAGGTGTACCGCTCACTCAAACCACTATCTCTCTTTCTGTTTCTCAGGTTTGGGAGGAAGTCTGTCCTTATTTGGTCATACCTGCAACTGGGTGTGATTGGCTGTAGCTCCGCCCTCTCTCCTTCATACTCCACCTACTGTGTTTTTAGATTTCTAAGTGGAATGGCAGTGTCTGGAATCATTCTCAATGGAGTCTCACTGAGTACATGTCCTCTAGTTATTCATTTGTTTACCTTTTCACCCGTCCACCTGTCTTTTTGACTATCTTACTACCTATGTGTGTTCTTAGAGGTGGAATGGATCCCAACTAAGTCAAGGACACTAGTGGGCACGCTCACCTCTTTTTTCTTCACTTTTGGCCAAATGGTCTTGGCAGGGCTTGCCTATTGGCTAAGAGACTGGAGGAAGCTGCAGGTTTTTGTCTGTGCTCCTCAATTCTTGTTCTTCACCTACAGCTGGTCAGTGTCAACCCAAACAATGTCTCTGTAATTGGTCAGGTGGCTTAAGTTTCTTTTCTCTGATTGGACAGGTGGTATTCAGAGTCAGCTCGTTGGTTGGTGCTGAATCGTCGGTCAGAAGAGGCACTGAAAAGTCTTCACAGAGTTGCTCGAATCAACAGAAAACCAGAGATTATGGACAAGTTGACGATAGAGGTAATCTTTCCACATCATTTACATTTACAGGTGTTCTCTTTCCAATCCAAAGTTGAGTTTAGTACCATATGACTACAGGTACTCCACTCTCACATGAGAAAAGAGATTGAGTCAAGTCATTCATCATTTACAGCATTAGACCTGCTCAAGACCAGAAGAATCCGTCGCATCTCCCTCTGTCTGATTGCTGTCTGGTCAGAAATTCCCCTATTTTACTGTTTCCTGCTGACATTGTCTTCATTAGCTTTTATTATCTGTGTATTTTTAATTAACTTGTTTGTTTTTCTTTAAGTGTTCATGAAATCTGCCAACAAATTGAGTTCATTCATAGTTCTACCTGTACAGGTGTTCACCTGTGGATCTGTCTGCAGGTTCTCTACCAGTTTTGCTTACTATGGTTTGGCGATGGACCTGCAGAAATTTGGGGTAAGTTCTCATTGCAGTTCACCTGTCAACCCTTGCATCTTTCACCTGTGGAAAGGTTTTAATTCCAACTGGTTCCAACCTTCCTGTAATCCAAATGACTGGTTCATACTGAACTGCTTTCCAATTGGCTGTTTCAGGTGAGTATTTACATGATGCAGATCATCTTCGGAGCTGTTGATTTTCCTGCCAAACTTTTAGCTCTTGGTATGCTCAGTTACCTGGGGAGGCGGGTATCTCAGGTGTCCTGTCTTTTCCTGTCAGCTGTCATCATCTTTGCCAACATCTTTGTTCCTACAGGTATTGATTCTGGTCCTAGTCCTGCACTGAACATGATACTTGTTCTGCTCCTGATTTATATCATCATCTTAGATCTGATCCCTAATTTGGGTCATATTTAGAGTCTGTTTGATCCTGGTCTCAGTCTTGATACTGTTTCTTGTCCTGATGATTCCAATTATTGTATAATTATAATTTTAATTTAGAACCTTGTCCTGATCTAGTTTGGACCTTGGTTTGATTCTTATTCTAGTCCTGGTAGTGATACTGATTTTTAGATTGAGTCTAGCTCTGATCTGTTAGTCCTATCTTTATTTGGATTTTGGTTTTGATCTTGATTTTAACCTAGTCTTGGCCCTTACACTGATTTTTTTCCCCCGATTCTTCCACTACTGTAAAATAATGATTGTGATTCTAGACCCTAACCCGATCATCAACCAGTTTTGTTCTTCTCTAACCCTTGTAGACATGCAGACCCTCAGGACCACACTGGCCTGTTTAGGTAAAGCCTTCACCTCAGCCTCCTTCACCACCGTCTACCTGTACACTGGAGAGCTCTACCCCACTGTCATCAGGTGGGGTCATCTGGCCTGAAGTCCAATCACATCAGAACCTCATATGCTGATTAACATCATGTGACACATCGATGACATGATATGTATGTGCTTTACTTTCAGGCAGACAGGAATGGGTTTTGTTTCTACAATGGCAAGAGTTGGTAGCATGGCAGCCCCTGCAGTCCTGATCCTGGATGAGGTGCTGTCCCTGATCCAAACTCCCTGAAGTTAGATTCTGAAATATTGTAATAGTGACTGGTGTCTGGAAAGACACAGTGACAAAAAGGATAGCAAGCATAGATAACCCATTCAACCATCATCTTGTTTATATGTACATCATTACATTGTCAACATAGAGACTAATCAACACATAAAGATATTACTGACTGGTTTTTTCAGGTGCTTCCTGCTCTACCTAGTTTGGTCTACGGGGGTGCTGCAGTGCTAGCAAGTGGCTTTGCCTTTTTTCTTCCAGAAACACTCAACAAGCCACTTCCTGACACCATTGAGGATGTGGAAGAAAAGAGGTGAGAGGAAGTCTGTCAGCTTTGCCACTAACTTGTATGAATATGTCCAGTAAGTGATGCACAAGCTCATTAGTGTAATAAAGATCTTCAATACTACTGTAATATTTTTTATCACTGTGTTTTGGACCAGGTCTAAAAGATTTCTGTAGCCCAAAATAGAGGATGAATATAACTATAACTATAGCAATGTCATATATTTTGTCTCTTCACTTGATGACATTTGCCTCCAAAAGACTTTAGCTAAAAGTGTATTATTTGAGTATGTGCATCTCAACTCAGGAAACAGCTGTCCTGTTAATCAATAACATGACCAATATCTTTCTGTGCAAAGGTCTGGAAGAAGCTCCAGCTTCCAAATGAAAGAGGACATGTCACTGAAGGAGGGTGTGGTCTCTTTTGATGATCTTACGCCAGGTGGGGTCACGGTCATGAAGAAAAATGTTTCTTTAAAAGACATAAAGGACAAAGAAGGAAGTGGCCTCAATGCGCTTTGACCAATCAGAGGATGCTACATCCCAGCTTAAAGACCAATGACAACTGACTTTAACAAATGAAATGGAATCAGACTCTCACTGCAAAATAAAAAACAAAACAAAAAACTTCAAAAACAAAGACAGATTAGAGATAAATGAAGGAACAGATGATGCATTACATTTAATGTTTTTCAGTAAATAAAGAACACTGCCCTGCATTATATGTACTGGATGAAATCAAACACCATCTTTTTACTGATTTTGGGATGTTCATTAAAAAAATTCTGTGATGGACAGGCTACCTGTCCAGGTGTAACCCCGTCTCTCACCCAATGACCACTGTAAAGATAGACACCAGCTCCCGCAACCCCAAACAGGAAAAAGCAGGTACAGATAATGACTCAAAAATCTTCTCCATTTTGTCCATCAGCCGTCACATCAGTAACGTTACACTAGTACTGGTTGGTGTAGAAGTCTGTCTTTCATCACCACAAAAAAATCTCAGATTAGGTTTTTAATCAGGTTCTGATTCGGGTCGACCCACCTGGTTTAGATCTTTGTAATGTTCATTGGATTGTGAGGTATTTTTGAGATAACAGGAGAAACGGTGAGCTGTTCCATCTGTAAATGCTTCATGCTTCAAAAAGCAACAGAACAAATGACAGATTTGATTTATTTTTGTGTGAAACTGAATGAAGACGAGCCTCGGGCTCCTTATCCAGTTACCAGGCCTGTGATGAAAACCTCCTGCTCTGGACTCAGGAAAAGAGGACGATTTCAGCTTTGGTTTTCCAGCAACATTCATGCTTATCCAAGAAGTTCCCTGGTTGAGACTGAACAAAGACTGGATGTAGATCAGTGGAAGTTCTTTATTTCATCATGTCAGATATAAACCAAAACGTCTTCACGTTGAGACAAAACAACATCTGGGTTTTGAAGGCGACCTGGGCTCATGGCTAAACTACAGGTTGTTTACAGATGCTGCAGCTCACAGATAGTCGAGTCACATGATCTGTGCAGTTAGCGACCACGAGGCGACACGTTAAAGCTACTGATCCATGACAGGAAGTGCCCCCCCACTGTGACAGGTCTGTTAAAGAACATAAGACTGATGGTCTTTGAGTCTATTGAGGCTGACGGATGTGGTTTCCAGGACCAGAGGGTCCCAGATCTGGGTCTGTAATGATTCTCTGTCTATTTAATAATTAAATCCAATCAGAAAATCTAGATTCTCTCATGGTGATCCTTGTTAATGTTAAGCATAAGATTTTGTTTCCTCATCTGGATCAAAGAACCCTGCGTCACCGAGGTCAAAGCAGCAAATAGGATTTCATCTGGTTTCAATCTGAGGCAGATTTTCAGTTAATGCTAACACTCTGGAAAATGTTTCTACTTACGTTGTTTAATCATTGTTAAAAATATGTTGTTCTTTGTGATTCAGAAAACTTTACAACATTTAAACTATATGAAAAAATGCAAAATAATTGAAGTTGACAAAACTGTATATGATGGACATTTTTCTTTTTTAACACTGCATCATTGAATCAGATGCTGTTTTTAGGCCAACAGCAGAGTGCTAGAATTAACCAGTAAAGACCCAATTGTAGTTTAAACCATCTGATCAAACTAACTGATATTGTATGAATAGCAGTCATTATTAAAAGTATGAACAAACTTTCAGTGGTCTCAGATCGTTGCCTTTGATCAGGTTTTGCTTCAGATTTTTATTGTTATGATTATCAGGTAGAACATTTAGAAATTCCAACAATAAAAGCAACCCTTTCACTGAGTGAGGGACATGATGGAGCCCCACAGAGAAGTAGGTCAGGAAGGAGAACTGGTTAGGGGCCCCCATCCACCCTTAGATTTGTGTTTCATTGACCAACAATAATTCAAGATGTATAAGATGAAATATCAATATATAAATGTCATTCGAGTTGGCACTTTAGTTTTTGTTCCTGCAAGTTATATAAAGTTGTTGTTACAGCAAATTTTAAATTATGTTTTGTATGTGTGTGTGTGTGTGTGGGGGGGAGGTATAAGTATATATGTGTGTGTGGGGGGGGTATAAGTATATATGTGTGTGTGTGTGGGGGGGGTATAAGTATATATGTGTGTGTGGGGGGGGGTATAAGTATATATATATGTGTGTGTGGGGGGGGTATAAGTATATGTGTGTGTGTGTGTGTGTGGGGGGGGGTAGAAGTATATATATATATGTGTGAGGGTGTGTGTTTAAAAAAGTCATATTACTATTCTGTACACTGAGTTTTAGAAACCTAAGTATTAATTTTATATAAAAATCTTGTGCATGTTTATAATTATTGCACCTGTGTATTTTTATGAGTCCATGGTCATAGTTCTGTTCTAGAAGCTTTGGTAATAATTATTCATAATATTAAGACTATATGATTATTCCTAAGTATGTCGTGTCATAACTACATATCCGACATTTATAAAAACCCAAATCATCTGAAAATCGGTGTGAATTTGAGCAAGTTATAGTTATTTAAAAAGTTCCTGCAGCATAAACGCTGTGTTATGAGTGAGCAAACTGCCCTTCGTAAGATAGCCACCGGTTGCACACATTCGACTCCATTGGCCAAAAGCGGCGATGAGTCATCTAGTGTTTTGCCTATGATGGTGAGGTGTTCTGGGGACGTTCCACTGGAAGGAGGCTCAAAGGAAGACATAGGACGCGCTGGACGGACTATAAGTCTCTTGGCTGTCCCACAAACGCCTTCAGATTCCCCCGGATGAGCTAGCTGATGTGTCTGGTAAGAGGGAAGTTTGGGCTTCCCTGATTAGGCTGCTGCCCCCCCCAACCAGGCCCTGAAAAGCAGAGGAGAATGGATGAATGGGATTGAAATGATATGGTTCAGGGTCGCTAGACTCCATAGAGACTCCCTCTACCTCTGGTGACGGTGGAGGAGAGAAATCATCCACATCAATATGCAATATGAAGTGCAAAACTGCCAACGTAGCTTCAGTCACTGTCCATGTGTTGGTGTCAGATTATGCTAGCTGTTAACTTCCCCCTGCCCATCCTCCACACTTAGTCATGCCCCTCTGTGCCTACTCCCACAATTGGTAACATTTTTTAAACATTGTCTGGGGAGGGATTTTGCTTTCTCATGGGGTCTAGTTACACTGTAAGCCATCTCCTCTTCTCACTTTATCCAGAGGAAAGCGGTAGTAAGATATCATCTTATCATTTCTGTTATTACAACACGGGACACTGCACCATTGTGATTGCGATTTGGTCAGGTCATGGAAGTGATGATTTCGGCTACAATGACATAGCCACTTCTCATCCCCGTAGGACACACTGTAGGATTTGTGACCCCATGTAGTATATCAAATCAGTTGACTTGATCAGTAGAAGTAAATCATCATGTGAACATTAATTTTTGGGTTACCATGGCAACCCACACCGACTCTAATTCCCACTTTTTGACAGATTACTGTGTGTAAATGCTTTGACCTACAGATATCATTCCACCTTTCACCTGGTGTATATATGTATATATATATATCATATGGGAGTGCACCTGCCTGGTGTCCCAGTGGCTGGACGCCTGTTCTGTTGTTGTGGCTGCAGAATCTTCTCACCGGATGTTGTTGTGGTGTTTATGTTCCATATGGCACCTTTAATTAGCCCACTATCTCTATTATCATTGTCATAAAATGTGTTTTTTTTTTTTCGTTTCAAATTAAATGGCAATAATCAGATTATGTTCTTCATAAAAAAATCAATGTTATCAGGAAGTTGCTGATCAGATATTGATCAGAGTGTAGATCTTGGCTCTCCGGTTTTTGTTGTAAAGATAAACGCCCCTAACCATCCCTCTGACAAAACGCAGGCTCTAACTGAGTTAACCAATCACAGACACCGCTTTGCCTCGTTTGCTTTGATTGGCAGGGCGCCCAACTTATAGCAGAACGAGTTTTAGGCTGACAGAGGAGCGGAAGGGCGGGTCGAGGCGTCTCTCATCAGTACAGCGGAAGAAAATGGCGGCCGTGGCTGCTGAGCCAGGAGCAGCGGTGGTTCCAACAACAACAGCGACCGCGGCGACGGACGACAACGGCCCGCCAGACTCCGGCCCAACATGTTCAGGACACTTAGAATTCCCAGCAGAGTCCAACGGTCCTATCGAATTTGGCCAGGGCACGAAGCTAGATGATAGAGCGTACGTAGACGAACGCCATGTCAGGGCAGAGCTGGAGCCCGCGGCGGGAAAAGCGTCGTCCGAGAACGACCTCCCAGGGGACCGGGGTGGGACGGAGCGGGTCTCCCCCGGACTACCTGCGGACTCAGATAGCGGTGGGACGTACCGAAGCATCTTACCGGACCCGCAGCTCTCCGCCGTCTTCCTACACTCCCTCCCAGACCCCCCACCCGTAACCGAGGCCGGCCTGTCTCTGGCTGAACCAGCAGAACCCACCACCAATATAACGACGGATCGAGCTGAGGCCGCGGACAGAGACCGTGGCTACACGGCTTTTATACAGGCGGAGCTGGAACCTGGACCAGTGGAGGACGGAGCTACGGAGCGCCTTGAGCCCAGCATCGACTACTGTGAGAGCTCCGCGGGGAAGGAGGGGCCGGTGGGCCGCAGCTTGCTGCACTCATCACCCAAACACGAGGAGTCCTCCCGATTAGAAGCAGCCTCAGTGATGGACCTGAATCCAGGATCCGAGGTCCGAGTCTGTTTAGATCACGTGATTGATGACGCGCTGGTGGTGTCTTTCCGGCTGGGGGAACAGGTGTTTTCAGGTGTTCTGATGGATGTTTCCAAAAGGTACAACTTCACTCATGTACAGGTTCTAGTATCAGGTTCAGTGTTCTGTACCCAGGCAGCTCTACAGGTTTTAGTTGGTTTTCCCACCGATCTAATGTTTGTTTCAGACTTTGCAGAAGAAAATAACAAACACAGTCTCATGGTGTGAAATAAAATGTTACCGAGAGCCAAACAAAGGTTCGACATCCTGCCGTGATTCTTAACAGCAGATTCTTCACATCTAAGAAACGAAATCTAAGTAAATCAAGTTACAAACAGTTAAAAAAAATTGTTCAGTATTGGATATGATTAGATTTTTAATTGTCACTGTATGGATCTGTTTAAATGTTTGCTTATTCAATAATTGATACGATTGATAGAAATAATAGATAATTTTAATCCCCTTGGGGAAATGATTTCTTTCCATTTGGATTAGAATCACACACACCCTGATTAGGGGTAACCTCTCTTAAATCTTGAACCCTAATAATAACTGAAATCTCAGAAAAAGGTTTTATATAACAGGAAACAGCAATGGTTGGTTAATCAATAATAGAGGTGCACAACTTAAAGTGGCAATTCCATCTGTAATCAGTGAAATTATTTGATTGAAACAAAGTGAATTGAGTGATGGGTCAAGTGAACTGATGGGTTTTCTGTCAATCATTCAGAGGACACAAAATTACAGTAACCAGGATCAGTGAACACTGCTGCAGTGATCAACAAACTGTTACCCTTGCTTTCCACTGAATGCACAACATTAGTGATGTGTAATATGCAGCTAATAGCCACCATTAAAGTTAAAGGGACCTTTTCCACTGCGCGCGATGTAGCACGCATGAGATGCATCCCAGAAGCGTAGTGTCGCGAGCGCTGCGGTTCTGTTTTTTACGCAGTAAGTAAGTTATGGTAGTTATTTTAAATACAACCAGCATTTGACTTTAAATTGATCATTTGTTACTGATATCAGGTTATTTTAATTGTTCTTCACTTGACATTTGACTGAATAGTTGCTGCATTGTGCTGCAAAGTTTTTGTATTTTGAAAAAGTAAAACCAGACTTTTTTCCCTAAATTATGATGATTTTTATGGTTCATTTTTTCCAAATTGTGTAGCCAGTAGCATTCATCATAACTAAATGAAAAATTTACAGCCAATCCATGTGATCTGCGCCTTGGCTGATTGGTGTCGGTGATCGGCAGTAAAAATCCTGATCGAAGCATCCCTAGTGTTGATCAGATCAACATTCTGAATCAGATATATGGATCAGTTCTAATTTATCTGTTGTGTTCATGCTTAAAACAGCAGCAGATTGTACAGAGTCGTTCAGGATGAGTCAGTCCCAGAAAGTTTTCCTAAAGAAGCGGCTGGACTTTTTTCTGTTTCTTTAAACCAAACTCGTCCATAGTAGTGTAGTTATAAGAACTGCGAAACCTGGAACTCCCAGAGATCAGAACATCTATAATGCCGCTTTTCCACTAGCTTCAGAATGGAACAGTATGTGTCGGATCAGTTCAGGCAGAAGGGAATGGTTGTGTTTCCATTACCGTCTTGGGAATGTGGATGTGGGTGGGGACATGCTTAGCTTAGCAAGAGGTGTGAAAGGTCTGTGATGTCATTGATAGGGATGCACCGAAACCGAAAATGAAGAAACAAAGACTGAAAACTGAGACACCGAAAGAAATGATCGTCAATTAACAAAACATAACAAAATTTCTAGCTCTGAAAAAAAATTGCTGCGATATCTCAAAAAGACTAAATTAAGAGAGACAATATAGTTTTTTTTTTTTGTTTGTTTTTTTGGTACTTTGATGCATACTAAATATATGCCCTACTTATTTCACAAACATTGCTTGAGAAACCCCATTAAACAGAAATTTATGGTTTATTGTATTATTTTCAATGTTTTAGGTAGAAGTTTTAAATGTCCTATGTTCTTAAACGTTGCTTGAATGCACCATGTCTGCATGCAGCTAGCACTAGCAGCTAATGCAGACAAGCTTCTGCAACAAGAAAGAACAAACCAGGTCTGTATCGGCGACAAAGTTTCACAAAAAGCAGCTAAGTGTTGTCAGAAATGTCACCAGATTTGTTGCTAGGCACTTTTTAGAGAAAAAAGTCATCAAGGATGTCTGGAAAGTTAGTTAGAAATAGCAAATTTGGCGGTACTGGTTGGGTGCAGGGTAGAGCTGGGCGATATAAGATTTTTTCATATTACAATTTTTTTTCCATTTCAGGCGATAACGATATATATTAGTGGCCGACCGATATGGTTTTTTTTAAGGCCAATACCGATTAAAAAAAAAAATGCAGATGGCTGATATCTGAAGCCGATTATTAAGGCCAATGTCCGAGGCTGATTGGGAAAGGCAATTGAACGCTCACTGTGTGCAATAAAAATTAAATAGGTCCATAAATCTTTGTTTTAATATTTATTGAACTTTAAATATAGGATCATATAAAAACAGTAACATGTGCAAACTGTTTCAGAACAGTAGAAAAAAACAGATTTAAGTATTTTTTTAAATGTACAAAGTAAAATAAAAAAAATCACTGTACATAGAATAAAGGTGCAAATACTGCTGGTTGCAAAGTAGTGGCTGGGCAAGGTAGAATCTTCAAGTAAAATAAAAATCACAAAGTAAAGCCCACTACCACCTTATAGTAAGAAATAAAATCTAAAATACACATAAAAATAGTGCAAAGATTAAACACTAAACTTCATAGGGATATTCCACTAATTACTATTTTGTAACATGGTTAGTCATTCTCCTGATCTGGAAGCAGTACGTTGAACTCCATTCACTTATCTAACCTAACAGGTAAATAACATACAACTGTTTGTATATTCTCATTTTAGTGTTGTACAAAATTAATCAATATGTAACCTTTTAATCACAACTACTTAAGTGTTTTCTAGATGATGCACAACATTTAATTTAAAAAAAAAAAAAACAGCTCTATGTGTTCTTATTCCTCTCCCTTCCCCTCTGAACTAATTGTGTTATGGCTCCTTGTATTACTGTATAAAAGGCAAATGAAACAGTCTTGCTGTGACACATCTGCCCTCTGACAGGTACAGGCTCTCTCAGTGAATGGAGTAGCTGCAGCTAACTTTAACTACCGATCGGTTTGAAAACAAGAACTTACATTGACGTTACGAACTTGGAGAAAGGTGCTTACTGAGATGGGACGGGGTCATGCCACTGGCGTTAAACTTTGTGTCAGACAGCGGGCGTAAACTCCGACGCCTTTAGAGAAGAGGAGCCAAACTTAAGAGCACTTCCTCTGTAATGCTGTAGCTGCTACAGCATAACCCCTCTTTTCCACCGGACGCGTCAGCAGCACATTACTGCAGCCGCACGTCATACACAGCTGATACATACCGCTGTAGTCAATAGAACCCTTTCCACCGCATCCGTCAGCAGCACGAGTCGAACGCGTCTCAGGAGTGACATCTCGCGGCACATACGCGCCGGTTCTATTTTTTACGCGCTACGCGTCTGAAACGCGTCACAAGTTTGACATTTGGGAAAGGGGAAGACGTCTGGCTCGAAGATCGAGGTTGAAAAACAGTTTCTAACAACCTTGCTTGATTGAGGTGTGGTGAAGCAGAGACAACTGCTGAACAATGGCACTCCACTACTGGGTTTTTAGACCCCCGCTGTAAACTTTTCCAAAACCAAAATACGCTCCAAGAAGCAGCCCTCTGGATCTTTAAATGTCCTTCATATTCACATAAAACGGACGGAACATAAAACACAAACCTTTTGGAGCCATGTTGTAGTTTTTTTCTGCTTGTTGTTGTGTATACTGACAAAGTCACGCGTGATTTTTCTAATCTTGCGTGACTTTGTGCTTTTTTAATGACGGTTGCTTCCCTGCTGCTATGCGTCTGATACGCACCCGGTGGAAAGGATCGAGCAGCAAAATACGCGAGCGAGACGTACTGCTGACGCATCCGGTGGAAAGGAGGGGTCACAGAGAAAGTTACAACACGCTCGCATGGACTGACGTGATTATGCGTGCTCGCTCTATTTTTCTCTCTCGCTCGCCTCTCGTCGGTACCATGGACTTTAGTACTGTTTAGTTCAACATGAGGAGATCTGGAGCACAGCATTGTTGAGTGGACTAGCTGACGACGTGTGGGGATCCTTTCATCAGTCTAGTAGTGGCGGCAGGTGGCCACACAGATGCCTGATTTTTTTTTTTTATCGGCTTCTTTTTAAAAAATTCTTCCGATGTCTGATGAAGATAAAAATGAATATATCGGCTGATCGATATATCGGTCGGTCTCTAATATATATCACAGTATAGGCCAAGTAACTATTTGTAAGATTTAAATGTGCTGTTGCTCACAAGTAAAATGTGAAATAATCAGCAGCTTGTTTCGATTTAGACATTTATTTACCATAATAAGTTCAACAGGGCAGATGTACTTAAGGAACATGAGACTTCAGTTTCAGATAAATAAAGGCAAACTAACTACACAAAAGGTAGCCGCTATGTCTCTTAGCTTTTTGGTCAAATGGTAACACGCTGGAGAAAGCCAACTCAGTTGACTGTTGCTGTTTCGCAGGGATTCCCCTGCGCTTTCAGTCAAAAATTGAGCATGCTCTAGTGCAGGGGTCTTTCATCCTTATGTTGCGGCTCTGCATGGCTTGGAAAAATAAATCATAAGTGTCCGATTAAAGTTTATGTTATTTGTCTCAAAAATGTGTATCATGTCTTCTTATTAAGTCAAAGCTTTTAACTTCTTTCTCCAGACCTTGTGCAATTTTGGTGTTCAGCATTCGCCTTCTTAAGAGACATTTGACAGCACTTGACGTGTCAGCAGGGAGCCGGCATGCACGGAAAGTCCAGTGACACCAAAACTGCACAATATCTGAACAAAGTATTTTATTTGTTTGTTCGTTTGTTTCTGGATATATAAAAATATAGCAGCTATTCTCCACCATGAACTACGTCAAAAACAAACACCGCTCACGCCTCACAGACGGTAGCTTACAGTCCTGCGTAAAGATGAAAGTGACTTCCTACAGCTCTGATTTGCAGACGCTGTGCGCAGAGTTTCAGGAGCAGAAGTCCCATTAACCAGGTAAAATAAATATTCAGGCAGTTATTTTGCAAATATTTATTTTCATTGTTCAGTGAAATGGGGAGCCTAAGTCTCCTCTCCTTCCGGTCGGCCCACGGGTCCCCTGGCCGAAAAAATAATGAATGGAATTAAGTGGAACGATAAAAGCTATTTTCTGGTCCGCTTTGTCTTTCATCTTGAATCACACACATGTTGTACCTCAATTTAAATGATAATTAATGATGTGAGTTTCGATTGTCTTTATCGTGTGACTTCTGAGGTATTTGCTTTTAAAAATTCACAATTAAAATGAATACACATTGGTGGTCACATATGACGTCACCGCAGAATCTCCGTCTTTTCACTTTCCACATGTCCGGATTTATAGTGGTTTTATCCACATTTGATACTCCTTACTTCATCCTTGAAGAAAGATGTGAAGCTCGCTAAACTCACAGCCATTCTTCGTCTTCTGCTTCGTCTCGTTGAGTGGTTTGGTGACGTCAATTTGGCAAGATCGGCTGTTGTAGTCCGCTACACAAACCTAAAATAACTTTTGCCGCGTGTTGAAAATGATCACTTTCTTGGTATCAAACCTTGTCTTTAGAATTCACGGACATCATATGTTCGATCCATGGTGCATTTAAAACTGGATCAGAAAATAACTTTTATTGCTCCATTGACTCTCATTCATTTTTTGGCAGTAGGGGTCCCATGGACCGGAAGTAGTAGGGCGTGACTTAGGCTCCCCATAGTGCTCCATTGTATTTTTAAGGCTCTGCTAAACGCTCCAAAAGCCCAGAGGATGACGGCTCATGGCATTTGTGTTTGCAAGATGGATAATTTAAGTTCAGCTTTTTAATTAATTTGAAACAAACCTTCAACTCTGCGATTTTTCTTTTTCTTTGTAAGAGCTTAAAATGTGTTCATTTAATAAATAAAATTTAATTTTCTGAAACATGAATACTGCATGGATTTTATAAGCAACACACGGTTTTTACAAGTGTAAAGATATATATAGGCTAACATTTCAGATGTCAAAAAGTGTTTGTGGCTCCCAGTGTTGTCTTTTCTGTGGAAACCGGGTCGAAATGGCTCTTTGAGTGTTAAAGGTTGCTGACCCCTGCTCTAGTGGGTGGCACTGCTTCAGGTGATAAAAAAGGTTTATTGTATTTCCAGACTTTGTGGGAACATGCTTTTTTTTTTTTTTTTTTTGTCAGACTTCAAATAGCCAAAATACCTCCACACTACGTAACTTCTCTGGCCCTTCCTTTAAACAATCTCTCCGGCATTGGAACCGTCATGTGTTCTGTTCAGTAACCTGGTCACCCAAACTCTCGGTTGATTTTTTTCTAGTCACACTCATTTCCTCTATTACCTGGGCGTCACCGCCGCTGGCTGCTTCCCAAACAAATACACATGTGCGGCTTGGCACTTGTGCTGTACGTAACAAGTCACGTGATGTGATGCTGCGGCTGTGATTGGATCATCTCTGCGCTACTTAGTGTGGATTGGCAGTTCTCATGTTATTTTAAGAGAGGAAGAGAAAGAGATTACGTCTATCGCAATACCTTCCTTTTTCTATCGAGAAAAGGTTATTTTGCAATACATATCGTTATCATTCTATCGCCCAGCTCTAGTGCAGGGTCATGCGTTGATTTCAAAACAGCGTATGAACACCACTGTTGCTGTGTTTATCTGAAGTATCTGCAGTTAAAACCCACCCATTGAGCACAGACAGCACTGAAAGTATATATTTATATCCCCAAAACTGACTGCTGCAGCCCTTTTTATGGTGGCACTGTTCACTCACAAAGTCACGCGTTTTGACCGTGTTGTTTCGGTGATTAGGTCTTTTGGCCGAAAATGCACTTCTAGGTCATTTTTGGCCAAAAATTTTGGTGCATCCCTAGTCATTGGTAATCAAGACAAGAGTAGTAAACAAAAGTGGACGTGCACATTCAGAGCAGGAAACAATAACAGAGGGCGTCGAGGTATTTTTGTTCTGAGACTGTGGCTCTTTCTGAAGAAAATCCTCAATGACCGGCATGCGAGAAGACGTCGTGAAGCAAGGCTTTTGGCACAGAAAAGGAATCTAGTCTTCCATGAAGTCCTTCACCAGCATAAACAAACATGAGTGGCTCAGCAGATAATGCAGCACTATTTATTATGTATCGCTATAGTTGCACCTTCACAATATGTTTTGTTTCCACCACTCAGCGAACTCTTTTTCACTCCTTTTCACTATTTTACTATTATTTACTATTTCAACTGCCTCAGTTTTGTTTTTCACCCACAAGTAAAACCCCGATGGGCAGATTAACAGTTATTTGTTCCAGTTTGTTTTGTGTAGATTCTCATTCTTTCAGGACATGTTCAGTCCAAAATATTTTTTCAAAAAAAGCAACTGGACTTCTATTTTCTTCTTCTTGAAAATGTTTCGTCTCTCATCATAGCCTTCAGTTCTAACCAGGTTCGGGAGTTTCAGACTTTTAAGTGTTTGGGACCAAGTAGTATGAATAGCCTTGTTATTTGCATTAGTTTCCTGCACACCATCCCGTCAAGGGGTTATGTTTTTAGACTTGTTTATATGAGGTGTTGTCGTCACCTGAGTGGTAGTCTGATTTTTTTTAAACTAGGGGTGCAACGGTTCATACGCACGATTTAGCACGCACATGGTCCGCGGATCGGTCATTGAAAATAAAGTTGTGTTCAGGTGGATATACGATGCGCCACCTGTTCTATCCGAAAGAGAACAGCACAGCAGTAGTTACGTCTAGCGGAGTAAAGAAGCTAAAATACAGGGATGACGGAAGAAGGGCGGTAAACCGATATTATCCTGGTGTGACAGTGACACGATTCAACATAAATGCGCAGCGCAGCATCCACTAATCACCCCAGCATTTAAACAACCTTTAGTGGCAGAATCCGACCAAGCTAAAGCGATAACAAACACTAATGGTGTGTTTATAGCTGCAGACATGAGGCCAGACTCTGTTGTGCAAAACAAGGTATTAAAACATACGCTGAAAGTGTTTGAACCACGTTACAAATTTTCGTCACAAAAACCCTTCAGTGAGAAAATATGATTCAATTTTATTCTAAATTTTATTTATGCACTGGATTGACATCTTAAATCAAATGTTTATTTAATGATCATTGAAGTGTTTTACAAAATAAATGGGAAGCAAAGTTACCTCTTTTCATTTTCTTTTCTTTCTGGTGATCCGATCCATGACTCAAATCCTAGATCCAATCCGAATCGTGAGTTTTTGATCCGTTGCACCGCTATTTGAAACCAACTTGGAAGTTGAGACAAAGCAGCATTGTAGGTTTTGGAGAAGTGAAACCTGAGTCCACCTCCCTTGTTAAGAGTGGGGTTTTCACTTTTAACATATAGCTTCCTTCACTTCTGTTTTTGAGATGTAGACGTCCAGCTGAGTCTGGATCTGAGGAGCTGGTTCTCCTGTACTGGTCCATGCACCTGTAGAGAGGTGGTTTAGTTTCTCCTTTGCAGAGGTCTGAACACTCCTCACTGTACTGGACTGCGTATTGCGTGTTTTGATGTTTGTTCTGAGGGTCCTGTTGGTGAAAATCCTCCAGCGTTTCTCTGATAGTGCAGCAGCATCTGGCATCAAAAACACTTTGATGTTGTTTTACTGCTGTGCACACTCTTGGCATTCTCTTGATGAGCTTCAAGAGGTAGTCACCTGCACAGCAGTAATCAAAGCAAAAGGTGACTACTTTGAAGAACCTAGAATATGACATATTTTCAGTTGTTTCACACTGTTTTGTTATGTATATAATTCCACATGTGTTACTTCATAGTTTTGATGCCTTCAGTGGGAATCTACAATTTTCATAGTCATGAAAATAAAGAAAAGTCTTTGAATGAGAAGGTGCGTCCAAACTTTTGGTCTGTACTGTATATATCTAAATAGTAAAGAGGATCGGTCAAAGCACTGAACCCTGAGGGACTCCATGACTGACTCTGGTACACGAAGATTAATTATTTACATGAACTGAAATTTATCAGATGAATATGATGGAAACCAGTTTAGTTCCCTGAATCCTGATCTCATATTCAAGCCTCTTCAATATGATCTTATGATCTATAGTATCAAACGCAGCACTGAGATCTAACAGGACAAGCAAAGACACAAGTCCACTTTCCGACGTGCAAACCTCTTCGTTGCAAACTTTGTAAATGATGTTTGTTTGCAACATGTTGCTGTGAGAAAACCCAAACCAATTCCATATAACGGAGATAGTTTTTTTGGGAACCAACTCTTCGTTCTCGCTTTCAGAAGTCATGATTTTTTTCACATAGCGGCTTTAGTAAATGGAGGAGGCTAAACAAACCAACACGCTGCCTAAAACACAATCTGATTGGACCATCAGTGTGTCTGTTGAGCACACAGACGCAAACTAGCGAATGGCGTGACTTGGCTGAGAGAGAGGAAAAAAATGCTGTGTGCACATACGCGTCAAGAAATTATGGCATAGATAGGTTTTAGAATGCAACTAGACGATTCTGCGATCTCCGACCTTTGTCATCACATTATAATCCTTACCGATCTTATATCGTCAGATCGCACGGCCCTACCTAGGGATGGGTATTGTTAAAGATTTATCAATACTACTACTCTTAACGATTCTCCTTATCGATCCAGTGCTTTATCGGTACTTTTGTTTTAGTCTTTCAAAAAAAGAAAAAGGGAAGAAACACAAATAATGAACTATAATTATTCCATACACTATATAAACAACTTATTTCATATATCAAAAAGTTTTAGGTATTCAGATAAAAAATATCAAACATAACTTCCCCATAAAACAGTGCAATTAAGAACCAAAATGAAAGATTTAAAATGTTAAAGTGTTTAGTGCAAAATAAGCCCTCTGATTCAGGGCTTGTTGTTGCTGCAGCACTCAGACAGTCAAACACTGTTCATCTCTCTGTTTGTATTTGGTATATGTTAGCAAGGTGTTTGGTTAAATTACTCATGTTCCCACCTTTGCAAGCAAAAGCTTTTATTGTATTTGTGACAGCATGCATCGTCTGCATCTACAGTGGGGCAAAAAAGTATTTAGTCAGCCACCAATTGTGTAAGTTCTCCCACTTAAAAAGATCAGAGAGGCCTGTAATTTTCATCATAGGTATACCTCAACTATGAGAGACAAAATGAGGAAAAAAAATCCAGAAAATCACATTGTCTGATTTTTAAAGAATTTATTTGCAAATTATGGTGGAAAATAAGTATTTGGTCACCTACAAACAAGTAAGATTTCTGGCTTTCACAGACCTGTAACTTCTTTAAGAGGCTCCTCGGTCCTCCACTCGTTACCTGTATTAATGGCACCTGTGTGAACTCGTTATCAGTATAAAAGACACCTGTCCACAACCTCAAACAGTCACGCTCCAAACTCCACTATGGCCAAGACCAAAGAGCTGTCAAAGGACACCAGAAACAAAATTGTAGACCTTCACCAGGCTGGGAAGACTGAATCTGCAATAGGTAAGCAGCTTGGTGTGAAGAAATCAACTGTGGGAGCAATTATTAGAAAATGGAAGACATACAAGACCACTGATAATCTCCCTCGATCTGGGGCTCCACGCAAGATCTCACCCCGTGGGGTCAAAATGATCACAAGAACGGTGAGCAAAAATCCCAGAACCACACGGAGGGACCTAGTGAATGACCTGCAGAGAGCTGGGACCAAAGTAACAAAGGCTACCATCAGTAATACACTACGCCGCCAGGGACTCAAATCCTGCAGTGCCAGACGTGTCCCCCTGCTGAAGCCAGGACACGTCCAGGCCCGTCTGCGGTTTGCTAGAGAGCATTTGGATGATCCAGAAGAGGATTGGGAGAACATCATATGGTCAGATGAAACCAAAATAGAACTTTTTGGTAGAAACTCAACTTGTCGTGTTTGGAGGGGAAAGAATGCTGAGTTGGATCCAAAGAACACCATACCTACTGTAAAGCATGGGGGTGGAAACATCATGCTTTGGGGCTGTTTTTCTGCAAGGGGACCAGGACGACTGATTCGTGTAAAGGAAAGAATGAATGGGGCCATGTATCGTAAGATTTTGAGTGAAAACCTCCTTCCATCAGCAAGGGCATTGAAAATGAGACGTGGCTGGGTCTTTCAGCATGACAATGATCCCAAACACACCGCCCGGGCAACGAAGGAGTGGCTTCGTAAGAAGCATTTCAAGGTCCTGGAGTGGCCTAGCCAGTCTCCAGAGCTCAACCCCATAGAAAATCTCTGGAGGGAGTTGAAAGTCCGTGTTGCCCAGCGTCAGCCCCAAAACATCACTGCTCTAGAGGAGATCTGCATGGAGGAATGGGCCAAAATACCAGCAACAGTGTGTGAAAACCTTGTGAAGACTTACAGAAAACGTTTGACCTCTGTCATTGCCAACAAAGGCTATATAACAAAGTATTGAGATTAACTTTTGTTATTGACCAAATACTTATTTTCCACCATAATTTGCAAATAAATTCTTTAAAAATCAGACAATGTGATTTTCAGGATTTTTTTTCCTCATTTTGTCTCTCATAGTTGAGGTATACCTATGATGAAAATTACAGGCCTCTCTGATCTTTTTAAGTGGGAGAACTTACACAATTGGTGGCTGACTAAATACTTTTTTGCCCCACTGTATTTTTGTAAAATGAAGCCAAATTTTGGATCTTTTCGTTCGCTCATCGTACCTGCGTGTAACTGCTGGTGAGTGAACACGGGAGCGCTGTCCCCCTTCCCACCACCAGTCTCCACGGTATGTGTGCTTCTTAAGGAGGAGCGGGCTGCTAATACAGTGTTTGGCTTGTGTTTATTTCTCCTGCAAAAGATAAATACGACATAAATTTACCATTAAGAGGACCGATAAGGCTGAAGCTTATCGGTCCGGGTGGACCGTCAGAATTTTATACCGGGTTTGGTACCCATCCTTAATCCATCCTATCTTAACTCTGTCATTATGAATTCTGTCATTTCATCAAATACTCACACATGAGGCTTCCTTTGAGTCTACATGCATTTAGTCTCTACAAAATCTGCCTGTTATGTGCATATGTTATTTGATTTACTATTTGAAATGTTGTCATCAATTACTCTTAATGTGTGTGACAGATTGATAAAACTAAATGTTTCTTCAAAACAATGTTGAAACTTTGGTTTACAAAATTAAATCTTAGAGTGGAAGAAATGATTGAAGCCAACATTTGAATAAGGTTCTACACATGACCCTTTTGGATTGAATTTGACAATTGGAAATTCTATTTTCAACAGTAACAGATGATATTTACTCAATGTAATGCAGTTTTATTCTGAGGATTCAGTTAAAAAGGTCAGTGACTGCAATTCATCTTGAAATTCATACTTCTAGAACACAAGATCAAACTAAAATCCACCTCTGAGTCGGTATCATTCTAATCCTGCTTTTTTATAGACCCAGATTTGGGTCTAAGTTTTTTAAATAGCCAAAAGGACGAAATATCCAGACAATAGACAGGATTGGATTTGCAAATCTAGATTTAAATCTTCAAGATAAAATCTGCTTTGAAATACCCAAAATTGAATCAGATTTGGAAAAAATCCAATCCACCTGGATTAATCCTGGTGGATTACTTTTGAAATACTGGGCCCTGATGATCTAAATCCTGACTGAAGTAGATTGATATACTGTAGGTCCTTAGTAACCTGAAGATCAGGATCAGGTTTCTTAAGTAAAGGTTTAATTGCAGCAACCTTAAAGGCCTTAGGAACATAAGTTTGGACACACCTTCTGATTCTCTTTCAGTACTGTACATGTAGATGATTTAGATGAAGTTATAATTTGTGTTAACTCATTAAGATCAGCTGGACAGAAACTGTCTAAACATGATTCAGATCCTAAAGCTGCTTCACTGGATCATGAACCAGAGACAACAGTGGGAATGACAGAATGGAGTTTATTCACGACTGAGGGTTAAAGGGATACACGCTTCAACAGAATCAGGATTGTTTAATATAGCAGGACCATTGTGATGATGGTCTCAGCTCTTTTCAGCTAAAATAAAGTCTTAGGTGTAATTTTATGGAAGACATCAAAAGTTCTGCTGGAGTCTTTACTACAGCAGCATAGACAGACATGACTTGTCAATCTATGCACCTTGAGCTGGTGTGTTTACCAAAAGTTCCTTTCCACTGTCATTGTGCTGCTCAGGATGGGCAGCTTTTATCTCTCTAACTACATATGGCGATAAAACCAGAGTTCGAACGGCCTCATCATCATCATCAACCTTTAAATATAAAGCAAATTTAAACGGCGACAACGCCAACAAAGTGCTGTACAAAAATAAACAACACAATAAAAACAACCAGATAAATACAACAGCATAAAAGACATCTGTATTTGTTTCATCACAACTCCTTTGTTCGTTAGTATTCATCAGCTCCTGCAGTTGAAACCACACCTAGCATGCTGCTAGCTAAAAGCTGTTAGCATAAGACAGATCAAACAGGAAGAGACTATGTCTGCTGTAGCCATGCGCAGCAGGGCAGGAAACAGTATACCTTGCTCTCATAGGCTAGTTTGTTAGCCAATCAGAGTCCAGCAAATTCGAATAATGAATATTAATGAGTTTTAGCCTGAAGCCTGCCGAATCTTGACACAGATAGATTGAAAGGTCTGTTAATCAGTGTTTCCTGATGTTTTTTTATATAAAATGTTTCATATTACTGGTTAATACTTAAGAAATAACCACAAAGTCCTGAAATCTTTGTGAAATGGCCTCTTTTAGCCAATCGGCTGGTTTCTTAGACAGGAAATGTTTTATTTTTACTAATTGATTTAGTATTTCTGTAAAGTTTTATTTTTCACTTTTATGACTTCTTTTATGAACTAGCAATTTATAGAGACACTTGAATTGAATTGAACCAATAGGAATGTTCAACAGCAATGTGCTTAAAGAAAGCAGCTAGGAAGAAAATATAGCAGTTGCATATTGTATTTGTGTGTTGTGTGTCAGTAACTTATGCCTTCTGTTGAAATTATGGCTGTGTGACAATTTGTTTTGTTTAATGAGTTATTTGGTTATTTTAACTTGCTTAAGTTAAAAAAAACCTTTATTATATTAAACCTGGAACACCTGGAAAGATAAATATATAGACGAAGATTCTCCCTTAAAACAACTTGATGCTGCTGCATTTCCCTGTTCCTGCTGGGTAATTATTTATTAAGTAAAAAATATGTTGATTTATTGATTAGGCTGATTAATTGGCCATCCCCTGTTCACCAGATGGATTTTAATAAAAGTATTTAACATCTTGTGGAGTCAAGATGGTCACCCTTGCCAACTGACCTTAGCAAACACAAAATGGCTGAACCTCAGTCAAATTTACATCTAATGGGCTGGAATGTCACATGGTAAAACATGCGTAAGATCTTATTATATTGCAGAAAATAAAGATATTTTGAATAAACGCTTAACAAAATGGCTGTAACGCTATCATTTCTCAACAAACTGATCTTAATTTAAAACTCAGGTGATGTGATTCCTTCAAAGAGTGACTTCACCAGAAATTTAAAAAACAAACCTTAACATCTATTTACTAACAGATTCCTAAATATTTAATTTTACACAGAATTTAATTGTATTTCTCCAAATTCCTCCAAGTGCTTGTTCAACTCATGTGGCACAGTCAGACATGTAGTAAAGAGGTAGAAGAAATGTTCAGATTACTGATGCCACGTGTATTTTTTACTATTATTATTATTGATCACTTAGAAGATACACTGACCAACCCTCATTCAGTCTCCAATAATACGTTCAAACATTGGAAAGGATTGTAGAGAAGAAATGCTGCTCAAAATGAGTTGGTTAACAAAACCATCATTAGTTTGTACATTGTAATCGGTGTCTCTGTGTGTGGGTGTGCAGGTTTGGACCCTATGGTATCCCCATCACGGTGTTACCCAGTCGTGATGACCGCAGTCGGCCTCCAGTGCCTCTGCAGCCACTTAACATCAACAACGAGACTTCCATCAAACAAGAGGAGGTTGAAGCGTCTTCTCCGTCCCCTCTGCCTCCTCAATCCTGGACCTCCAAACCACCGCCGCTGTTCCAGGAGGGTGCGCCATATCCGCCTCCACTGTTCATCAGGGACACCTACAACCAGGCCTTACCTCAGCCCCCTCCACGCAAGATCAAACGACCAAAACGACGCTACCGCTGCGAGGAGCCTACTTCCATCATGAATGCCATCAAGCTCCGACCCCGCCAAGTTCTGTGCGACAAGTGTAAAGGTGTGGTGACATCAGGTGGGCACAGGGAGGCACGGCGAGGTGCGGTGGAGTTGAGAAGCGAAGAGGCGTCACGAAGACGGCGGTGTGCAGACATACCGATGTCCTCTGAGCTGAAACGTCTGAGGAATGATGACAAGGGAAGACGCTCCACCGCTGACAGACGCTCATCGTCAGGGATACATGTGTCTTCATCATCATCACGCCGTGTCCTGAGGGGTGTGGCCTCATCTGCAACAGCTTCATCCAGCAATGTTTGCCTAAAGCTGAACTCTAAGAAAGTTCTGACCAAAGGTTCTGCTGTTGATCACTCCAAGGCCCGGCAGGTTCTCCAGAAGCTTGCACCTCACCGCCGACCAGCAGCCCGGGAAAAGAACCAAAACCAGGATCAGAGCAAGGCTGCAACCCGGGCTGCCGGACTACAGAACCACAACCAAAAAGTCCACTTTACTCGCCGTCTCCAGCACCTGAGCAGCACTGCTGTCAGCACCCACATGCCGCTGCCACCCAGAATGCGACTCAAACCCCAAAGGTATCGTACCGATGAGCCGGCGCTGCAGTTTGCTTCTTCACCCCCTAAACCTGTCACAAACCCTCCACACACACCCCCACCCTCATTCACAGCTCCTCCCACAACTTCTCCCTCCTCTACAGCCAATGTCACCATAGAAATGCAGGACGATGAAGGGGTGGGGCAGGGAGTAGAATGTAATAATTTGGAGACACCTCCCCCTTCTTTCTTTCACTCTTTAGACTCCTCCCACTCAGAGTGCAGCTCCACAGAGACCTTTGACCTACCTCCTCCTGGAGACCCTCCCTCCTCTTCTTCTATTTCTGCTCCTGTACTTCCCCCCTCCCCCCTTTTACCATCTAACTGCCCTGCCCCTCCCCCCTTGGCACCACCCACAGCAGAGGGTGAGGATGAGGAGGAAGGAAGTGACATAAAGCGTCAGAAGTTGTCTATATCCTCCTTGTCCTCATCTTCGTCCACCGTCTTTTCCAAGTCAGTGTCCAAGTGTCTGCTCCCAGACGGCCGCACTGTGTGTGTCGGCGACATCGTCTGGGCTAAGATCTATGGCTTCCCTTGGTGGCCTGCGCGTGTGCTCGGTATCACGGTTGCACGCCGTGGCGATACAGGGCTGGCGGTGCGGCAGGAGGCACGTGTCTCCTGGTTTGGCTCACGAACAACCTCCTTCCTCCCGCTCGCACAGCTCTCGCCATTTCTCGAGACGTTCCAGTTGCGGTTTGATAAGAAGAGGAAGGGGCCATACCGCCGCGCCATTGCTGAGGCCGCCAGTGCTGCCAAACAGCTGACGCCTGAAGTCCGTGCTCTGCTCACACAGTTTGAGACGTAGCAGCAGCTGTTGCCATTACTGCCTTAGTCCCACCCCTTCTGTACATGCCCTGCCCCTAACAGGAGCTGGGAGGAACCGGACTTCAGATGAATAAAAACTGTTTTCTGTTTGGAGAGGAAGGCGATGTGGGGCTACCTGTCAGTGTTTAGATTGCAGGGGTGGAGCTTTTATCCTCCACCTGTCAGGTATCAGAGGCAGCATTTTAGCACGCCAGTATCTTGATTTCATGAAGTGTGACTTTTATCAGTTCATTCAGACTGTGACCATGTGGGATTGACGTCATCACTTACTGTAGTTTGTAATGGTACATCATGGGAAATGTAGGATTCTGAACACCAAGCCTGCCTGATGACTTACTGACAGAGATGGTGTCATGATGACATCATGCTTAAGTCATACCTTCTTATATGAACACTAATCACATGTGTGTTTTGCACTGATTTGTTAGAAGTCATTGATCAATCGATGATGATCATGATCTGAATAGCCCAGATGTTTTTGTTTTTTTTGAACATGGGCTCTGGCGCCTGCTTCAGCGCAGCTTATTGGTCTGGCAGCGAGATGCTGACGTCAGTTCTGCTGGGTTCTGTCGAGAAACATTCTGACTGAAACAATTATTGTCTTTTTCTTTATTTAATTTCTTTTTTTTTTTTTTAGAAACTTTGTTCAGAAAGATTACCCATGAAAAAAGGGTTAGCCAAACTGAAGCTAGGGGTTCCAAACATGGTCCATAGTCAGTCATACCTGCTACATGTGCTTAGTTCCATCATTATTGCAGCTTTCTGGTTGGCTGGCAAAGTTAGGCAGGTGAAACAAACTCCTCAGGTCCCTGTAAACCAGGTCAGGTCCTCAGAAACCCAGACTTGGTCTGTTATTGAGATCTGCTTGTGAGCTGATTTTTTTTCTTGTTCATTTGTTTGATCAAATTTTTGTTTATTGATGACGTAGTTCAGAAATATTTTGTGCAAACTGATTTCTCACTCATTTTGTGTTTGGAAACACTGAGCCTGAATTTCTCAACAGACAGACAGGTAGGACACACTGACTGTTAGACAGACAGCTGCTCTCTGATGACGATGATGAAGGTGGATTTTCCCTCTCTGCTGTGCTCGTTTGACCTGTTGGACTCTTTTTACCGTCTGTTTGCAGATCAGAGACTCTGAATAAGTGTACATGTTTTTCTCCTGTTTTAATCTGTTAATAAACTGTCAAACTTCTCTTGAATCGTCGTCATCATTTTCACTCTGTCTGCTGTTTTACTGTTAAATAACTGCCAATGCCTTGCTCAATGGCATTTTGGCTGAAGACCTCAGATTTTCTCACCTGCAAACAGATGTTTTGTAAATGAGTCTGCAGAGATGTTTCTACCACAGAAACCAGCAACAGATTAAACCGGTCCTGTTTAGAACTTCACTCAGAATTTTTAAAATTACAATTTAAGATGGTTTACATTTTCAACGTGTTGCTGTTTTCAGGTAGAAACACCTCTGACCTCCAGAGTGGGAAAATACGACCAGGTGCTGTCTAAATCCTGGACTTTACACATTCTTACTCTTCAACTAAGTTCAGGCTAAATCCTGGTTCTCGGAACAGGGTCCAAAATCAAAAAATGTGTTTCACCTTCAGTCTGCTGTGAGTTCTGGTTTTGAGATATTTTGATTAAATATTTTAAGAGACAGTGACTGAATTCATATTGATTATAATTTTAAACTGTTAAAAGACAAAAGTATTAATTTATATTCCAATTTATAATATTTAAATTGGCTTGATTGTTTCCAGCTCAGTCTCATGTCTGACAGAATACCAGAACATCCTGAATATTCAGGTTTTTGTTTCTCTTTACACAAGAAGAGATTTATTTTAGTTATGCTGGAATTTGTACTTTAAATGCTATATATTTCATACAGAATATGCAAGACTTTGTTTACACTGAATTTTGTGTAAAACAAATCACCAAACTGACCTAAAAATAAAATTAGCTAAAATAAAGTTGATCTAGATTTTTGAAATGAATAATTTAGGTAAATTAATTGAAATATTACTTGAAGGATTATTCAGTATCAAAGCAGTTGTTTGTAGCAGCCCTACTTCACACAGAGCTCAGTGACTTGATTTGTGATGTCAGAACCAACTGATTTGCACTGCTTGATTACATCACAAGTCACCATATCTGTTGGTGTTTCAACATCAGGGTGTTGAGGTAACAATCAGATGAGAAATGTTGGCCTTGTTCATGACCCCAGAGGTCACAAACACACATAAGAGCTCATTTTTTAAAAGGAACCAAGTTATCTTCCTGAATTCTTCCATCTTGATGGAAAAGCTCCTGGAAAAATGGTTCAAAAATTAAACATGGCTCTCCAAAAGAAAATCAAATAGAATGTGTCCAATCGGACTCAGCTGTGATGTTGGGCTGCAGCAGAACTCCAAGGTCTCCTTCCAGTGGGACAAGTCTGAAACACCTCCACAGGGAGGCCTTATTCTCGATCTCCCTCTGACGTTTTATACCTGTCACTAAGGTGTGACGAATGTGTCTCAGCTTCTGCTGGAGAAGATATGAAAAGAGATAATAAAGGAAACGATGAGGGTCTTTATTTTAGCTAATCTTATCATAGCTGCCACTCAGATATTTTCAGATCATTTCACCCTCTGAGGAACCTTCCTGAGGATGAAGAACCCTTGACTTGCCAGGACTCACCTGAAGACTGAGCAGCCGGTGATTCTGCTTTAATAGAACCTGCCATCTTTCCTAGTCTGGGTTAGAGAAACGCCTCATGCTTGGAATTTTCAGTCATACTTACAGTAACTTGCAAAAATGTTGACACCCCTTGAACTTTCCCACGTTGCAACCACAAAAACAGATCAACTTTTTGGGAAATTTATGTGAAAGACCAATACAAAGGGGCACACAATTGTGAAACATGAGAAAATTCTACATTATTTAGATGTTTTTTTAACAAATAAAAAACTGAAAAATGTGTTGTGCAGAAGTACTCAACTCCCTAGAGTCAATACTTAATAGAAGTCTTTTTAGGTTTGTCTCTGCCAGCTTTACACATCTAAATTTCTGCCTGTTCTACTTTGCAAAACAGCTCAAGGTCAGTTAGATTCGTGTTTGTGATCAGCCGTTTTCAGAACTTGTCACAAATCCTTGATTGGATTTAGGTCTGAACTTTGACTGGGCCAGTCTTCAACATGAATATGTCTGTTTTAGACCGTTCCATTGTTGCTCTGGCTTTATGTTTAGACTTGTTGTTCTCCTGGAAGGGGAACCTCCGCCCCGGTTTCAAGTCTTTTGATGACAGGTTTGTTTCCAAGGTTGCCCAATATTTGGTTCCATCCATCTCCCCATCAACTCTGACTGTCTCTGTACTCTGACTCTGTACCTGCTGAAAGGGGACATATCTTAAAAATTCTAATTTTCTAGCCCTTAAATGCTTTGAGTAGTGAATTTAGAGTGTCTAGGAGTGCAAAACGTTTTTCAAGCCATTGGGTTTACTCTGTTAACACAGGTGTAGCTTAGAGTTTTGTTTCAGTCAAACCAAACTCCATTCAGTTTCTCAGAACTCAGCAACTTTCCTGAATGTGTAAACAGGTACCAGAGATCTTTGTTTGCTAATGCTAATGTCTACTGATTAAATGACTGATTGGTAATTGAATTTATTGGTAACAGGATGTTTTTTTCTCTCTGCAGCACAACACTGAAGAGCTGCTGACACTGAGAATCCTGAGCAGTGATTGGCTGTGATGCAGTGGGCTGGGTCAGCTCATCTGGCGAGTGATCACATGGACATTGATAATTAATATATAACAGAGTTTATATTTATGAAATGAAGTACATGTATCGATCTGAGTATTTTGTGTTTCCATGGATACGAAGTTCAGGTAATACTTTTTGCGTCCTCCAATCAGGTCACTGAAGAGTTTGCCAGTAATCAATCAGCTCTGAGTTTGATTGTGTACTTTGAAAACAGCTCTTCATGGAAACAGTGTGAGAGGTCCCTGACCTGTTGACTTGACGTTCACCTGATAGTATCATATTTCCTCTGAAACTTAGCAGTTAGACTGACAGGTGATTCAGGTGCTGAAACAGAACAGGTGAGTTCTGGCTCCTTTCCTCAGTGGGACTGAAAGTCATATCTTTTTCTGATTGGTCAACGACTTTAGCTCTTTGTGCTGGAGATTCAGATTAAAACAAGAATTGTATCAAACACCTGTACATACAAATGATTCTCAGATGTATACAGGTGCAGGCATCCATTTGGGCAAGCAGTTCAAGTCATGTGACCCTGAAATTTGTCATTTAATTTTTTACATCCTATCCGGTTTTATCCAGTTTCTTCTCAGCCTTGTTCTCTTGGTCTGGTCCTGTTCCATCTTGTTTCATCTAGTCTTGTCTCATCTTGACTCGAAAAACTGTCCACATTGTCCTTGTGACCAGTTAGAGCTGTTTAAAATGTTTTAAATGGAGCTTTGATTTTGATATGCCTTTATTGTCTCACAGGGAGAAATTACATGGAGATGCAGAGAACAGCTCACTGATTCTGAACTTTTTTTCAAACCAGTTTAAAAGTTTAAACTGATTTTTTTTTGTGAGGTGGGTAAAGGTGGTAAAGAGAATTTTGTTGCAAATTTAATGTCAAATTTACTTTTAAATCATTTTATCAACTTGTAGCTGTTTAGTGTACTTCTGGTTTCCAAAAGAAAAAGTTATAATATTAATAAATCATAGACCTGGTGGGGCTTGAAATAAAGTAGCCAATAGATAACGAACCTGTTTCGTTATCTTATTGTTAAACCCATTTCTGTATGTTCTACATAGTTTGCTTAGGCCTTAGTACTACTGCACGCGGAAGCACCGCAAAGCGGACCGAGACCGCGTCCATTCGGTGCCCTTTTAACCTATTGCTGGGTTTCACATGACGTTGCGTTGACGTCACCAAATGCAGATGGGGGTCAGGAAGTAACCGCCGCTGCACAGAACTCCGCTGATTCGGCTTAAAAATGCCCAAAATCTGTGTCTACGGTTGCTGCAACCGCTCTAATCGGGAGAAAGACAAACGTTTTTTTCTTGTCTCGAAAGTCGTGTGCCACAAAGGTCTTAATTTTAAAAAACTTACCGAAAGAAGACGGCAGAAATGGATCACTTATCTCGAGCTAAAAGCAAGAGGCGCAGAAACGGACAATGCTTGAGTTTGCAGCGATCACTTTCTAAAATGTTTAATAAGAGGGTTTAATAAATGTTCTAGTGTTTTAGTGAACATTTACTTAGAAACACATCTACAAAAATGACAGGTAAACAAGTTTTTCTCTAGCCACAAACCACGTTTTTAGGGGGGGTTCTGTGGATCTCTGTGAATGGTTGAACTACATTATAGAAATATATAGAGAGAAATTACTTAAAATCAAACAAATCTAATCGAAATTTGTATTTAAAAAGGCATAATAAGGTATTTACATGAAGATACTAGCACATAAACACACTCGTTATTAGCATTAGCAATAGTATTATTATCACGAATTAAAAGTAGCACAACTCACGACTTACCCGTAAAAACAAGACGACAGCCATTTAAAGCTTCTCTGGATCCTAAATCGTTGATCCAAACTGATACAAAATAGTTGTAGGCTTCCAGGCTTTTGAAGGTTTTCATTTGATTTGCTGTGTAAAAAGAGGTATGCAGGACTAGAGTTTGTTATGTTGATAGCTTCAATACAGTGTAAATGCTCCAGACTGTATTTAAAGTCCGATCTTTTTAAACTATACGGGTCATAACCTAAATGAAGATATATTTTTTCGCGATATCGCGTCTGTGCTAGTCCATTTAAAGCCTTACTGTAGTTGCTTTCCGACGTCGCGCTGTGTTGTTGTGGCCAAGTGAAACACTTCCTGACCCCCATTTGAGTTTCGCGCGGCTTCCGAGTCACGTGAGTGAAACCCAGCAATACGGTGTAGTTCACGCCAGACATGGAGCTGTGAAGTGATCATTTTGGCATCTGGTATATTTTTTGCGCGAGCCGCAAGTGTTCCACATCAATTCTGGTAGGAAATAACACCGAGACACATGAGATAATCCAGTCAAAAATAATAGCAGAATAAAATACCGCGATTGACAAATGTGATCATTATTGTGTGTCTAAACAGACTATAGAGATGCAAATAAACACAACACACACACCTAAACAAACACACACAGCACAACAGAGTGTGCTGACTACGTTGAGGGGGTGGGGTTTAGGTGTCTAAACACAAACGGGGAAAGAGTGAGAGAGAGAGGAGTTGGAGACAAGATGAACGATGTCAAATTAAAAAATTAAATTCAAAGCAGGAGTAACTAAAACAAGCTCTCTTCAATTATTTTTTATGTTATTACCCATGGTAAGCAGAAACTCTACTCTTGTGGACCGGCACGGAGAAAGACGTGTCTGACATGAACCGGCGAAAAGCTAAGCAGTGATCCATGCTACTAGCATTTCAGCACTAGCAGTACTTGTATTGAGTACCAATAAACAGTCTTCTACCATTGATGACTCCGAGATGTTTGAAGAAACAAAGTTGTAGTAGTTCCATAAAAAACTCCAGCGATGCTGATAGTAAACAAAACTACACAATTCACGAAGGTGTTTCTTCCATTGAGGGAAGGGGGGGGGCTACAACGCATGCGCACAACTCGAAAAACGACAAACAGCTGTTGAGCTTCTCATTCGGTGCAAAATCCTCTTTAACGCCTTTAAGTTGGTTTGAAATGATTGGTGAACTACTTTAATTTAAGCTAAACTTGTTAAACCAGGTCTGAACTAGTTTATACATGTCTTAACTGGTTTGAACTGAAAAATAAACCTGTGCAGTAAAATCTAAATTGGTTTTTACTGGTTCAAACTTCTTATATTAATACAAACAGGTTTAAAGAGATCCTAAACCTGTGAGGGCAAAGTTTTTTTTTGTTTGAACTGAAAATTATGCAGACAAAAAGTATTTGCTGCAATATTGTGTTCAAACACAAATAAATGCAATAAAACTGCATGTGTAAAACAGTCAACTGTGGTAATGGGTTATTGAATGCTGATCAGAATTAAAAAGGTTTTACGTTTCAGAGACAGAATTAAAATTTTAGTTCCGATTCTCATTTTAATTTTAAAAAGTTAAAATCCAAGTAGTTTGTTGTGTCGGTCAAAACTAACCCTAACCCATAACCACAATTCCTTACCCCACCCAATTGCTAACCTTTATCCCTAACCCATTTTAAATTTACATTGCAGGATATTTTCAGCTAATGTTGATTTTTCTAAACGGATTAAGTTAAAATAATAAATTTATTATTATAAAACTTATAGTAGGAGATCCTGTTTAGATGGTTGTGTTTACAACTTGTCAGTTTTGGCTAAGTCTGTATTAGTTATGGGACCTGACTATTTTCTGGAATTTATTTATTTAGTTATTTGTTTGTTTCAAGCATTTCCACCATCATCGACAATTTTACACGAAGCTATTTACATCCTGTGACCTGCTTGAAAAGGGGTAGGCAGAAGTGTAAATTTCAATAGAGTCATAGTCTCATCTTCAAAACTACAATAGAAAATTTAGCCAATTCAAGTAAATGAATATTAATGAGTTGCAGCCCGAAGCCTGATGAATTTTGACCCAGACAGATTGAAAGGTCTGTTAATCAGTGTTTCCTGACGTTTTTTAGATATAAAATATTTCATATCACAGGTTAATACTTAATAACCACAAAGTCCTGAAATTTGTGTGAAATAGCCTCTTTAAGAATTACACAATTTTTACAAGATGGCTGACTTCCTGTGATGTTTAGATTTTTATATTCAGGTTGGTTTAAGACTCAACTACAATCCATTCTAGGAACTTTTGTACCGATCCGATCCAAGTTGTGGGATTTAAAGCAAATTTTGGGATTTTTCTTTTCAATGTCAGACTTTGTATGCACCCTGGTAAAAAGTCACAGATTTTGTCATATGTAAAACCAACTTGTTTTCTCATACTTTAGCCAAATTTGAAGTCAGTCAGGCCAGAAACGCCAGAGGTTGGCATAATACCTCCAGTTCCTAGCTGGTGGGGCAAAAAGTTGTTTCAAAATATTAACATATAGTTTGGTTGAGAAACTCACCACCGTCATCCACAAGTATTTCGGTGACGATTCTGTCATTTTTATTTGAGATATTACTGTTTTACTTCTTATGGTAAGTTTGAGGTATCGGCTATGTTAAAATCCCCAAAATTCATATATCATAAGAATAAAGAAGACAGAAGAAAAATGAACAGCAAGAAAACAAGCTGGCCTTTGCATTGCCTACAGTACTCGGGCCTAATCAAGTCATGTCACATCAGAGCTGACAGATGTGAATTAATTGTGACAGTGTTTTCAAGTTGCTGCTTTTCACTGTAGAAAAATACTGTAACAGAGACAATATAAGATTTAATGGAGATCTGCTAAACTAAGAAATTAAATAAAGGAGGAGGCTTCCTTCATGTGATGACATTTCTTTTCAATAAAGTTTACACAAAGGTAAATTGACTTTCGTTCTTAAAACATTTAACTTCTCATTTGAAGAACTTTCTCATCTCTGACTGAGCATTCCAAAACAAGCAAGATAAAAAGCAATTATGAGAAGCAATTAAGATTTCCAGTTTCCCTCTTTTAAATTTAATAGAATTACCAAGACTGGATGACTGAGAACCTTGACTTCCAGTGAAGATGTGCCTTGTGACGGTGTTTTCTTCATCAGATGGCTGATTGAGGACTCAGGTGAGATCAGGTGTTAGATGGGGTAAAGGTTCCTCTCAGTTGATAGTTAATAATCTGTTGATAATCTTGTGGACTTTAGTCTGAAACACTAAGACACAAACATTCTCTCTGTGTCTTCAGTACTTAAAGCTCGGCTGTCCAGTTCTACAGTTAAAATGGAAGATGAATGTAAGGTAAGCAGATTATTGATTATTTACATGTTTGTATTCCTCCAGGAGAAGACTGCTGTTGAATATTTCTTGGATCTTCTGGAGTTAACCTCAGAGGGAAGTTTCTAATGACTCACTAAGTGTAAGGGTGTGTGGTGAAAGGAGCCAAATGCAGCCAGGATGTGGAGACTCAAGGGTGATGAATTAAAAGGCTTTTTAATACAGATAAAGTTGACAAGGCAGCAAAACTACTGACAGATAAACTGAGAATCAACTTGAGAAGCACAAGAGACATGGAGGACATGAACCCTGGGTGGATAGAAGGAACATGGAGGAACAGGACAGTGAAGAAAGACGTGTCAAGGAAGGCTGACGAGATGACGGGTGGCAACTGGGAACTAATTAACTCAGGTTCAAATTTTCATTATTACCTGAGATTTCTCCAGATACTCCGGCTTCTTTTTTATACAGATTAGGTTGGTGGGATCATCAAAAGTGACCTGAGCCACAGTTTCTAAAAACCTACATCCTAAAAAAATAAAGAGGCAACTGTGTTGATTTGTTCTTTGTGATGGTGCTGAGAGCCTGAATAGAGGTTGGAGAAAATTCTCCACTCTGGGTATCAACTCCAAAACCTTGTGAAGCTGAAGGAGCTCGACTCACTGAGCAAATGAAAACAAATGTTAAATACTGAGAAGCCCCTTTCAGACAGGCCATGAAAAACAATAATGTTCCGTACTTCATCTGTTTCGCTTTTGAGTCTGAAAGTACCGTTCCAGAGTCTGTACACATAATCTGTTCTGGAACCTTTCCAGCTCAAGACCTAGTAACAAGAGCGTAAGTTCTCCGGTACGGTGTTTGCGTTCAAAGCAGTGGCGTGTCTGAAAAGACAATGCTAAAGATCCGATCGAATTGTCCTCAAATATTCTATAACAACTGTCTGAAAACGGCTAGTGTGTTAGTGTTTTGGATGAAAGATGCAAAGTGTAACTATTGATGTTTTGAGATGCTTTCGGTCTTCACAAGGACACTGTTGTGCAAAAAAGATTTGAGTCTGTGTTTCTGTGTCCATTTTTGTGATACTTTGCGGGTATTTGTGTTGCTGTTTTTCTTATCCTGATTTTCTAATCTTTTGTATATACTACTTTCATCTCTTTGTCATCTGTTGATGATGATACATGATACAATGATACATCTGAAAATCTGTCTCTGTCCAGAGCCACGATTACCTGGAAGATGGGCAGAGCCCCAAGTGTGACGAGACTGACTTAGAAACAGGAACGCCCAGAGCAATAGACAAGCCAAATGAAAAGAAGCAGGCAGAGCTAGACATGATATACACCATTGAAGATGTGCCACCATGGTACCTGTGCATCTTACTAGGACTACAGGTGAGCCTGTGATTACAGTGGTTCAGATTATAAAGGGCGTATTTGTCAGAATTCTAAAAACTGTGTTTGGCTGTTTAAATAAGATGATCTGGTTCAAAACAGGAGTTTCAGGTTACATGCGAATTTCATTCAGAAAGTTCTTCTTCACTGCATTAATTAATGAAAACTAAATCCAAATAAACTCCATTCAGAACATTTCATGTCAGTCAAGTTATAATTAAGTCCAATAATCACAATCAGAACATTAGTTACACATCTAAAACTAAATTTTCTGACCTTATTACACCCAGGTTTCTGTTAGAAAAAGTAAATCAATATGATGATCAGTTATCAAATCCTTAACTTAGAAACATTTGAATACAATGAATCTTATGCAATGTAAAAAAAAAACTTTTTTATCAGTAAAACACATCCATCCATCCATTTTCTGAACCTGCTTCTTCCCGTTCAGGGTCACAGGGAGCTGGTGCCTATCTCCAGTGGCAGGGGATACCCTGGACAGGTCGCTAGTCCATCACAGTGCCATACATAGACAACAACTATTCACACACACACACACACACACACACACAGTCTTAGGGACAACTTAAGCTGGATTCATACTAACGCAAAGGCAAATGTGCTCCCACATGGCGGCGTACTGATGGAACCATTTTCTGTTCATACTACCCCGACCCTGTTGCAAAGAAATTCTCCGCCAGGACAGCAGGAGGCGCATTCCTTACTTCGCGCACTCTCCAGCCTCCAACTCCACGGTTCCAGGGATCTCCTTCCAGGAGTTGAAGCTGAGTTGTGCACCCCGTACGCTTTCAGCGAGGAGCTGTACAAATGATTGTACTTCCTCACTTCTTCTGCGAGACGTTCCTCCATCTGCTCCATGTCTTCAAGACTGTCAACACTCATGCTGTTTACAATTTTAAAGGGAAGTTACGTCGTGCCGGAAATGATGTTGGGTTGTTGGCTGACCAATCACAGACATGCGTCATCCGACGCGGCCGCCAAAAAGTTAGAAAATAGAGCGTGACTCCAACCGACCATCCGAGGCAGTTGGAGAGCCCATACGACGTTGTATCATGGCAGTGCGTGTCTCCAACACGTCGGAGGGGTGTTAGTATGAATCCAGCTTCAGAGTTGCCAATTAACATCTTGCATGTTTTTGGTCTGTGGGACAAAACCCATATATGGACAGGGAGAACATGCAAACTCCATGCAGAAATGTCCCAGCCTGGATTCAAACCCAGGACCTTCTCGCGGCAAGGCAACAGTGCTACCAACTGTTCCACCGTGCAGCAAAACAGTGCTTTAAAACACATTTAATAGTTACATTTAAAGTTGTATTTATTTCACATAAGAAACTGCTCCCCTGCTGCAGCTTCTCTGACTTAATCTGTATATCTTGCTCTTGGGTTCTGTTTTTAGAAACACAACATCCCTTTCCATCACTTGATGACATGTAGGTCTATTTGACTGTTAACAAAAACAGTTCTAATCTACTCAATTCACTCTTGAACTATTTTAAAACCTGGTTGAATTTAAACTTTCTCAATCTTATTGACAATAAAACTCAAGTCATCTGCTTTGGAAAAATAACACCGGCTCTCTTGGCCTTCTCACATCGTACAACTACTCTGGGTTTTATTTTTGGACAGCTCTCTTAAACTGAAAAAAGAGATTTCTGCAGTTGTTAAGTCCAGCTCTTCCATCTAAGACTCACTGCCAAAGCGAAGCTATACCTCAAGGATCTAGAAAAAGAGATCCATGCTTGTATTGCCTATCGCTTGGACTATTGTGACACCCCGCATACTGGCTTAGACTAGTCATCCTTTCAGCACTTACAGATTGTTCAGAATGCAGCGGCTCATCTTTAAACTGGTAAAAAACAAAACAAAAACACATTTATATAATCTTAATATTGATACTTCTGTAATGCCGGGTTCACACAACAGGATTTTCATGCCAATTTTTTACCAATTTCTCCTTCCAACAAGCCCTGATTATCGTGACGGCTCTTAGGATAATCCTAACTGAGATTCCTGCTGTGTGTGGTGTGGTAAGAGTAATTGGCTCTACTCGCAAGGATGTTCAATCACATATCAGGGATGTACAACATGTTGGATTGTCTTGGCCCGATATTGCAACATGTGTGGTATGCTGCAATGAGAACTGATCATGCTGCCAGCTCAGTGCAGTGTGTAGCCAATCAGAAAGTGAGGTCATAGGAGGCTTCTTCATCTTTTTCTTCTGAGGCATTTTTTGTCAACAAACAGCGCACAGATTTCAACCAGAAACCACATAGATTTAGCGAGGTTTCTGAGTTTTGAGAATTCCCGTGTATACTGAGAATGTGATGAGTGAAATTGCTCCGTGTGGGATGCATGGCCACATGACATGATGAGACACCACACACAATAGGAACAGAACAGGAACATGCCTGATTTATTATCCCTGTGTACAGTCTGAAGCTCTTGCGACACTGTTAAAATCCTGCCATGTGAACCAGGCTTTAGAGGACTCCTGTCATCTAACCAGCTGCTCTCACATGTTTCAAGATTCAAAAATGGAAATCATCCTGCCTTTGTTTAGTACAAAAGATATCTCATACATCTGTCCTAACATCTCATATCACAAAAGTCTTAGAGAAATTGATATTGGTCCTCTCATGTTTTGTTCTAGCCCATTCCATCAGTCCAATCTGTGTTGAGTGATCCCCACACATTTTATCTTATGGCGGGCGGACACTGTGCGATTTCGAGGGGATTTCACCACGATTTTGTCATCGCAGACCACGCTGCGTCATCGTGGAAACATCGTACCGTCGGGATGTCCGGTCGGGAGGTCGTAAGCCGTACAGTGTGAGAACACTCACGATGAAGGATTAACTGCTGCTACGTTCTAATGATAATGCTGCGACCTCCTGATCAAACTTCTGGCATGTCAGAAAATCCTTTTCTTTTTCTTTTTTGTTTCAGCGCACAAGACAGCGCACACAACTGCAACAACTTTCTGCCTGCTCGCCATCTTGTTGTCAGGCACGCTGTGATTTTCATAGGAATTAGGAACCTTTGTTTTTCGTTGTTCACACTCGAGCACATCGTGCCGTCACACACTGACTGATGCCGACAAGTAGTCATGGTTGTCAATAATCGTGGCTGACAGCAGTATGAGTACACATGTCGTAGGGTCAAATAGAGTACGAGTGACAAACCCGGCTGTGCAGTGGGAGCATTTCCCAGACAGTCAGATTTCTAAAATCGCACAGTGTGCGCCCGGCATTAAATGGTAAATGGTAAATGTAAATGTCCTGTATTTGTATAGCGCTTTTTCTAGTCATTCAGACCACTCAAAGCGCTTTTACACTACAAGGTTTTGCATTCACCCATTCACACAACCCGATATGTAAGCCGGGGGCAGAGGGTAGGGGCTAACACTCACACAACCCGATACGCAAATCGGGGGGCAACATGGGGTTCAGTGTCTTGCCCAAGGACACTTCGACATGTGGCGGTGGAAGCCGGGATTGATCCACCAACCTTCAAATTGGAGGACGACCGCTCTACCCACTGAGCCACAGCCGCCCCAAGAGAGGTCATTCCATTAAAACGTTTTTTGTTGACTATTTCAGTTGACAGGAAGGATCTCCTGTAGAGGGTTCTAGCTGTGGACGGGATGGATCTCCTGTAGAGGGTTTTAGTTGTGGACAGGAAGGATCTCCAGTAGAGGGTTCTAGCTGTGGACAGGAAGGATCTCCTGTAGAGGGTTCTAGCTGTGGACGGGATGGATCTCCTGTAGAGGGTTTTAGTTGTGGACAGGAAGGATCTCCAGTAGAGGGTTCTAGCTGTGGACAGGAAGGATCTCCGGTGGGGGGTTCTGGCAGTGGACGGGATGGATCTCCTGTAGAGGGTTTTAGTTGTGGACAGGAAGGATCTCCAGTAGAGGGTTCTAGCTGTGGACAGGAAGGATCTCCTGTAGAGGGTTCTAGCTGTGGACAGGAAGGATCTCCTGTATAGGGTTCTAGCTTTGGACGGGAAGGATCTCCTGTGCTGCTGCACATCTGAAGAAGCCTTTGACTGAAGACACTTTTGTTGCCATGGTTATGCATCATAACAAGTGGCAAAAAGGTGACAAATCAAACAAACAAACAAAAAAAAACTCAATCAGCACAGTACCCAAATCATAATAAAAAATATTTCAAAAATGTTACCAGAGAGCTGCTTCTTCAGCTTGATGGCTTCAATTACTGCTGGTGTCCACCAACGGGTTTCTTAATTGAGATCACAATGGGCTCCAATGACTTTTTGACTGCATCTGTCAGGTTTGTGAGGTTGCAATGTTGGACCCAGGTGCAGCGAGGGTGTGGAGAAAAACAAACTGAACGGGTATTAAAGGAGAACCCCTTTTTTTTGCAATTGGGGCCTTATTTATTCTGTGAGATGTGTTTTACTCGTCATCAGTGGTACTTTTTTGCGATTCGGATTCGTCTCGGAGATTTTTGATTCACACGGCAAACACCTAAACGCCAATAAACGAGAGTCGGTTGGGCCTGCGTTCGCCGACCCTAAATCGGTTTAAAATCAGTTCAAATCCGTTATTTTTTTAATCTGGCCATTTAGATACTCTATTGTTTATTCCGTTCCAGTGCCATTTTGAATCCTGCGCTCATAGAAATGATAAACAAAGGAAGCAAAGCCACTGCACCAATAGAATGGGCGCGCGGAGAGATGACGTCACTCTCCCGTCACTGTAAAAAATATCATTTCTAACACATACATGAAACTTAAATACCAAACCTAACTAATTACAAAACTCAAAACATCTGAGGACATGGGGAGAAAAAAACATAGGAACTAATCACAGAAACAAGACGCAGCTGGGAGTGGAAGACAGGAACCGGAAATGACAACAGACAATCAAGGAACCTAAGACACAATGCGGGAGAACAGGAAGTCATAACGTTACCAAAATAAAAGAAAACCCGGAACTACACAACAGTGACAATAACAGCAAACATGAACTCAGACACGGGAGGAGAACTAAATAAGAGACAAGGCTAAAACTCACATAAGACACAGAGGTAGGGAGAACTAACAGATGACTGGAAAAAACACCACTACTGAAAAACCAAAAGCTACAGCATCAACTAAAACAATCAAAACCCCAGAACCTGACAGCATCCACTGAGAGCTGCATCGACATGGGAAGCTCTGAACATGGACCCCTCAGATTCCATGTCCCCAATCATCCTCAAAATGCAGTAAAAACTCTCTCAGAGAAGTACATTTAACCGTGTTTCCTCAAGTGTTGCAGGAAGTACAGTCACTGCTGGGTCCTCTTGGTCACACTTCAGATCCTGTGAGATGATGGTGCCAAGGAATCTGAAGCTCTGTACGATGGATATGTTGCTACTAAAGACTGGAGAAGGGGGGTATGACAGGAGGGAATCTTTGGAAGTCCACAATCATCTCTACAGTCTTCTGAGTGTTCAGCTCCAGGTTGTTCTGACTGCACCAAGACAACAACTGATTCACCTGCTGCCAATATATAGACTCATCACCACTCTGTATGAGGCCAATAACGGTGGCATCGTCAGCAAACTTCAGAAGCTTCACAGAAGGGTCTGTGGAGGTGCAGTCATTAGTGTAGAGAGAGAAAAGAAGTGAAGACAGGACACATCCCTGAGGCGAACCGATGCTGATTCATCAAGAGCATTGAAGTCCCCCCCCAAAAAAAAGAATCCCCCCAATGGCACCCTCTCTAGTACAACATCCATAAATTCTGAACTGCTGTTTGAGGCATATGCACAAATAACACTCAAAACCTTCAGTCCTACAATTTGAAACTGCAGAGAGATGTCGTTACCTAATAAAGGCATATCAAATTCAAATGTAATCCTCTCTTTCACTAAGGCACTCAGCCAGTGGCTTGTGATTAGCTTCACACCTGCCTGACACTTCAGCTACTGGGCCACTCTAGAGTAGGAGAGACTCCAGTCCCTCTCCAGGAGTTGGATTCCAGAGTCTAAGCTGTGCTTAGAGTTGAGCCAACTATATCTAGTTGGTATCTCTCAACCTCACTCACCAGGTCCAGCTCTTTTTCCGACAACTAGGTGATGTTCCATGTTGCAAGAACCACTTCATTCCACCAAAAATCAGCACGGCTAGGGACCTGCCTTTGCCTGCCGCCTGGGTCTCTCTGCGCCCAACTTTAATTTTCCTCAACACAGATCTAAAGGAATAACTGGGACTTTGACTTGAAAAAGTTGCTTTAGAAAATTGATGGATGGAAGGATTCAGTGATAAAAATTACAGTTGTTAAAATATCTGTCTTTAATCACATTTTAAGACACTACACTTATGTTGTTACAACATTTTTTAGAGTTACTCAAAGTCAAAAATCTCCTGAAATACCAAAGAATCCTGAGTTTATTTATGCAGGTTGATTGTGGTTGATGGCCTTTTTTGATTGATCTACAGCATTACCTGACATGTTTCAGTGGTACTGTTGCTGTACCATTTCTTCTGGCTGAAGCAATGTGTGTTGGTCAAGACCAAAATACTGTCAGTCAGCTAATAGGAACCATTTTCACCACAGTTGGAATCACAACTTTGATCCAGACCACCGTGGGAGTCAGGTGAGGCACAGTGTAAAAAGGTATACTGAAAAACTCAAATGGGGCAAAGAGTCAGATGAGTTGAAAATCAGGATGGACTGAACTGATCTAGTTAGCAGAGTTTGATGAAATCAGAGTATTTTGAGGAACTCATGTGAAGCCAAGTGTGAGGTGACTTGTGTAACTGTGTTTTCAGACTTCCTCTGTTTCAGGCCAGTGCATTTGCTTTCCTGATTCCTGCTCAGGCGATCCTCAGTCTGGATCGTTGGAGGTGTCCCAGTGAAGGTGACATTCTTTTTAATTTTTAATTTAATTATTTTTTAGTAAACATTGGGTTAATCCATATATTTCTTTTTATCTGCAGAGGAGATTTATGGAAACTGGAGTCGTCCCATGAATACTTCCCATATCTGGCAGCCTCGTATCAGAGAGGTGTAATTTTGTGGGTGGACTGGGTGGGGGACAAGACTTTGAACAATACTAGAAATGTTTTCATGTTTGAAGCATGTACTAACTGCAGAGGGTTGTACTTTGAAGAAAGATTAACAAATTAGCTGATCGTGTTGATTTGAAAGTCAAAAAATGTCAACTCTCAAAGAGGTTCTTTATTAATCTGGTGAGATCACAATGGTAAGAGAATCCAAACTCAGGGTTACAATTTAACTGTAAATAGGAAGCATGACCCCAACATTTATTCTGTTATTAATGATATGCCAACTTGAAAGATCAGACTTAAATATTCATATGCCCTTTTGATTTTGGGCTATATGTTAATGTTATACCATACCATATCATATAATATTCATTTATACGGCCCAAGGCTATGAATTAAAAGCCAAGGAGAAGAAGTGAGTTTTAGGAGAGGTTTTAATGAGTACCAAGGACGCCTACCTGACTGTTAAGGGGAGCTGGTTCCATACTTTTGGGCTGCCAACCCAAAAAGCCTTCTCCCCCCATGATTTCCTGTAGGAACCGTTAGCAATAGCTATTCAGATGACCAGAGTGTTTGGTGAGGTTGGTAGATGGAGAGCAAGTCAGACAAATGGGGAGGCTTGTTGTTTCTTGGTGTGAGTCAAGAATCTAGAATCAAGAATTTTGCACCAACTGGAGGCGTGCCAGGGTAGTTTTATTAACACCCATTAGAGTCGTGTTGGAGTAATCCAGTCTAGATGTACTAAAGACGTGGATCACTAACTCAAGGTGCCTTCTACAGTTTAATTTAGCAAAGTTGCAAAAAACAGGACTTCACTGTGGCATTTGTGGGACAAATGTTTGAAAGAACTGTGATGTCGAGGCCAGGTTTCTTTAAAAGTGGCTGCACCACTGAGTGCTTGAAGACATGAGGTACCACACCACTAGATAAGCTGGAGTTTATGATGTGCAGAACATGTGGCCCAACAGAGGAGAAAACCTGTCTTTCCAAAAATGCTGACGGTGCAGCAAAACAACTTACATGGGAATGAAAAGTCCAGAGATGAAAAAAACACAAAAGTAATCCATGGGGGAAAAATATAATCCAGATACAGAGACGAGGGGAGACGGTTGTGTGGAGACACGACAAGGGAACCCGTGAACAAAAGTCCTCAGACGGCACGGCGGACGGCCAGTGCAGAGGCACCTCAGAACCTGGAGGAACTCTCCAGGAGACGGGACAAGACAGACTAAGGTTTGGGACTACAAGGTTTGTGACAAAGAACGACTAAGACTAAGACATACAAGTTTTGCGACAACAACCCGACACTCACTAACAGACACAAGAGGTTTAAATACAAACACCAAACTGATTACAAAACTCAAAACATCTGCTGACATGGGGAGAAACAAACACAGGAAGTAATCACAGAAACAAGAAACACCTGAACGGAGAAACACTAGACTGAAGAGACAAGCTGACAAGATACTGAATGACACATGAGGAGAACAGGAAGTACAGACATTACCAAAATAAAAGCAAAACAGGAAACTAGATGACTAAGGAAAATAAAAGCATAACATGACCTAAGACACCGAATGAGAACAAAAGTAAAAACAACTACTGAAAACCCACCCCGAAGTACAGAACATAATAAAACAACCAAAACCCCAAGACCTGACAATTTCTAGCATGGTTAAAGCAGAACTAAGTAAGTTTTTTCACCTCAATAAATGTTTTCTAGAGTCCCTGTGGGGGTAAACAAGGACTTGGCGGGGTGATTCGTGGGTCCCTCCCCTCCCTCCGGGGTCTGTGTCCTGAAAGCAGCACTTGCAACTTTCAGTGGATCGGACCCGACTAATCTCGCGAGAACAAACCTGCTTTACGGCACTCACACTCACGTACATAAATACAAGCATGAAGCCCTTGCCGTTGTTAGCAACGCCACCCTTAGGAGCGCAAAGATGACAATAATACTCACCTGTCGAGACATTTTCTTGGTTTTGTTTTTCTTTCTTCTTGCAAAAGCCTTCTCTGCGCGTTGTTGTTGGGAGGGCGGCGGCGGGGTGGAGGGGGGGGGGGGTCTGCGGCGGCGGCGGGGGAACGTTACGACAGTGAGCTTTCACAGGGGACCAGTAGGGGGAGAGCGAGAGCAAAACTTACTTAGTTCTGCTTTAACTGCCCGTTGGTATTTGGATCAGGGATCCTTTAAGATTTCCAGCGAGACTTGGAGATTATGTATTTCCATTTACGTCCTGACGTCTGCATAACTTCTTTAACTTGTGAGAGCGGAAGTGTAGCTAGAGGTCTGTTCTGGGTTTAACACAAGCATGGGCCTTGTTTATGGGGGGGACAGGGGGGACCCCCCCCCATGTTTTTGAGAGGGGGGGACAAAATGTGCTTTGTCCTCCCCATGTTTTGCTGAACAAAACAAAGTAAAAAGTGGAAATTCACTAGTTTCTTATAAAAATCATCTGCCAGTGACTCACTGGCAGATGCAAATATATCATAAAATATGCAGTCAGAAATGCTTCAGAAATCGCCTTCAGCCATCTGTAAGTCGTTGGCTTCTGGATGCCGCTAGTGCTTCGGCCCTTTGGGCCTCGCATTAACCCCCCCATTATATCATATCAAGCAAGGCCCTTGAACACAAGCAGGTTTCAAAGGGGCAGCAGAGTTTAATGCAGTGAGAAAGGTAGAATTAAAATAGGATATAAAACCTTTTTGATTTAACTGAGTGGGGAAGGACAGTTCCAGCTCTGAGAAAGCATTTATAAAAAGTGCAGGAGTGGAAGGAGTAATGGAGGGGAGACTGGATGGAGTCACAGAGGGAGGTAGATGGGTGACTGGTATAATGAGGTCAAAGAGGATTGGCTTATGGTCTGAGAGATGAACATCATCTATGCACAGATTATGTAAGGTTAAACCAAATGTGAGCACCAGATCAAGAGTGTGTGAGAGCTCATGAGCCGGACCATTAAACCAAATTAAATCAGTAAAATCCTTTACAAGAAGTCTGTCAGTACAACACATATGAATATTAAAGTCATCAAATATTAAAACATGCTCGTAGTGGGTAAAAACCTCAGCTAGCAGAGCAAGTTAGATATGAAGTCTTTGTTGTATTTTGGCGGGTGGTAAATGGACCCACCAAGCAGAGATGTAGAGCTAACTACTTCAAGCTAACTAGTTCAAAACTGCTAATTTCAGTTTTATATAAACACTGGTTTAATATGACAGTGGAAATTAAATGTCAGTCCATGCATCATTCTGAGAAACTATCAAATGTTGTCATTTTAATTGTCAAATTTCACCACAGTGCATTTATTCAGTGACATTTGAATCTACTAACCTAACATATTATTTGTTATATTTTGAAATTGAATGCACCCACAAGCCTGTATTCCCAAAAAGCTGCAGTTAGACTGCAGTAGAAAATACAGAATAGAGATTGAGCAAAACAACTTTAAAACCACAAATACATAGAAAATTAAGAACAAATTGTACAACAATCCATATTTTGTCCAGAATTGCTGAGAAGTTTACTAAACCACTAATGTCACCAAGTCATGTAATTTTCTTTACTCCACTTGTCCCTGTTCAGGGTCATGGGGGGTGGTGCCTATTTCCAGCAGTCATAGGGGGAGAAGTGGGATTACACCTGAACAGGTCACCGGTCCATCACAACCACTAACATTAGATTTAATTCATTAGAACCTCTATACAACAGAGATAATATTTAATAATACCACTTTTATTTGATTTGGTCAGTGAAAATAATTTTGAGAATGTTGGACAGAATCAGAGCTAAACAAATCTGTTGGGTGTGGATTAAAAAGTGTTAAATGCTTCTCAGAACCTAAACAACAGCAGCAGGTTTTAGTTCGTCGATTTGCACAACTAACAGGTTTCTTTGTTGTTGTTGTTGCAGCATTTCTCTCTTCTAATTGTAGCAACAGCATGACTTGTATATCCCTCACTGCATTTTCACATGACAGTCATAAATGGGGGTTGTGGTGGGGAGGTTCTGACAAACTTTTGGCAGAAAAGTGAGAAAGCATCATCTTTTCATACAAATGTGCATGGAGACTAAGGAAGGAATTCTAAGTTAGGTTACAGAAAGCCATGTTGAGCTCACCTTGTAGTACACTAATATTCATGGAAAGCTGGGTGAAATACACCTATTATAAGGTCACCATCATTTAAAAAATTTCTGTCAGAAGTTGGAACCAGATTCTGGACTAATAAGGCTGGTTTGACTTTAACCCCTTCCATTCTGTCATTGTTATTTTACATGACAATGAAGGATGTTGAGGGAGTTTCAGGCTGGAGGCTCAGTGTGTGAAAAGAGGTAACTGTTTTGGTAGAACTGCTAGTTTGCTTTTGTAATTGTTTATTGGTAGATTCAGGGAGCCATCATCATGTCCAGTCTACTGGAGGTTGTGATTGGTCTGTGTGGATTACCTGGTCTGCTGTTGGAATACATTGGTCCACTCACCATCACGCCAACCGTCTCACTAATTGGTCTGTCTGTGTTCACCACTGCTGGGGACAGAGCCGGGTCCCACTGGGGCCTGTCAGCACTGTAAGACACCTGTTCACATGCTTTTTACACCTGTCTGCCACACTTTTCTGTCAAACTGGGGGTTGTCTGTCATACATTTATCTGGGTCACTGGAGTTCAATCTGCTTGGATAAACTGCTGCATGTGATGTTTTACAGATAGGCAGGTAAGATTATATCTTTCCACAGGTGTATCTTGCTGATTGTGCTGTTTGCTCAGTACCTAAGGACGACGTCGCTTCCTATTCCTGTTTACAGCAGAGGAAAAGGACTGAGATTTACCAGAGTGCAGATTTTCAAGATGTTTCCTGTAAATAAAAATTGGCACACAAGACAATCAAATGAACATGTCGAATAGTGTTAGTGTTGAGTAGTTATAACAGTCTCTGATCTTTCTCTTAGATCATTCTTGCCATCATGCTGGTTTGGCTCATCAGTTACATCTTCACTCTAACCAACCTGCTCCCGAATGACCCAGATAGCTATGGACACAAAGGCCGGACTGATGCCCGCGGTGATATCATGACATCATCACCCTGGTTCAGGGTGCCCTACCCCTGTAAGACATCAGATAATTACAAGCTTAAAAATTGCCTTAAAGGTGCAATATGTAAGAATTAGACCTTGTCATCAAGTCCTGCAGTTCATGTAGAAAAATAAAGTCCGCACTCAGCTACTCACCCCCTCCCCTCCCTGATGTTACTGCTGGACCCCCCCCCCCGATGTTCCTGCTGGGTTGCCAGGTCCAATTGATCCTGGTTTAGTTTCTCTTGTATTAGTTCAGTTTTTGGGAAGGATGTGGTGGTTTCTTAGGTTTACTACAAGTTACCTCAGGGCTGCTGGTCGTTGTGGAATTACAACTGCTTGTGTTGAAGACTTGGTAACCTGCAGGTTGACATGTGATTCACTATGGAACCAGGAAGTCTGGACGTGGAATAGTTATTGTAAACAATGATTCTGTCCTAGAACAGCGTTTTTAAAATGACAGAAACTAGAGACCACCCAGCTGACTGAGACCCAGATCTGTTACGATGTAACTTTACTTTCATCATCAGTGGGACATGTGTGAGTATTTCACTGTACAATTCTTACATATTTCACCTTTAAATGTGACAATCAGGAGTACAATAAGGTGATTATGATAATCTCTAATAGGTCAGTGGGGGTTGCCAGTAGTAACAGTTGCTGGAGTGATGGGGATGCTGAGTGCAACCATGGCAGGTATTGTCGAGTCAATTGGCGATTATTATGCCTGTGCTCGTCTGTCAGGAGCCACACCCCCGCCGATCCACGCTATCAACAGGTGAGACGGGAAGTCAGACCCCTGGTAAACTCTGCTTCATAGATGTTTCTGTGTTTGTTAGTTCATTTGATTATGTATTTCAGGGGAATCTTCACTGAAGGTGTCTGTTGCATCATTGCTGGTCTGTTAGGGACAGGCAATGGCTCCACTTCCTCCAGTCCAAACATAGGGGTTCTGGGCATCACTAAGGTAACCAAACCCACATACACTTGAATGGACTGACTTTGAGATTTAATTTATTTGAGACCACACATAGTACTAGTTATGATCTGTTGTCAATTAGGAAGAAGACTCTGAATTGGCAACAATGGGCAGTGTTGGGGTAACGCATTACTTTGTACTCTAATAGACTACTTTCTAATAGAGTACTCCAATCATTTTTTCGTGAACTGTGTAACTTAATGCGTTAGTTTTGTGCATTACGTAATCAGTAATCAGTTACTTTAAGAATTTGCTTCAATAAGGAAAGAAAAATTGCAACTGCAGCCTGCTTTTTGTCAGACCCTGCAGATGTATTAGTGGTGCAGAAGTGCTGTGATACATCTGTGCCTGTGAGCGGCGGTTGCCTTTGTTTATCGCAGGCGGAAATATATTACACCTGATATGACCAATGAAACAAACTGTCGGAGCTGATCTCAAGTAAGAAAGTTTTCTGTACTTTTTGGGCCTTTGACGATATATCCTGTGTTGTGGAGCTAATTATTTTACCTGATTATATTCCCTAGAACTGTATGGATAGTATGGGACCAATATCTTGCTGGAAATTAGGGATTTTGTACATGTCTGTGCTTTTCTGTTAAAAGGCTTTATTGTGAATACTCTGGTAGTTGAATGTCAAAATGGTTTATATCATCCAAAAGAGAATCAGAGCTTTCATTTGATATATACATTGTCCAGGTGCCATCACGTACAAGTCGCGCACATGGCTGTAAATTATACATTTACCAGGACCAGCGGGATGAGCTTTTGTCTACTTATAAACTATGATCTTAGTGGGTCTTTACTAATGCAACTTTTCAGTTTCTGGGCATTTTTTGCCATTTTAACATAAAATTGTTAAATTCTACACTTTTTGGTCTAAAAACGTCTTAGTGCTGCCCTTTTAGGGTTGAAAATGGTAAAATGGTAAATGGCGTGCACTTGTATAGCGCTTTAATTAGGTCCTACGACCCCCAAAGCGCTTCACACTACAGCTTTTTTGTCATTCACCCATTCACACAGGAGAGGGTAGGGGCTAACACTCACACAACCCGATACACAGATCGGGGGGCAGCATGGGGTTCAGTGTCTTGCCCAAGGACACTTCGACATGTGGCAGCCGGGATCGATCCACCAACCTTCAAGTTGGAGGACAACCGCTCTAACCACTGAGCCACAGTCACCCCAAAGGTGGCTATTGCATTTGAAATTTGTGATTGGCTGAAAGCGGTTCATGTCTACGTCAGCGGTCATGTTTACGCCGCAGGCATCGTCTCTAAGACACACCCCCTGGGGTATAAAACCATCACTCAGATACACTCGCCCCTGCTCACCCGTTGTCTCCAGCTTCTCACCAAAGAGCTGCACACAGGGATTTAGAGCAACTGGCTGAAAACTACAACAAAGTGAATAACTAATATCAGTAAAAGAATAATGAAATCATGGCAAAGATGTCACTTTTACTGCAGTGGTTGTGATTGTGTGGATGTGATTTGTGCACACTATATTGTCATCATGCTCTGGTATTTTTATTCAGGCATTTACTCAGACACCTCTCTGCACGGTGTAGGTACCAGATCTGCTTGGGTTACCAATGACATCACACTATATGATTGGCTGGACATTGAAACATAGATGTTGTAGATTATTATTGGTCAGGACAAATAAACAGAAGTAGTTTTCGTGGGAGGTATTGTGTTTCATTTGTTGGGGAAAATTGACAACTTTTACATAGAAATACAACACTACTTTTCTGAAGGATCTTACCATAGCCCAGTCCTTCTCAATTAGTTGGGGGACGCGTGTGACTGGAGAACATGCTTTTTTACCATACTAGAATAAAAGTTATTGCACATCCACTACAGTAGGTGGCAGTGGCACTCTCGTTGTCAGAAAATGCCACAGGGCTGCTAACTTTGCAAATTTGAAGGTATTTCTAATGACTTTTCATACCCCCTTTGGGACTTTTTCCTCCAAAAAGTGCATAAAGAGGCCATTTCATACAAATTTCAGGACTTTGTGTTAGGTTTCGTGGTAGTAATGCTGGACCCAAGTGCAGAAGAGTAACACAGCAAACAATATAATAGAAACGTAAAATTTCATAACAAAAGAAAAAGCTGACAGGGCAGCAAAACAGAATTACACGAACGAGGAAGACGATGGGAAAAACCAGAGGCAAACATATAATCCACAGAAAATCCCGACAAGAAAACCAAAACGAACTCATAAAGAAACAAACATTAACATGCTACTGAAATACTAAATGAACACAACTAAACTACTCATGACAACGAGACACACCTGGAGAGTGGACGGGATGAACAAAAGGAATGACATGACACAATCAAGGGACCTACACTTCGGAAGAAACAGGAAGTACAAACGGTACAAAAATAAAAGCAAACAGGAAACAGGACTGGGTCAAAATAAAAGCTGAACTAAATGACACGGAATGACAAAACACCTGACTGTCATGGTTCAGCTACCAGGTGGGGGTTGTTCTGAACCCCAGAGCGACCCAACTCCAAGACACACACTCGAGAGACAGGAATCAGTGAAAGTGAGTTTATTATTATGCGTGCACGAGACAATAGTACAGTGAAATAGAATGTGCACGATGAAAAAACCCAGGACTGGAACTGAGGCGGGGTGGAGACTCGATCCTGGAGGAGAGGCTCGTTAGAGACACATACAAACAACCCGCTGCAGTGTGCGGGGATAGTGCTCGGATTACTCACGGTGACGCTGTGACTGAAGCTGCGTGAGGTGAGATCCGAGTGACACTGCAGCGGGGGTGGTGCTCCAGGAGTCGAGGCAGTGTGGTGAGGTCCGGGACGTGGTGCTGTCGGTGCCTACGTAGTTCCAGCAGGGGTGAGAGCAGCGCGCTCACCGGAGAGGTGTGGATCCAGAGGAGACCAGGGACAGACAGGAGCCAGAGGGAGAGAGCTGGTTGCGTGTTCCAGCAACAGAGCTCTAATTCATCCGGGCCAAGCCAGTCCTCACGATAGGCGGGTAACTGACCACGCAGAGGCACTGGCACTGGAAGATGCTCCAGGGCACGGGACCGAGAATGGGGGAAGAGAGCGGGTAGGAGAGCTCACTACCGCGGAGCCCCGTATGAGCGGAGTCCTCTTTCCGGCGGGTGAATGACCACGCAGAGGCACTCCGAGCTGGAGGAGCGCTCCAGCATATAAACTACAAATGAAGGAAGAGAAGGCAGGTTAGTAACAACTAACAACGTCTGGCATACAATAATCCCTGGCCACTCTGTACCACGTTTAGGGTGTGGAAGAGTACGAACTGGCGCCTGTCTGTGGTTCTTCCTCTGATTAAATACCCAGCTCTCCTGAGCTGGGTAACGATCCACACCTGCAACCACTGATGACTGCCACGCCCTGGAAATGACAATTAGTGTCACAGAAACATACACCACTCACCAGCTGCAGAGATCCCCACAGTCACCAGTAAAACACAACTCACAGTGAAACAACAGCCTTCCCATAAACACAAATCCCCTACCAAAACCCCAGACCCTGACACTGACTGACATGGGAACAAGAGGAGCTAAGAAACAAACACAAAATCACAGATAACTCTGGAGAAAAGGTCTACAAGAAATAATAAAGAAACAAAACAAAACCTGACACTTTGTGGTTATTTCTTAAGTATTTACCTGTAATTTGAAACATTTTATATCTAAAAAACATTAGGAAACACTGATTACCAGACACTTCAATCTGTCTGCATGAAGACTCGGCTGGATTCGGACTGTAACTCATTCATATTCATTATTCGAATTTGCTGGACTCTGATTGGCTAACAAACTAGCCTATGAGAGCAAGGTATACTGTTTCCTGCCCTGCTGCGCATGGCAACACCAGACGCTCTCTCTTCCTGTTTGCTACGTCTTATGCTACAGCTTTTAGCCAGCAGCATGCTTGGCGTGGTTTCAACTGCGGGAGCTGATGAATACTAACGAACAAAGGAGTTGTGATGAAACAGATACAGGCCATTCGAATTTGGGAGAACTCTGGTTTTATCACCACTTGCATAGTTTGAGAGATCAAACTGAAAGAGAAGTTGTTGTGCTGATTTAACACCCACTATGAAGGTAAGAACACCCATGGAGCTAAAATATTCAACAGAAACCTCAGAAAAACCATTTTTAATGGAATGGCTTCTTTTTTGAGCTTTGGTGCCAATATTTGCAGATTAGAGCTGCTCAGATCTGCTTCCTGCATGCAGCTCAATAATGTGACATTGGCTAATCAATCATAAACCTCTCTTAGTTTTTCACTAGATTGATTTTAATGCTGCATTCACATATTCTAGGAGGCTTTCTGATGGTGCTACAATTAGCTTCTGTAATTGGTGTCAGGTCTGCCTGGTGTTCATTCTTTCAGGTCAGTCGCTTCAATCAGCAGTACACTTACTGGGCTTTGTACCCAATCTCTGGATGTAGAGTTAATGTTAACTCTCCTATGACCTTGCATTGTAGCTCCTCTTTGCTGTAGCATTTGTATTGTACTTCCTCAATCCATTCCAGCAGAGCATTGTTTTCGCATCTCCTCCATTTCAACCTTGTTCCAGTAGCCCATTTTTCATCAAGGTACTCTGGTTCCCTAACATCTGACGAAGACCTTGTTTGGCTAGGCGATGTCCTCAATATGTATTGAGGTGGACACTTGAGGATACTAATAACAGTTCTTTTAGTAAATGCCATTCTCCAACATGTTTCTGACCTAGGGATTTTAACCAGGGGCTTGTCATACCATTTCCTTTTTGAGGTACACAATATAATTTTTAAATATTTCATTTGATTTCAAAACATAGGCCCAGAGCTGAGTGGTCTTTGGCTTTTTGGTTCTTGGCCTATTTGGGTTAGTCTTAGACTCAGACACGTGTGTGATTTAAAAGATTAAAAAGGTAAATAAAATCCAGTTTCAGGAGCTCGGATTGCTGTTTGCGGATGTCGTTGGTTCCATCGTGAATAAGGACTTTACTCACACCTGAGTGATTTTGGATGATGTCCAAGATCTGTTTAGATATATCACTTACAGTGCCCCCAAGGAAAACACTGGGAGATGGCTCCTCTCATCTTAACCTGGTGGATTATGGAGTCACAGATGATGAGAGTAGTGGGTGGCTGGTCAGCAGGTGGATGTTGGCGCTGTGCAGAGGGTCTTTCACCTTCCAGGACCTGTTGGATGCTGTGCGGCAGATTGGTTTCCCCTGGACTGCAGGGATGTGGAATCGGTGCCGGGCGCTCATTCCGTGGGTTTGGGGTGTAGTGGAGCACTCCTTGGCGAGTCCTGGCTGCGGTCTGAGGTCTGGCACGACATGGAAGACTGCGGGAGTCCAGCTGCTGGGAGGGGTTGGGCAGCGATCCTATGGAACTGTGGGGCTTCAGGGCCACCAAAGAGGGGAAGTCCAGCTCCAGGGCACCAAAATGGTTAGTTAATGGCAGGCCGGGCGGAGGAGACAGTGGCTTCAGTTCTCATATCTTATGACATAGTTGATTTTAAAAGGCCATAATTGCTCACAATCTTCAGTGTGACCTGAATTGTCTCAGGCTTGGAATTATTGTGTATGGTATAGTTGTCTAGGTGTGTTTGAGCTTTTGACCCTGTTTGAAGGTTGGAAGCAGACGGGTGGTACAGTATGGAGCTGGGATCATGTTCCTTCTGGGCTCAGTTGGGAAGTTCACAGCTCTGTTTGCCTCTCTGCCAGATCCCATCCTTGGAGGGATGTTCTGCACATTGTTTGGTAAGTCACAGATAATACTTCTTAATACTGGTACATTGATTATTTCAAATTAATATGGGTGTTTTGATGCTACTCAGGTATGATCACAGCTGTCGGTCTGTCAAACCTGCAACTGGTTGATTTGAACTCCTCGAGAAATCTTTTTGTTCTTGGCTTTTCTATGTTCTTTGGACTGACTCTGCCAACATACCTAGACACACACCCCTATGCCATCAACACAGGTGAGTCGGTGTTAATCTTTATGTATATGTTGATGGATACCAATGCTTGACTCTTTCAGTAGGTTCCATAAGACCTAAACATGAGATGTTTCAAATTGCTTGACTCTGTGACACAAAGAACATGTCGAGGATGGAGTTGGAAGCTTAGCTTGTTGCAGTTATTAATACTTGCAACATGTCCTGTTACATAACAAGGGGGAAAGAAACTTTTCAATGAGGCAGGCAAGAAGTGAATTAAAGACACAAGTGGCTATGGGCGGCCCTCGCACCTAGGTGGCAATCTGGCCTGTGCAGCCAGTGCTTCCCTAGAGTGCTACCCCACCAAAATTCCATTGAAATTCTGACTTCTAACTTCTGTGAACTTATGCATATTTTATAATGACCTAATGTGTAATGCAAATCTTTCACAGGTCTTCTTTCAGTTTTTAAAACTAGTATAAATGAATGTTTGTTCTCTGTTTTTTAGCAAGTTGTCATGTTTTCTTAAAAAAGGCTTGTGACAGTAAAAGTACAGCTACTACTTCTTCTTGACACCTGGGAGGAAGTTCTCATAGCACTAACAGAAATTTTTGAGTTTTATAAACCAACCAACTTCTGGCAAACAGTGGTCTTGGGATAAACGAACAAACAAACAAATAAATAAATAAATAAAAGGAGTCGTAAACTGAAATTTTTACTTCCCCACCTGAAAATGTTTTTATTATGGTTTCCTGATGATTTTACACAGCTGGAAAGCTGATTTTTAAAAGTGGATCATTTATTCACCCCTGGCTTCTTCAACCAGCCCACGTGTACCCCATGTGCATGCACACTCATACACTAGATCGTAATTTCTCCCCGGTCTTGACGTCAAACCAGCTGGATGAGTCACATATTTACACTGCAGACTAATGCTGCTGCAAGCCCACCCACCCACCCGTCTCCCCTCCCCCTTCTTATTCAGTCAAGTGCCGCCATTACTCAATCTGTGCTTGGAGTACATAAAATGAAAAAACAAGGAGCATATGTGAGTTGCTCTGTTGTTGGTTGCCAAAGTCAACAAGAAAATGTTTTTTTCTCCCAACATTGGACTAAACTACGAGAGACGAGTGGATTGAATTAATTTTTAAAGACACTTGTAAAAAAGGGTAATGTATGGGATTTCCTATGTGCCCCTGAACGCGCCACAGGTGTACATGTCGCTAACTTCAGCTCAGAGACACAGAAGCCCCTTTAAGACAGGCCATGAAAAAAGGGAATGTTCCCGGCTTCGTTCGTTGCACTTTTCTGTCTGAAAGCGCCGTTGTGGTGTCGGCTCGCATAATTTGGTCCGGGATTTACATTCTACTGAAGACCTAGTAATAAGAGCCGAATTTACGCGGTAGCCTACAGTGTTTGTATTCAGACAAACAGGAGATGTCCTGGGAAAGCGGGAGGGGTGTGTGGCGGTGGGTAAACGGGGAACACTGAAAACACACACATTGATGATGAATCTCACGTCAACGACAGTGTACACAGCAAATTCTACAGGGTTGATTTAACTCTACTGAAGTTAAATTATACACTTTCAAAGTGTCTATATGAGTCCACACCACAAAGTGTTAAAACAACACTTTTGAAAGTGTTGGGCATTTAACACTGAGATGGAGTTTCTTTTAACTCTGTCTGTAGTTAAAATTTAACACTTATAAACACTGATCAGTGTTGATTTTTTTTAATACTTGACTATAGAGTTAAAAGTTAGCACTTTTATATATGTACTACTGTTCATGTGATTCCTTCTCAGCTACATCCAACTGGAGCTGACTTGGCGAAGGTGAAGAAGAAAGAACAGAGTTACAGACAAAAACAAAAACTGAACTATGACAAACGACACAAAGCTCACAACATGCCCGGCTTGCAGCCTGGGGACCATGTGTGGGTCAAGGACATGCAGCAGAGGGAAACTGTGGTGTCCACAGCAGGCACGCCCCGATCCTACATTGTAGAAACATCAGGCAGTAACTTTCGGAGAAACAGGTCCCATCTTTCACGCACACCTGTAGCTCCCAAGCCACACATCACTGCACCAGATACTTCAGAAAACAAACCTGCACAGACTGTGAATGGACCGGTCTCACCTGTCGTACTCCCTGACTCTAAGCATCCAACATCAGAGTCTGAGAGACAATATCCAGCTCGAGTAAGGAAACCACCAGAATACCTAAATGACTATTTAACCTGAGTTAACAAATGTGTGGGGCAGAATAATCCTCATATTTGGTTCCAGGGTGTGGGCAGTCTACCCCATTCCCTCATTTAATATTGTTTACCACTGTAAAAAAAAAAAAAAAAAAAAAAAAAAAAGAAAAGATGTTAGTTGTATTTTTGGGAAGTTTTTCCAATTTAACAATAGGTTGCCAACAATGAGAATTTAAAACATATTGAAAATGTTATTAAGCTACTCCAGCATATGTTTAAAAGTAAATGCATTGTTGTTATACAATGATTTTCTCCTATTAAGAAAGAGGGATGTAGTATTAGGCTGGGTAGGAACCTTTCTCCCTGTATGTTCCCAGGGGGAAGACAAATAAAGTATGTTCCAGCTTCACTTGAACGTGGCTGTGTACCGTCTCTATTCTAAAGGTTTCTATGTACCTATCAAACAATAGAACACTTGCTGCAGTAAGGAGCGCTTCTTGAGGTCAGTCAGTCCACCATGGACCACCATGAATAAAGTGCGATGATGCTGCAGTGCGCTTTAGGTGTTGGTGTACTTTTTCCAGACAGGTGTCTCTCTTTTCCCATTCCTCTCTGTATTTTGCAGCCTATTTTGTTTTGTCTTTTTTCCTGGAGGGGTGAAAGTATTGCTGGTCCAAGGTGTACTATCGTCTGAGACCTGTAAAGAAGTGTCGGAGTCTGTCTCACTGTCACTCATGCTGCTTTGTTATGGTCGTCTGTCTTCCGGTATCTTCTTCTCAAGCAACTGCACCTCGACCAATGAGATAAGCGGGATTCTTTATTGTCATACTCGTGTGTAAGTGTGCTGTCAGCTCATTGGTCACAGAGTGGTGATATAAGTGTAAAAACAGTGTAACATTCTTACACATCAGAGGGCAAACATATCAAGTAACACCCAATATAATGGACAAGAGACATGCCGTATGGGACACTCCTATTTAAATAAAAATACGGGATGTCCCAGCTAATACGGGACAGTTGACAACCCTACACACAACACTGACACTGGAAATTTAACACTTTTGAATTTGCTGTGTATAAGAACATGTGATTTATCCACTGACCAAAACATGAACCAAAACACTCAGTCATGTTCCAACGTTCCGACCAGAGCTCCAGATCTTCTCAGATCATTTGCCTTTGATTCTCGTTCAGAGACTGATCCGATCTTCCGGTCCAGTCCACTGATCCTGCTCATCATCCCTGCGCCATTGCGTCAAGCAGCGTGAACTTACTTCAGGAGCCAGTTGGAGTCTCCACCGGTGACGGTGAGTGAGCAGAGTGGAGAAGCTGGAGTGGATGGCAGCGAGATCGGATCAGTCTCTGAACGAGGATAAAAGGCGAATGATGAGAAGATCTGAAGCTCTTGTCAGGAACGTAGGAAGAATGACTGAGTGATCAGCAGGTGAGACCTGATGCAAGCACCGTGCACAGTTCCAAGTAGGCCTACACCTGGCTGCAGCTCCCCGCCCCCGCCCCACCGAATTTATTTTTGAAAGCACCCGAAAGGCAATGCTCCGAAAAAAAGTGGCGTGTCTGAAAATACAACTCTGGTTAAAGACCTGATCGGATTGACCGCAAATATTCCTGAACATCTGTCTGAAAACGGTTAGAGACAGGCAGACAGCAGCTGAACGACAGCCAGTGTGTGTTCAGGAATCCAAACTGCAGTTCAAACGGTAAGACTGTTGTCTTATTAATCTATTGTGTGTGCTGCATAGTAGGATGGTGGGCACCATGTTGGAAATACTCCCAGCGTGTCTCCCAGAGTGTCAAGCCCCCTTCCTTCCTGCCACCAATCAATGTGCCTCAGATCTACATTATTATAATTACCATACACTACAGCCAAAATATCACAAGTATTCTTACGAGACAATATTGTGTTTATAAAATAAGGTCGGAAAAGGAGCTTTTTCTATTTTTTTGGTCACTTGATTTTTTTTATGGCCTGGACAACTATTATAGAGCGTGGGTATCTATGGTAGTAACAGTTTATGACTCCTTTCAAATAATAAGAAACTATAAATACAATAGGCCTTCGCTCCACCTTTGGTGCTCAGACCTAATTATTATAGACTATATTTTTTCGAAATTGAAAATTGATTTAGAAACAAGAGTTTTCAAATACAAAAATTTCTTAGGAATAATGCAAGTCTTTTTGACAAGAACTCATCCTGGTTCTGGTTCTGCTGGAGGCTTCTTCCTGTCTCCAGTTTGTGCTGCTCAGAATGGGGGATTGTATTGAAATAAAGATTCAACACAATCTGTTGGTTCTTCAGACAGAACCTTTTTACTACTGGTATTTTTTAACTGACTGGATCTGATCATATTACAGTGGGATTTAACTTTTTGTGTATTAGTCACTTTGAATCTAGACCTGTTGATGTGAACTGGACTTGTTTCTGTATAGAGCTTTGAGATTACATTTGTTATGAATTGGTGCAACAGAAATAAACAGAACAGAAATTAAGTGATTTACCACAAATGTTAACATGGTAGCACCAAAATCAAGCTAAATTTGTTCTGATCAATTCTCTGCTCAGGTTTTGCAGACCTGGATCAGATTCTAACTGTTCTTCTGTCTACTGAGATGTTTGTGGGAGGTTTTCTGGCTTTTTGTCTTGACAACACCATACCAGGTAACAGATGAAAAACTGTCTGAATTTCTATTATTCAAAGCAACATTGATCAAAATCCATCTGTGTTTTCTGTGTTTTAGTCTTTATTGTTGTTTGCCTGAAAACTGCTAATTATTTTAAAGTCTGATGATTACCAGTATCCTGATTTATCAGTTTCCTCCGAACATGCCATAAAAACCCACTGTGTAGGGCCACCACACAAATGACTTAGAAACAGTCTAAGATGTTCATGGATTATTTAGAAAAAATAGACCACGATGAAATACTGTTGCTTTCTCAAATTTATGATTACTTCTCACTTTTCATGATGCATGGTGCAACACAATGCAACACCCTGGCAAAGGTGTTATGGTCCATCTAGGGTCCGCTATATAGTCACCTTCCTCCTCGTAGTCCAGCTCATGGTGTTGTGTCTTTGTTGAAAATAGAACTCCAATGCAAGAGATGAACACAAAGCCAGGCACGGTGCACTTAAAAGAGTTTATTGCAGCAGAAATAGTAAGAGACTGAACTAGGGGAGCAGTGGTTAGACAGAAATGCAGGTGAATGTACCTGGGAAAGTTTACTCTTGGGTGCTGGAAAGGAACCTCTGAGCAATTGTCAAACCTTGGATTCAAGAGAAGCAGTATGGCTTTTGCCCTTGTCGTGGAACAGTGGATCAGATCTTTACCCACACGGAGTTGCTGAGGGGACATTGTACCTCTTCAGTTCACATGTGCTTTGTGGGCTTTGAGGAGACTTACAACCAGGTCCCTGCAAAATTGTTTGGGGATTGCTGTGGAAGAACAGGGTCGCCAACCATAAGCTTTGCCTACATTTTCAGCAGTAAGTTAAGCTTGTTCTCTGTGCAGGTTGGACTTCACCAGAGATGCCCCTTGTCACTGATCCTGTTTGTAGTGTTCATGGACAGGATCTCAAGGTGTAGCCATGGTAGGGAGGGAGTCTGATTTGGGAACCTCAGGAGCTACCCTCTGTTTTTTGCAGAAGATGTGGTTCTGTTGACATCTTTGATCCAAGACCTTCAACCAACCAACCAACCAACGAACCAACCAAACTGTATTTGTATAGCACTTTTCATGGTATTTGCAAAACAAAGTGCTTCACATAATAAAAACAATTAAAAACAGACAATCAAACTCAAAAACAAGGATTCAGATCCCAACTCCCTGCTACCCTCCACCCCATTCCCATCCCCCCATAAATGCTATTTAGATCTTTAAATTAAAAACTCAATAAATAAACAATTGAATAAATAAACAGCTGAACAACTGCCTTGACAACACTGTGAGGAAACTATGTATGTATGGGGTTCATCCACAACCAGGAGCTAGTCCACCCAGGATCAAGACCGGATGAAACCACAGGAATCGGGTTAGAGCCAGTCGAGGCCAAAAGCATAGCCACAAGGCTGCACAGAGGGACCACGGCCCCCCCAACACTGACATTCCCGTGGAAGCAACCGGGCAGACTGAGCAGACCAAACCCCCAGTGTGGACGACCTCCATGAGGAAGCAACCTTCAACGTGTGTTGGAGTGGTTTCCAGCTGAGAACAAGATTCCGTATACAAGTGGCTGAAATCAGCTTCCTCTATAGCAGGGGCGGCCAACTCCAGGTCTCGAGAGCCACAATCCTGCACATTTTAGATGTTCCCCTGCTTCAACACACATAATTCAAATCCTGCTTCCTCCAGAAAAAGATTGCTTTGCCATTGTGTCCTTGAGCAAGACACTTCACCCATCCTGCCCTTTTTGGTGGTGGTCAGAAGGTCCGGTGGCTGTTTGGTGGTGGTCAGAAGGTCCGGTGGCTGTTTGGTGGTGGTCAGA
>SSNP01000168.1:1004938-1033634 GCA_006937955.1 Pachypanchax playfairii
TTTGGTGGTGGTCAGAAGGTCCGGTGGCTGTTTGGTGGTGGTCAGAAGGTCCGGTGGCTGTTTGGTGGTGGTCAGAGGATCTGGTGGCTGTTTGGTGGTGGTCAGAGGATCTGGTGGCGCTGGTGGCAGTCTCGCCTCTGTCAGTGTGTGTTCCAGGACAGCTGTAACTACATGTGTGTAGTTTATCACCACCAAACGTGTGAGTGTGAATGACAAACTATAGTGTGAAGAACTTTGTGTCCTTTGACTTAAAAGATGATATACAAGTACAAGCCAATTACCATTTCAATTGTTTTCTTCTTTTTGTGTTAAGGTACAAGGCAGGAACGAGGACTTGTCCAGTGGAGCCCCTCTTCCTCTGGCTCCTCTTCCTCTTCCATATTCTCCTCCTATGATCTTCCTCTAGGGATGGGCATGGTCAGAAAAACTCGCTGGCTCAGGTGGTTTCCCATCAGCCCTACCTTCACAGGTTTTAGAGCATCTTTTGAGTCTCCACCTCCTCAAAGGGAGGAAGAGGGAGGAGAGGAAGAGGAGGAAGCGAGTGACATCCACCTCCCCAGCACCAAGGTGTGATTGTTATATCGTTCATCTAAATAAATGAGAGCAGCAGGAAGTTGCAGCATCTGCTTCCATGAGATGTAATTTGCATTGATCACCTCAAAGCTGCAGTACTTCCAGGTGATTGATTGTTGATCAGTTGTGTTAACAATGAGAATATGAGTGAGAAGGTTAATTGATTAACAATGAAATTGTTGCTCTTGCTGCTAGAGTGATTGCTGACATCAGCTTTGGTCACCTGACAGGTGACCATTAATGTCCTCCTCATTAATGATCACACCTGGACACTTCCTGTGTTAGCTTTATCCTTGCAGACTCCTACTTCTTCAGCATTTGGATCTAGAAAAAGTCGAAGTGTTTGTTTCAGAAATTTGTGTAGATTTTAATAAAAATTATTCATGTAGACTTAAACAGTGTGTTTCTGTGTTCCTAACCCTTTAAAATGACAGTGTCAAATCAGGTTTCAAGTTTACTGTCATGTGCACCAGAAATGTCACAAAGATATTCTTATACCGTGCATTTTATACAATGCAGCTAAGATGTTGAGGCAGGCAGAAACAGTGGCTTGTCTCTGTCCTGAGCTTTGTAACACTCAATGTTTTATGCATCTTCAAATGTGATAAAAGGGTGAAAGATTCAAATAATAGGAATAGATTAGCATAGAAAATTTTATTTGCCTGACCCCAAAAGGTTACAGAAAGTCCTCTTTGACAAGGCTACACATCATCTTTACACACACAGAAAAACAGTCAAAGATCTAAGACCACAAATAGCTGAACTAAAATCACACATATTAATAATTAATAGACTCTTTATAAAAGGGTCTTTTAAGGGTCATAAAGTTCAGCAAATGAGAACACTGCAATTTAAATTAACCCCATCTTACACCTTCTTCCTCTGTGGATGTTTAAGTGTAAAACATCATAAAATGTGCTCTAACATTTGATTAACTTTACACACAAAAATCATAATTCTCTTCTTCCTCCTCAGAGCCAGAGGGAATGTTATTTTTCATCAAAAGAAGCATCTGAAACCTACTAGGAGGAGCATATTTCTCAGAATAAGGCTCTGACAATCAAACGCTGGAAAACTATTGGAAAAACCATCTATAAACATAACATAATATAACAACACTGAAAAAAGAAAACACTGAATAACTATAATACAGTAGACGATGGTTATATGCACGACCTCGGTGCCCAGAAGTTGTGTGCATATAAGTGTTGTGTGCATTTATCCGTCGGGGGTCATTTGGACTATAAACACGGGTAGCAGTGTTCAGTATTGATAACAGATAATCAGAAATTATTTATTAATGCAATTACAATATATTAGGAGGATAAAAGTACCAATGCATATGATCTGAAATAAACTCAACTAAACTAAACTAAAACTCTCAAACAGACCAAGTTATACTTGTAGAGCGGATCCAATATAACATGAACAGATGCGACAGATACGCATGCATGGACGCCACGGTAATGGCACAGATTAAGTTACAGTTAGTAACAGAATGGTTTTCTGTATTCGATATTAAAGAGTCCATTTCATACATATTTCAGGACTTTGTGGTTATTTCTTAAGTATTAACCTGTAATATGAAACATTTTATATCTAAAAAAATGTCAGGAAACACCAATTAACAGACCTTTCAATCTATATGTGTCAAAATTGGGCTGGCTTCGTCAGATTTCGGGCTGTAACTCATTAATATTTATTATTCAAATTTGCTGGACTCAGATTGGCTAACAAACTAGCCTATGAGAGCAAGGCATACTGTTTCCTGCCCCGCTGCGCATGGCAACAGACATGTAGTCTCTTCCAGTTTGTTATGTCTTATGCTACAACTTTTTGCCAGCAGCATGCTAGGCGTGGTTTCAACTGCGGGAGCTGATGAATACTAATGAACAAAGGAGTTGTGATGAAACAGATACAGGCCGTTCAGTGTTTAAACATAGCTTCACAGAATGTGGCTCCCGAGTCCACCATGAAAACAACATCATGCCCTATAATAGTCAAAACAACTTATGGAAAATTTCTAAAAGCATTACCTTGCATTCTTGTCACAATTCAACTCAACTGTGATTCAGAGAGCTGTGATGCAATTATAAAAAGGATTACTGATGCATCTTTCTCCACTCTCACCTCTCTGCCATGTGAACACATGGCACTTTCAAAGCAAAGCATTTGTAATGACTCATCATGAATTTACTTCCAATATCTTTTATTAATAAAACAATCAGCAGTGCTATCCTTCTAAGAAATAAAAATGCTGTGATGAAATTACAGCTTTCACACAATAATCCGTGTGGACTCAAGTCCTTTGTGGCTTTTTACCAACATAAAATACTCTGCACTTGTTCCAAAATAAATAATAAAGACTGCAAATTTTAAACTAAAATTTTGATAGAAATACTTCGAAAAACTAAAATGAAATATAGAAATAAATTGCATACCGGAAAATTCAGCAGCATTTTAACATATTCTCGTGACTGTCATAAAGACTTGCTCACTCTCTCTAACGCCTAGCTCCATCCATCCATCCATCCATCCATCCACCAGGTGGCCCCAGTACGTCTTCAGGAACATTTATGAGCCACTAAAAAAGCCCAATAGAAAAACGGTCAGTAATCTGCATGTTTTTAGGGGTTGCTGCCATCAGGATCGTTGAGTTTTACTGGGTTCTGGTGGCCTGTGAGCGAGTCCGGATCAGATGCCTGGCGTCCAGTTCTCAGTTTCACAGGTAAATTTACAGTTTCCGATATGTACAGGATTTGTGATGGTGAAAACTGTGGCTTCTGTAAATCAGGTTTTGTGTTATTTTTGACTGTTAGTTTGTGTCCCTGGTCGATCAGGTCAATGGTGACCAATATGAAGAGTTTTAAACAAATATCGTTTTTCCCGTTGCTAGTCATGCTAACAGCTAGCACCACTGCGACAGTTGCTTTACGGTAAACAGCTGATCTCTCCGAAAACGGAAGACGGAAGGGGAAGAACCTGTTCGCAAAAATAGTCAGAGAGGGTGCGATTAATGATCAGTATCAGAAGCATAATCGGAACTCCACGGAGATGAGCCTCGCACGCACCGAACAGAAGCTCGTGTTCAGCCCCGGGCGCGTGCACCTCATTCAGGTAACCTATAAACACGTGGCAGAAGGTCATGAAAAGATTTTCAATACGTTATTGAACAGTTTATTGATATTGATCAGTCTAAAGCAGCGCGGTAGGGTGTGTCTTTGCAGGTGTAAATGACTGTGCACCTGAGATGTTTCGTTCATGTGCAGCTGTTTAACAGCTTATCTGCAACCAGTTCACCTGCAGGTGCTTTTGCTTGTAACAATCTGCAGAACGGGTTTCTGAAGTGTACTTGTGAAAAAAAAACTTCCATACTAACTGGAGGTAAAAGTGATGGTTGTACAACTGGAATAATCAAGTACTTTGATATTTTTACAAAGTCAGACTATTAGTGAAGTGGTTAATGCCACACTGAGGAGTCTCCACTTTCACCTAAAATTAATCTGCACTAAAGAAGGGTTAAAATGAGTGCCAAACTTAAAATATTCTCTTTATAAAAACTAGTTCAATTTCTTGAATATTTATTTATTTTGCATTTCATTTCCTCGTGTTACCCTATTTGTTGTTGTTGTGAAACTACTGAATATTGCAACAAAATTTTTGATGCCATGACTGATTGCTGGTCTGAAAACTTTCTTGTACCAGTCATGAAATAGAAAATGTCTTTGATCTTTTATCTGTTATGACCACCTGCATCTGAAATCTGACCAATTTGTGCCAATATCAGACATCTACACACCTTTTAGTTGGGATTGCAGTGCAAGTTTCAATCTGATTGTCCTAGAACAGTGTTTATTCAAAAACTATGCTTCTGTACAATTCTGTCTGCTTGCCTGTGTCACACTGACTTCCCCCTTGTGTAGCTTAGTCAGATCAGCTGGGAGACACAGCAGTCTGATAGCACACAAATACTTTACAAAAAAAAAACTAGGGGTGTAACGGTACACAAAAATCACGGTTCGGTACGTATTTCAGTTTTGAGTTCACGGTTTGGTTCATTTTCGGTACAGTAAGTGAAAAAAACAAACAAACCATAGTTGCTTTTTTATTTAGAAATTTTGCAAACAATGGTTTCTATATTTTCTTATAAAAATGAAACATTAAAAAATAAGAAAACATACAAAAATAGAAATAAAAATTACTGCTTAGCTTACCAAACAGGAGACCTTATATATAAAGGAGGGTGTTCAAGCTCCGGCTTGTTTACGTCAGCCATGACGTCTGGTAGAGGAAAAAAAAAAAACTCACGTGGGAGCCTGGTGCTGACAACAAACTTCCAGTCCGCCACTGAAGATGCTCCGTGCTCAAAACAAGCCTGTTAACTAGCTGTAATCGGATCAGTGAACATCTGCATTATACTAACAGTACCGAACCAGTACCGAAACGGTTCGTATGAATACGTGTTCTATTACACCCCTCAGCTCATGTATTTACACTTCAATGTGTTTGTGCAGTTCCGCTGTGCGTCACGCAATACAGCGTCTGTGCGGAAACTCGCCTGGAAACTTTCTTCCACTGCGCTTAATATCACACTAAAAATAAATGTATGAAAAAAATGAACCGAAACGGTATGCAAGTGGACCAAACCGAACGGTTCAACATATTCCCGTGAACTGTTACACCCCTAAAAAAACCCATCTGTGGCGTATCTCCAGCAACAAACATTTTACAGCAGTAAACAGTAGGGGTGTGACAAGATCTTGTGTTACGAGATCTCGCAAGATTAAATTGTCTCAAGAATTCTCATATTTGTAAAAAGCTGCTTCATGGGTAAAAAGCAGGTGTGTGAACTATTCCCAGTGTGACCTGATGGGGCAGTAATGCTCTTTTGTAGGGTTTAGTCTGCCTTGACTAACAAGAAAAAGAAAAGCAGCAGTACAGAAATACAGTGCTGGAGAGAGGAAATATTGTCATTGAAGAAGCCCCTGCCACATTTAAGTCATTTGTGTGGCAGCACTGTGGGTATCTGCTGGATATCCAATGACATATTTTGTCATTTTGTTTTTCAGAAATGTAAAATATTCTCTTGTCTCGTCTCGTGAGCTATGTGCATCTTCACACCCCTAGGAAACAGACTAACTGGTGATCTGCCTTATATTAATATTTGTGGTAATATGCGTTGACAGAAAAGAAAAGTAGAAGTGTAAAGTTGGTCAAGAAACGCAAAAGTAAAAAGTCTGTCTTACAGAACATCTGTTTAAATGAACCCAGATTAAGAACAAATTTTTTGCTGATCAAACAGCCTCTGCACTGCATAGTATGATAATCTGATCGTTGTATTTGCATCACAAAAGTGTGAAAACAAAGGAGGTCTGTGAAAATCTTTGACCCTCAGTGAATCCAGGGAGGGATTTTCTGAAAATTTTCATAGGCCTCAGGGAATGTGATGTTATTTATTTTTTATTTAGCCTTTATTTTACCAGGAAAGTCCCATTGAGATTAAAAATCTCTTTTTCAAGGGAGTCCTGGACAAGAGGCAGCAGCAAGTGTCAAAACAATTTGCAATTAAAAATTCATATAGTTTATAAAAATCTAAAATACAAGCAAAAGTTAAAATTACTAAAACCAACAATTAAAAGTACATATAATTTAAAGAGGCCATTTCATACAAATTTCAGGACTTTGTGGTTATTTCTTAAGTATTAACCAGTAATATGAAACATTTTATATCTAAAAAACGTTCGGAAACATTAACAGACCTTTCAATCTGTCTGCTTCAAAATTTGGCTGGTTCCGGCTCCTTCCGTGTCAGGCTTCAGCAGCAGCTTGTTCATATTCATTATTCGAATTTGCTGGACTCTGATTGGCTAACAAATTAGCCTATGAGAGCACGGCATACTGTTTTCTGCCCCGCTGCGCATGGCAACACCAGACGTTCTTTCTTCCTGTTTGCTATGTCTTATGCTAACAGCTTTTAGCCAGCAGCATGCTAAGCGTGGTTTCAACTGCGGGAGCTGATGAATACTAATGAACAAAGGAGTTGTGATGAAACAGATACAGGCCTTTCGATCTCGGGAGAACTTGGGTTTTATCATCACCTGCGTAGTTTGAGAGATAAAAACTGAAAGAGAAGTTGTTGACCTGTTTTCACCCACTATGAAGGTAAGAACACCTGTGGAGCTAAAATATTCAACAGAAACCTCAGAAATACTGTTTTAAATGGAAGGGATTCTTTAAGAAAAGCAGTTACAAGTTATAGAGGTTTTCTCAAAAGCTTTCAGTCTGAATTTAAAAGCATTCAATGAAATAAGTACAGTTAGTTTCCAGTCGTATCCAGTCTTTTGCAACCTGTTCCATGTAGAAGGTGCAGAGACAACTTTTAACACTTTTAACCAACTCAGTGCAGGCAAATGGTACAGAGAGAGGCAAATGATGTAATTGTCATGAAAAGCCATTGAACCTTATGAAGTGCTTGTTGTTTAAATTTCAGTACATCACAGAAACAACTGACACAAAGTTCTAAAAACACTATAGCAGCAAACTGTGAAAACCACCATTTGTGTCATTCTCAAAACGTTTGGCCATAAATGTAGTTCTTCAGAGTGCTCAGGAGGAACCACATACAGAGGAAGCTGCTGCTGGTTGTTCTACCAGGCAACTATGGATCCTCCAGTAGTGGATCCCAGTTTGGTTCACAGGCTGCACAGCTGCAGATAAAAAGTCCTGCAGACATTCTTGAAATTGGTTCCCTGCACTTCCTGGCAGTATATAACTTCATTTACATATCACTGCACCACAAATATATGTGTGAATATAATTTATACATGCCTGTTATTGGTATTCTCTTTAATACCTCTAAATGTCTTTTACTTTGTACTTTTACATGGTTATGTCAAATCCACCATTTTGGCTTTATCTACAGTCTGACTATATTTAAACGGTAACAATAAAAGATTTGTGATTTACTGAACATCGCTGAAGCAGCTGTGATTGTTTCTAAATTTGCTGCAGGTTTATTTTGAAGAGAAACTTTGTCAGGATTTGTCAAATGGAGCAAATAGAAAAACCGGTCAACCCAGCAGTGGGCTGCGTTCACACATGTTAAGCTCAATGCACTGCGGGCCACAACCGGCCCACAATATTTTTGTGACTCGAGAGATGATCTCAGATATCTGTTATTTGCATGCCTGTATATAGGACTCACAACACTTGTACTGTATATCCCACAATGCATTGCAAAAGCTGCTATGTGGTGCAAGTGAAGATGTTTTTCAGTGCTGCTTTCGTAAAATGCTGATCAGCTGTTTTACAGTGGAATTAAAACAAACCCAAAATAAGTTTGCATAGATTCTCAGTTGTCCAGAAACTGGTTCACCCTAAAGGTATCGAATCCCTTTCCCCCAGGGAGATGCGGTGCAATGTCGGGGGGGTCGGGGGGGGGGGGGTGCATGTGACTCTGGGGAACATGCTTTTTTAATGTACTAGAATAAAGTATTATTGCACACTACAGTAGGTTGCATTGTTCAGAATATGTACAGGGAGTATTAAGTCGGTGGTGTATGCCTGAGCATTCGCTCACACAGCACCAAGCGGGCATATGAAGTGCACAGGGCTGCCAACTTAGCAACTTTGTCGCTATTTCTGATGACTTTGAATGAATTAATGAATGAATGAATGACAAATGCTTTATTTCGAACAACAAAGGAAACAAACATAGAAACAAAACCATAAAAGTCAAAATGATAATAGTCAAAAAAACCACAATCTGCATATATACAGGGTGTGCCATTTATATGGATTAGGGCCCGACCGATAATATCGGCCGGCCGATATTGGCTATTGGTAAAGAATTGCCGATATTTTCCGATATTTTTTATTGATTTATTTTTGTCATGTGTTCCTGCATCTCCTTTAAACACAAGTTTCAATATGAGTGCAAATAATTGATTTTCTTTACCAGTTTTTATACCAAGTCTTTGTTATTAAACAAAAAAAATATTTACTTTATTTTAAGTTTTTGTGATAATTTGTGAGGTGTTCTACTGTTATTTACAGGCTCCGTTGTAAAAGTTTAATATAATACATTATTATTGTTTACTGCAGTGCTTTCTGCATTAGGATTTGCCCCTGTTGGACTTATTAAAGAAACAACTATTTTACTATTGTAAAATATTTATTTTATTGTAAGCTTTTTTTAGATTATTGTGATCTATTGTTCTACCATTTTTTACATGTTCTGATGTTATAGTATGTGTGTGCTAAATAAATGTTCATAAAATAGATAAACTTGTCTATTATTTACATTTTTTGGAATCAGTGAATAATTCAGATAGTTCATGGTGTCTAACAGGTAGACATGAGTTTAAGAATGAGATTAGAATGCAGTGTTTTAGCTTTCAGTAATGTTTTTGAAATGTTTTCTGGTGGATGGATTTATCGGCCATTATATCGGCTATCGGCCTGCTCTAAAGTCTTTATATCGGTATCAAAAAATCCATATCGGTCGGACCCTAATATGGATACACCTTAATAAAATGGGAATGGTTGGTGATATTAACGTCCTGTTTGTGGTACATTAGTATATGAGAGGGGGCAAACTTTTCAGGATGGGTGGTGACCATGGTAGCCATTTTGAAGTTGCACATCTTGGCTCCAACTTTTGTTTTTTCAATAGGAAGAGGGTCATGTGACACATCAAACTTATTGGTAATTTCACAAGAAAAACAACGGTGTGCTTGGTGTTAATGTAACTTTATTCTTTCATGAGTTATTTACAAGTTTCTCTTTGTTCACAGCCATTGACATGTCAAAGAGGTTAACACATGAGGAGCAGATCGATATTGTGCTGATATCAGGTGAACACAGTAACCGTGTCATTGCAGCAGATTTCAATGCAAGACACCCTATGAGACCACCCATCTCCCATGCTATAGTTAGCAAACAGCTTGCTAAGTTTTGTGAAACTGGTTCAGTTTAGGATTTGCCAAAATGTGGACACATGAAAACTGTCACTAATGAAGAAACATCAGTGGCTGTTCTAGCTTCATTCAGCAAGAGCCCACAGCGTAGCACTTGCCACATGTCACTGGAGAGTGGCATTAGTCGAACATCCCTTTGGCGGATCTTAGCTACTCACAAATGGCACCCTTACAAACTCCAGCTACTGCAGCATCTCAACAAGGATGACCCAGATCGGCGCACAGAAGTTGCAGAATGGGCAAAATAAAAATTGGAACTTGACCCTCAGTTCACACAGAAGATTTTGTTCAGTGATGAGGCAAACTTTTATGTGAATGGTGAAGTTATCGAACAAAACCACTGCTATTGGTCTGACACTAACCCACATTGGATAGATCCCTCCAAGACTGTTGGAACAAAAAGAGATGGTATGGTGTGGTATATGGGGTACAAAGATAGAGGGCCATTCTTCATCAATGGAAACCTCAAGGCCACTGGATATTTGAAATTGCTACATGATGTGTTTCCCTCTTTATGCACTGAAGCTGGTATGTTCCCTGAGTTTTTCCAGCAAGATGGTGCACCACTACGTTATGGGTGTCAGGCCCGAACATTCCTAGATGAACAGTTTCCTGGAAAGTGGATTGGTCGTCATGGGCCAGTTGAATGGCCCCCAAGGTCTCCCGATCTGACTCCCTTAGACTTAACTTTGGGGTCATCTGAAGGCAATTGTCTATGGTGTGAAGATACGAGATGTGCAGCACCTGAAACTACAGATACTGGAAGCCTGTGCTGGTATTTCTCCTGCGGTGTTGCTATCAGTGTGTGAAGAGTGGGAGAAGAGGGTTGCATTGACAATCCAACACAATGGGCAGCACATTGAACACATTTTATAAGTGGTCAGAAACTTATAAATAACTCATGAAAGAATAAAGTTACCAATAAGTTTGATGTGTCACATGGCGGTCTTCCTATTGAAAAAAACAGGTGTGTTCACCTGATATCAGCACAATATCGATCTGCTCCTCATGTGTTAACCTCTTTGACATGTCAATGGCTGTGAACAAAGAGAAACTTGTAAATAACTCATGAAAGAATAAAGTTACCAATAAGTTTGATGTGTCACATGGCGGTCTTCCTATTGAAAAAAACAAAAGTTGGATCCAAGATGGCTGACTTCAAAATGGCTACCATGGTCACCACCCATCTTGAAAAGTTTGCCCCCTCACATATACTAATCTGCCACAAACAGGACGTTAATATCACCAACCATTCCCATTTTATTATAAATGGCCCACCCTGTACATGCTGAAAAAAAAGTAGAATCAAGCATAAGCTTATTTAGCCCCACCCCTTCTCCACAGTTAAATAAAAAGCAAACAATATATTCACATTTAAATACAATGATGATAGATAATCCAAATACAAAGATAAGCAAATTAAATATAAATCAACCCAAATAATTTATTAGAACACCCAATTGCTAAGCCCCTCCTCCTCCTCTCTGTACATTGTGTAGACCATGTGTTTGTAGCACTCTTTAAACTGGGTCATGCTTGAGCTCTGCACACAAACTACGCCACTATGCAACAAGTAATTTGAATTAACTCGCTTAATCGATTTATTGCCCAGGCCTAGTGGTAGCCGGCGGCATTAATACTAGCAACTTAAATTAATTTCTGCCCCATATTGGCAATCAGTAAAATGGGCTATTTAAAGCCAATCTAATGCTATATATATATAAAGCCAATCTAATGCAGTAATTCTTTACTTATTAGAACATAATGTGGGTAACAATAGTCATATGAAAAAAACGTGATATGAAAATTTTGCCATACCGCCCAGCTCTTGCATTGTGGAAATACGCAAAAATAATGAATAAAACGCTATGTGGAATAGTCTGTTGCTGACTGTCTTTCCTGTTATTGCAGAGTTAATTTAGTTGGATGACTGATGACTTCTTGGTGCATTGACTCGGTGCAACCAGTGCTGGCTTGTCTGTCTGACATTAAATTTTGGTTGGCGGCAAACTTTCTTCACCTTAATGAACAAAAAACAGAAGCAGTTCTGTTCTTACCGAACTCTGTATCTATTAAAGAACCGAGCTTGCCCCCGGATTTATCTAAACTATTGAAATCGTCTATTACCAATCTTGGGGATATAATAGACTCAAAACTCTCGTTTTCAGTCTTGGGGTGAACGAGCCTTTTCTATCTGTGCCCCAAAACTATGGAACCAGCTCCTCATGACTGTCCGACTTTCTCCCTCTGTCACTGTCTTTAAATCTCGGCTAAAAACACATTTATATTCTATTGCTTTTAATGTATCCTAGCTCTGATTGTATTTTATTGTCTTATTGATTTACTGTTGTATTTATTGTATTGTCCAGCACTTTGGAGGAGTAATCCTGTAAAAGGGCTCTATAAATATAATATGGTATGGTATTTAAAAGAAGAGTGTCTGTCAATTAAGTTGCAGCATGTGTGAGGCGCTGCAAACTGGCTTTAAGTTTTGGTAATGCAGAAGTACTCTAACATGTTACTTTTATGAATAAGTAACGCTGTAATGTAACTGATTACTTTTAATTTATGGTAAAATTGTAACCTAACTAACTACTTTCCAAAGTAACTATCTCAGTCACTGGATGACAGACTGGAAAAAAATCAAGGTTGGACACATACAACAACTCACAGTTCATCTGAGCAGCATCAACAACACTGGAAACATTGGATTCACATAAGACGTATTTTACGGGACCATTGCATTTTTGAACGTGAACATCAAACACAAAGAAGATGGAAACATAAAAATCTAAATTCACATGAAACTTACACACACACACATTTGTATGTGTTCCGATGTATTGGACATCGGAACACCTTAGACTCCACAAACTCTCAGTTGTAAGAACTGTATTTGAACATGTTAGTCATATAAGTATTAGGTAATTGCTTTTTAAAACAAAGCTAGTTGGTTTTGAGAGATTTTTTTCCCCCTTATTTATTAAAATCATTCTTTAAAACCTGCACTTTGTATTTATTTCATTCATCTTTGTTATTAAAATGTGTTTGCTGATTTGAACATTTAATTGATGAAAAAAGCAAAAATAGAATACATTTGTCACGGGGCAACATATAACTTCTTATTCAATTTCTCCATGCCTACTGGCTAAAGAAACTCACAGCACTCCATGAGCGCCTACTAAACCAGCTCCTAAGAGATGGGACTCATCCAGAATGGCTAACTGAAGGGCGAACAATCCTGATCCAGAAAGATTCCACCAAAGGTGCAGTCCCATCCAACTATCGCCCAATAACCTGTCTCTCCACAACATGGAAGCTCATGTCAGGCATCATCGCTACCAAGATAAGCAAGCACATGGATCAATACATAAGCAAAGCACAGAAGGGCATTGGTAGAGATACCAGAGGTGCTAAACACCAGCTCCTGGTTGACAGAACAGTTGCCCAAGACTGCAAATCCCAAAAGACCAACCTGTGCACTACCTGGATTGACTACAAGAAAGCCTATGACTAGATGCCACACACATGGATCAATGAATGCTTGAAGCTCTACAACATCAACAGGACTGTTAGAGCATTCATTACGAACTTGATGAGGTTGTGGAGAACCACCCTTGAGGCCAATGGCAGCAATTTGTAAAAGTATCCATCAAATGTGGAATATACCAAGGTAATGCTCTGTCCCCACTGCTGTTCTGCATAGGTCTGAACCCCTTAAGCCAGATAATCAACAAGACCAGCTATGGATACCGCCTCAAGAACGGAGCTACAATCAACCACCTCCTCTACATGTATGACATCAAGCTGTATGCTAAGAGGGACATTGATTCCCTGATCCACACCACCAGGATCTACAGCAATGACATCGGGATGTCATTCGGCCTTGAAAAATGTAATAGGATGGTCACAAAGTGAAAGGGGTCTCACTCCCAGAGGGAACAATAGGCATTGAGGACAGTTACAAGTACCTGGGAACACCACAGGCAAATGGCAACCTCGAGCAGGCAACAAGGGAAGCAGCAACAGCCAAATACCTACAATGAGTGAGGCAAGTCCTAAGAAGCCAGCTCAATGGAATGAACAAGTCCAAGGCAATAAACAGTTATGCCCTGCTCTAAGCACCAGAGCGATAGAGGCCCAGATCTACCACACCAGACCCAAGGTGTAGGCTGTGCAAAGAGTCATCTGAGACAATCCAGCACATAACAGCAGGGTGTAAAATGCTGGCAGGGAAAGCATACATGGAACGTCATAACCAAGTGGCTGGCATAGTATATAGAAACATCTGTGCAGAGTACGGGCTGGAAACCCCAAGGTCAAAGTGGGAAACACCTCCAAAGGTGGTGGAGAACGACTGAGCAAAGATCCTGTGGGACTTCCAGATCCAGACAGAAAGGATGGCAATGGCGAACCAACCGGACATTGTGGTGGTTGATAAAGAGCAGCGGAAAGCAGTTGTGGTGGATGTGGCAATCCCAAGTGATGGCAACATCAAGAAGAAGGAACAGGAGAAACTTGAGAAATACCAAGGGCTCAGAGAGGAACTTGAGAAGACTTGGAAGATGAAGGTGACAGTAGTGCCCATGGTAATCAGAGCACTTGGGGCAGTAACCCCCAAACTGGAGGAATGGCTCCAGCAGATCCCTGGAAGAACCTCAGACATCTCAGTCCAGAAAAGTGCAGGACTTGGAACAGCTAAAATACTGCGCAGGACACTCAACCTCCCAGGCCTCTGGTAGAGGACCCGAGCTTGGAACGGGAAAAACACCTCCCAGTGGCGAGAGGGGAATTAATTTTATATATATATAACTACTAACTTAAGCCTTGTCAGATGTATATTAATGTCTGCTGTGTCTAACTGTCTTCTAGGAGGAGGTGCTGGTTCAGAACCCAAGGGTCCTTGTTACAGGAGCAACTGGTCTTCTCGGTCGAGCTGTCTGCAGAGAGTTTGAGAGTGGTGGCTGGATGGTGATCGGAACTGGATACCGAAGAGCCCGGCCACGCTTCCTGAGGTGTGACCTGAATGACGAGGATGCTGTGAAGAGGCTGCTGCATGAGTACAAGGTACCATAGCCGGAGCACCAATTGTTATTTGGTAATTCACTGAAACTAATCGGGCTGCACGGTGGTGCAGTTGATAGCACTGTTGTCTTGCAGCAAGAACATCTTGTGTACTTTGATAGGTCACTGAAGTGGTGATGAAAATAAGCAGTTCCTGATGTCTGAATATTTCAATTAATTTCATTTATTTTTAAAGATCACAAGTTTTACATTTGTCAAATATAGTCCTTTCAGATCCAAATTTCATCCAAAAACTTTATAAAATGTATTTTTTTTCTGTGTTTCAGCCTGATGTGATTGTTCACTGTGCAGCAGAAAGACGTCCAGATGTCATGGAGAGACACACTGAAGCAGCTATCAATCTGAACGTGCATACTACAAGCACACTTGCCAAGGAAGCAGGTCAGTGATCCTATGGTGTGTTTTGTGTGTCACACTGACTTTATTCACAACTGATGATAACCTGATAACCTTCACTGAAGAAACAGCTGTTGTGAAATCAGGACCAGCCAGACAAAATATTCTGTCATGCAAGTTTCACTGAATCAGAGAAAGCGAAGCACTTGGTGATTTTTATGAGTTGGACCATTTCAGTCCAAATGGACGCAACTTTTGGTTCTGGTCTTAATTATTTCTTAACCCCTTCACAATACTTGACTCGCGGCCAGTTCACACTGTGTTTTTTTTTTCTTCTTTGTAGTGTAACATCGTTAGTCGTCCAGAGGATCTAAACATGTTATACATCGTTTGAAAGCTAAAAGTCTCGTGATTCCAATGATGTATGCCAATAAAGCAGGGGTGGGGAACGTCCGGCCTCCGGGCTGTATACGGCCCGCGAGACCATTTTAACCGTCCATCCAGACCAAAATGAATCAATTATTATTTTTAAGCCAGATGAAAAAGGCGAATCTCAAATGCCATTACAGTTCAAAACAAACTTGAGGAGTTGAAAGGACTGGTGTGCTTGGACAAAATCAGTGCTCTTCGTCAGACTTTGATGGCTCAACAAGCAGCTTTCACACGTCCACAGACTGACAGAGAGAATATTACGTGTGCAATTTTTGAGGTGAGTGCATTAATAGCGAAGAAGCTATTAACTTCAACAATAAACTTAATCAAAAGCAGAGGGCTGAACAACCACCAGTTCAAAGTGCTCCTCTCCGAGCTTGAGTCAGAGTACGAAGATTTTGTTTATCACTGTGAAGTGCGCTGGCTGAGCTGTGCTAATATGCTTGTATGGTACACTCCGGGAGAACCACCTTGAGTAGACAGAACTCTGCAGAAACTGCGGATTAAAGAAATCCGATTGCTGTACCAAAAGTAAGAGATCAATTTCATCTCATCCGTGAACAAGCGGATTGTAAACATTTGTGCTGGTGACACTCAGAAACGCCTATGCTGATCATAAAGCTCTCTTTCTCTCTCTCTTCACTATCATATTAAAACAGTGCATCCTCCTTGAGTTTAAAATTCTCCTCCGTGGTAAAACAGTAGTTCACCGTTTCCTCACCCACTCTTACCAGTCTAGTTAATCTCTAAAGTTCTTAAATGTTCAGATAGAACGACAGCTGATCCTAGAATTACCAAGGCTGACGTCATTTCCGGTTCTTAGCTTTATACATTAATTGATTCCCGTTAGTTTTTCTGGTTTTGTTTATTTGTTGTTTGTTATTGGTCTGTCTTATTTGTTGTTTAATAAATATTGACCATAATTTTAATTGGCCGATTCAGTGAGTTTTTATGTGTGATTTGAGTCCCTGACAGAAGTAGGACACACGACCTCAGAATATGAGACTGAAATAATTTAATCAATTATAATATTCTAATATTTAATTCCCGATAGATCGGGTGGTGCCCCTGGTAATAACAAAATAGAGAGGTAAACATTCATATTTCTCCTACAGTATTCAGTAACACTCACACTGATTGTGACTATTATGGATGAAACTTCAGAGTGTCTTAACCATATTTCTACTCCAAATGCTTCAAGAATAGCTTCAGTTTTAAAATTGGTATGTTTAAAGCATTTTGTGCAAAAATGGCAGAAACACAAAGAGGTTAACTCAAATTTCCCAGCATGTACAGTTTTTTTTCTTTATACTTTAAAAAATATTTTTTAAAATCTGTTATATTTTTTGTATTATTAAACTTTGGCATCTTTATTTATGCTCTTTGTTTTCCGTGGCCTGTTACAGAGTCACAATCTCTTTCTGATTTTTTAATTGAATAGTTAAAAAAGCAAAACTTAACCCAGCTTGAAAGGAAGCAAGATTTTAGTTTCAACAAGCTTTTAGCTGAAAACTTTGTAAGTTTGAGTTCATCAATTTAACATACAACACACAATCCTGAAATGTTCAGGAAGAAAAAGTGGAACTTTGAGTGGAAAAAAAAATCAACCAAAGGCCAAAGAAAAATGGTTGCAGACCTTCAGAATGTCTGATGAACTGTTGATCAGGAACAACCTCTACAGTACCAGCCTCATTATTACGGACCATTCACCGTATTAAGCAACCTGCAATGGTGCCCTCTACTCTGCCTGCTATTGGCTGGTAGATGTAAACAAAATGCCAACATCATGCTGTCATGTTTTAAGGGTTTGTTCGAACTCCAAGTTTTTACCCAGGCTTCAGACACACACACAGGATCCAGGGATCAGATACAGTGCTTTAATATGTACAGTGAATAGATACAACAGTTAGAATGTGCTAGTTGTAGACTGGAACACTGGAACTGGTACCGGGCTCGGGAGGAGTCCTGGCAGTGGAGGAGAAACAGGTTAGACACAGATCTGATCCGGGGTGAATATGAAATGCTGCGGTGTGCGGGGAACGTGCTCAAAGAACTCACGGATGGAGCGGTGCTGGAGAGGTAGAGGAAGGGTTCCAGGGAACCAGCAGCGGTGGCGGTGATCCGGAGGTAGGGAGAGTGAGCACAGATCCACGGTGATAGGAATCCACAGGAGGCGTGGAAGCAGGGGTGACAGCTGGTGGCTGTTCCGGGAGCAGGTGTGGAGATCAGAGGGGACCAGAGACAGACAGGGAAGCCAGGCAGGAGAGACGGCCGTGGAACGCATGACCTGAGGAACCCGTGACGAAAGAGTCCTCCTGGAGGCGCAGCGGACGGCCAGCGCAGAGGCACTCAGGTTTGGAGGAACGCTCCAAACAACGGGACTAGAAGAGGGGAAGGAGAAGGCAGGTTAGAGCACTAACACTAGAATGCTGTCAGAACCTGATCAAAGGCCCCCAAGTTACCACATAAAGGTTGTGGAACAAACTGGCGTCCGTCTCTGGTTCTCCCTTAGCTTAAATACCCCGCTCTCCTGAGCTGGGTAACGAGCCACACCTGCAGTCGCTCATCAGCCGCTGCCACGCCCTGCAAAGACAATTAGTGGACACAAACACCACACCGGCTGCTGAGATCCTGACACATGCCCGTCAAAATCAGCAATTTTATTATGTTTTACTTCAAATACAGTATAATTTCTGAAGAAAATACTGTATTTTCATCATCTAGTTATCATGCATTCCTAATCATAACATAACAATTCTCCCTTTTGCCCTCTTGAACAAGAGGGTAACACCACAAAAAGAAATGTAAAACCAACCTGTAAGAAAGAAGTTAAAATATGTTAAAGAAATCTTTACACCATATCATTCTAAAGGCGTGTGAATGGGATCTACAGCGTCCCCCTTTGAGAGCCCCCTAATCTCCCATAAGTAAACATACTGAGCCAATCTTAACAATGTCAAAAAATATACTACCAAAACAATGATCCACAATATAATCAAAAGTTGCAAACACTGCATGGATATAATTTTAACAGTAATTTTAACATTTTATTTTGAATTTTAATTTATATTGAGCATTGTTGTTATGTCAGTGCTACTTATCATAAATAAATAATGTGGTTCTAATAATTGACATAATTATTTCTTTTGGTTTTCGGCCTTGGTTTCCTCATTTTCAGTTTTCAGTTTTGGCCAAGAATTTTCATTTCGATGCATCCCTTTTACCAGTCCATTATAGGACTGCATATAGACAAATAACACAAGCACGCACACACACACAACTAGCGCCAACTTAAAGTTGCCGATGAACCTCATGCATGTTTTGGTCTGTGCTAGAATTAAAACTAATTATGCTATAAATTATTAGATGGAAAAGTATTTAGGTCTGAGTATAGATAGTGGAAATTTGCTTTCATTTTGAGTTGTCCACTGGAATTTCTTAAAAATTTTAAAACATTGCTTATTGTTTTAGGTAATATACTAACTATTCCTACATCCAACAAATAACCTCACTTTAAAAAATCTGAACATCTGTAACTGATTGCAACAAAGTCTGGCTCATTTGGAGCTTATTTTAAAGAAGAGAGAGATAACAAAAATTTTGTGTAGTTTTGTTTTTTTCTCTATCTTTTGTCTAACTGCCATGCTGTTTAGTTATGTATTTATAACATAAGGACAAAAGCTGTCCCAGGAAACAATTGTTAGTGTTTTATCATTGACACCAATCACTCCATAAGAAAACTGATTCAGTTATATTTGTTTTATGGAGAAACTTTGATCTGTCTGTATGACAGTAATGACAAATAGAACATGTGATGTGTGTGACTGCAGCTGTCTCCAGTGCATTGTTCATCTACATCAGCACTGACTACGTGTTTGATGGACGGAACCCTCCTTATGGTGAAGACGACTCTCCAAATCCCCTCAATGTGTACGGACGAAGCAAACTGGAGGGTGAGAGAGAGACACTAAGACATTGTCCAGGTAAACACCTGTCTGTCTAGATGGTCACCTGTATTTCCCCGTGTTGATGCTGCTACTACTACTACTACTACTACTACTACTACTACTACTACTACTACTACTACTACTGTCATTTAGCAGACGCTTTTATCCAAAGCGACTTACATTGAGAGAACATACAAGCAAGAAATCAAAGAGAAGGAAACAATATAAGGAGGCGGACTGTTTGGAGTCCAGTTTAATTCCGACGCTGATACATCAAGTGCGTTTTTTTTTTTTTACCCTTGTAGAGATAAACGCCCAAATCGCTATCATAAATCATAAATCAATTCCACATTAAGACTGAAAGTGTTCTTTAAAGAGGTGAGTCTTAAGTCTGCTCTTAAAAGTAGGTGCCGACTCTGAGGATCGGACCGATGCTAGGGTTAGGGTTAGATGATCTCCACTCTGGCTGGATTCGGGTGAAGATTTTCTGCATCAATACAGAGGATTCCCACTGGTGTCTGACTGTACATGTCCTGGTCAGCTGGATTCTAACAGAAAGAAACAGATGTGGCATTAAACACAAACTTTTAGAATGAAACCCCTTGTAAAAAAGTGAAGCGGGAAAATAACAATTGAATGGATGGCAATACTGACATTCATGAACTTGTGCATTAGTATAGATTGCAAAAGAAGAGTTTGTGTGTTGTTAATAAAGTATGAAATGTGTCACTATACAGTACTTTTGTTGATCATATTGTTTACAGCATAGTCAGTTAATAATTTTAATGTTACATTCAACATTTTAGGCATTGGTTCCTACCACTGTGCTCATAAGATCAGTTATCCTAGTAGGGTTTGTAAAATCTTTGAACATTTTTTCAGAAAGTATCTATATAAAGTTTTTCTAACAAGCATAATAAATGGCTTTAACTAACCACTAACCAATGAAAGGGATGTTCCATATTCTCTAAAACATGCCCAACAACTCCAGACCAGTTTTGCCAGGGATTCTTTTCAACATAGTTTAACTATGGCAGTCCGAAGTCAAAGGCACCAAATGTCTGTTGGCTCATAAATTATTATGGAAAATTATGAATAAATATTAAATTATAAAACATTCCAGCCAGCTTTTAAGACTAAAGGTGTTCTTTGTCCCAAGTCTGCAAAGTAAAAAAAGGCAAGAAAAAATGGTAGAGAAAAAAAAGATAAAGTCAAGAGGTGGAGGATTTCAGAAAGTAGAGAATCCAAGAATAAATAGTTGAAATAAACACAATTGGGCAAGAGAGGTAAAAGAAACAAAAAAAATCTTTAATTTAGGCAGAAGAGAAAGGACAAGGGAAACGGGTAGCAAGTAGTAAATAAGTAACTGAGAAACTATGATTTCTTATGCAATTAATACAAAAGTTGTAATTTGACATCTAGAACAACAAAACGATTTACGTAACTCCTCCGTTTCAAGTGGATTAAATTTTACTTGTTTTTAATTTATTTAAAACTTTTTTTCTGAGGTTTCTGTTAAATATTTTAGCTCCACAGGTGTTCTTACCTTCATAGTGGGTGTGAAATATTTGTTAAGACACTCTTGACAAATATGGCAAACTGAGTGGCAAAAGCCCAGTAAGTATAGACACCAAGCTCAACGGTCACTTATGGGGGGGATGTTATGCTTTGTGCTAACAGATAAAATTATGGAGTAAAAATAGTTTGCATTGCTCTTAATGTTAAAACATGCATTCATACTCACATTAACTCCTCAAATTCATTACCTTTTAATGCCATGAAAACTAGAAGCTCGACAAAAATGAGCCGAATGGAACAGAAACAACTGAAGCTGACAAGACTTTGAGCACAGACTGTATACTCTCCATTTTATTTTACATTACTAACTGGCTTACCTTTTTAAAGGAATAAAAATAATGAATGTATAAAACTAATCAAACTTACCATTTTGAAGATTCTGCTGCTTTAGTGACCTCTAAAATGAAGGAAAATGGCTCTTGTTCCTGCTGTAACCATAAACTGTAACAGCATGCTGGGCAGGGCTGGCCCTGAGCTACATGGTGCCCTATGCGAAAAAGGATTTTGGCGCCCCCTACTGCCAAGAACAGAAACAAAATAACTCAATAACTGGATTACATTGCAAAAAATATATATTATACTAAAATAAACAGTAGAGAAGATACATATTTAATTCTTACTTATTTTGGTCTTTATATGAGATGAATGGTGTGTCCAACAGTTTGTCCCAAAAAAAGGAGAATTTGGCGCCCCCTCCAGCAGAGGGCGCCCTAGGCAATTGCCTAGTCTGCCTATGCCCAGAACCGGCCCTGATGCAGGGGTGTGGCCATGTCCAAAACTTGGAAAAATGACTCTATTTAACTTAAAATTTTTAACACATTTAAATTTTTGCACAAATTAGCAGAGTGTACTAAGTATTTTATACTAGTGGCATAACACTCAAATTATTTAAGTGAATTTTTATTAAATAATTTTGCAATAAAATCCAGTCTAAGAGTGTTGACACAATCTCTATGTTCTCAATTTTTCGTTTTTATGAATAGTCTTGGGACAGATTAATCTTTTTTCTCACTTAAATATTTTTCTTCAGATCTTTTGAGCAGAATAAATGGCAAATGACACATCCCTTTTTATTTAAATCAGCTCTGATAAAGAAAATTAGAGTTAACTTTGAACTATTTAAAACATTTTGCTGCACTGACATTTTCTGTTCTTTCTCACTTGTTTATTAGGTGCAGTAATTCTGCGTGTTCCAGTTTTGTTTGGGGAGGTGGAATTTGTGACAGAAAGTGCTGTGACATCCCTGTGGCTAAAGGTTCAGGACGCAACAGAAGAGAGCTGCACACTTGATCACTGCCTGCAGAGGTTTCCCACTGATGCTCGAGATGTTGCCACTGTTTGCAGGAAACTCGCTGAGAAAGCAAGACAGGTTGGTGTTTCAGGGCCCCACCTTCCCTACCTGTCAAATTAATTTTCTGTATAGGTTCAAGTCAGAAAAAAACATCCTTGGGTAACTATAATGAAACATAAAAAGCTGAGTCCTATGAGTCCTGATTACTGCTGTACTGGTGTTACATAAAAGTGACCTAGCCACTTAGTGTGCATCAGACTCTGCCTGCAAAAGACAACAATATTTCAATATCAACAGTAACAGAATCTTGTGTGCACAAATTACTCACTCATGTAATCTTTTGGGCTATGTAAGTATTTGATATGTTGGATGATTTATCATAATGAGAGCACGATGAAGATTACTTTGACAGTGAAGTAATGATGTTAATGATGAACAGGGCTCTGGGCAATCAGCTGGTCCTTTGAGTTAAATGGTAAATGGCACGTACTTGTATAGCGCTTTACTCATTTACTGCCAGACTCTCCACCAAACAGGCAAAGTGGGTTAGGTGTCTTGCCCAAGGACACAATGGCCAGGCGATCTTTTTCTCTGGGCAGAGCGTGAATTCGAACCGGCGACCTTCCGGTTACCAGACGACCCGCTCTACCACCTGAGCCACAGCCACCCCACAGTTGTGTTTCTACAGACTGGGGATGTTGGAAATGATGATCCAGAGGGCTGGAATAAACCATTTTGTTAGCGAATATTCACCCAGGAGCTCAAGACTGAAGGCTTTTAATAGGCTAAGGGATTGAGGGCTTAAAGGGTTAAGTTAAGTTACAGCATTTCTTGATAAACATCTGATGCAATGAAATTTTTATTTTGGGTGAGAAAAACTGAGGGTCAGAGACTCAAAAGAATTCTAACAACTGGTCTATAGCTAATCAATAGACCTGACTGGAAACTAACTGGTCCGCCTCCTTCTTCAATACTAACATAATCCTCCTGCTGCAGCAGATTTTTATGAGACTAAATAATCAATATGATGATCAGTCATCAGTTCCTTCAATATTTTTCTGTCTGCAGGATCCATCCATTAGAGGAATTTTCCATTTTTCAGGTAAACAACAGATGACTAAATATGAGATGGCCGTTGCTATGGCACAGGCCTTCAACCTGCCCTCCGACCACCTCATACCTGTGAGTTGGCTGATGTTTCACACGACTACATTCGAAATAATTTGGCTGATTGTAAAAACAGACACTGAGGGACATATTTTGGCTGTTTAATCATTTATTTTTGTAAAATTTGTTTCAGTTATTAGGGTTTTTATAAAGAAAATAAACAGGTTGTTATACATTTTTGTGGCATCTCAGTCATCATAGTAAATGGTAAATGGCATGTACTTGTATATAGCGCTTTACTTAAAGAGGCCCTTCCATTAAAAACTTTTTTTCTGAGGTTTCTGTTGAATATTTTAGCTCCACAGGTGTTCTTACCTTCATAGTGGGTGTGAAAACAGGTCAACAACTTCTCTTTCAGTTTTAATCTCTCAAACTACGCAGGTGGTGATAAAACCAGAGTTCTAACGGCCTGTATCTGTTTCATCACAACTCCTTTGTTCGTTAGTATTCATCAGCTCCTGCAGTTGAAATCACGCCTAGCATGCTGCTGGCTAAAAGCTGTTAGCATAACGTAACAAACAGGAAGAGAGAACGTCTGACGTTGCCATGCACAGCGGGGCAGGAAACAGTATACCTTGCTCTCATAGGCTAGTTTGTTAGCCAATCAGAGTCCAGAAAATTTGAATAATGAATATGAACGAGCTGCTGACAAAGCCTGACGGAAGGAGCTGGAACCACCCGAATTTTAACGCAGCAAGATTGAAAGGTCTGTTAATCAGTGTTTCCTGATGTTTTTTAGATATAAAAGGTTTCATATTACTGGTTAATACTTAAGAAATAACCACAAAGTCCTGAAATGTGTATGAAATGGCCTCTTTAAGTCATGACTCCCACAGTGCTTTACAGTACAGCATGTCATTCACCCAATAACACAGAATCACATGATAATATGAATCCAAAAGACCTATTCCATTGGGATACTTACGGATGAGTGGAGAAACTTTTTCAAGCAGCAGATAAAAAGTCCAATTGTTTTTTTTTCCCAAATACCTTTTGGATCTAGTTGTTAAAGTTTTTATTATCCATATTGAAACATGTTTAACTGATTTACATTACCTGTTTCTCCAGAATCTGATAGTACTGCAGTATTTGTGTACTAATAACATTTAAACTGTTTTTGGCAGCTGACAGAGCAGCTGATTGACTCTGCTCCTCGTCCAATCAACAGCCAGTTGAACTGTTCTCGCCTCGAGCTGCTTCATCTCAGTGTCGAGCCAAAGATGTTCACCACTGCCATCGTTGACTGTCTGTGGCCATTCACAGCTGATAAACGCTGGAGACAAACTGTTTTTCACTGAGACTGATGGGCACATTGATATATTTTCCTTTTCAGTTATTCTAACTGCACATAACTAAAATAAAAAGATGACATGCTTCAAATGTGAAAAATCTATTTTTTTGTCTTTGTCTGGTGGGGAGGAAAGGGTCTTCATAAGGATTCCCATACTTCTGCATGCTGCTGTTTGTGTTTGAGATTATTCACAGTACATTGAGTATTTTTTCAAGTTCCTTCATTGCTGACACATCATTTGTTAATGTACAGACTTGTCAAGATAGGCCCAATTTGGGGAAGTTTCCTGTGCTACCTTCTAATGATGTATTCTGAATTAAATTCCAGTGAAGTTTCTGTACTAATTTCTAATCAAATGCACTGTTAAATCCCAGTGAAGTCTGTTTGTCCTAAATTATAATATATAACAAATAATGAACAACAGAATGTGTTCATATACGCCTGTGGTTTGGTCAAGACTGAATATTTGAATATTTGTTTATACATCAAGCATGGGGGCCTACAGCTGTTCTGTGGCCAGGAGAAGATGGGGTGGAAATGTCAAGAGCCTATTTTTGAGTTATTTCTAAAGAATTTGATGGTTTTCCCCTTTATTTCCAGTATGACTTGTTTTAAAAGTTTAAACATGACCTTTTTGACTCTTTTGACAACGTCAGCATTTTGTTTACATCTACAGCAGCGGGCACCATTTTGGGTTGCCTAATATCGTAAATACTGCAGCACAGTGAGGCTGGTGCTGGGGTAGGGTGGCCATTTCCACAACACAAAAAAGGAGGACATTCGGGAGACATTCAAACCCTGGGGGTGGGGGTTGATGGCGGTGGTAACTCCTAGGGGTAATGGTTTTGCAATATTGATGGAAATTCATGAGATTTTCCATAGGAACTCTGAAGTTTGGATTCTTCCTGGAAAATCGATATTTTAAAAGGACAAAATTGTTGGAGAATATAGTTTTTTTAGTACTTTTATGTAAAAATAAGTAAGCCATATGCCAACCGCCAACAAACAGGTTTATGGCTTATAGTATTATTGTCTGTTTTTAGTAATATTTTATATCCTACTTTATTGAACTCACCATGAATTTCAAACGCTCCTTGAGTGCATCACAAGTGTGTGTGATTAACGCTGTTGCCACAGCCCAGCTTCTGACTCCTGTTGCTGGAGAAGAGAGCTGAGCTGAGCAGCTTAGGTCTCTAATTTGCAATAAATATTGTTCCCAATGGTGTGTGAAGAGAGAAAATGGAGAGCGAGACTGTGAGAGAAATGCAAAAAAAAAAACACAATGAGGAGCCGGTTTCCGTCGTTCACTTCAAAGAACCGGTTCTTAGAGCCATTCCCGAACGAGACAACACTACTCTGTTCATGCAAAGAAAACACAAATGATTAAAAAAAATATATGTCAAAAGGAAGACAAATGGGTGTCCGTCTTGAGGATGTGGTAAGCGGACACACCTTTTTGTCTTAAAGCCGGACCCTATGCTAGGGAGTTTTCAGTTCAAGAAGCTGGAAGCACTGCGGATATGTGGTGATTATATACCTTACTTGCTTGCCATAGATGATTCCTCTGGGGTTTCCCATGTGACGAGCAAGTTCTGTGTGGAAAGTTTTATTAGCAGCTAGCTAGCTGCAGCATGTGGCTGAAGTGGAGGAGCTTCAGGCCACTTGTTTGGCTTGAAGACACACCGCGAGGATTTTATTCCTTTTTAAATTTTATTGGATAAGTGGGGCGTGCAGGATGGTGTGTGAGGAGGACAGAGGTTCTTAGGAGGAGACTGCAGGAAGTTTTGGATCCGCGGGACAATTATGAACTTTTTATCACGGACTGAATCGATGACTGAGCTTCAAACAGGAAGGAGCTGCTTTTATCAGAGTCAGTGTGTGATCAGCTGGAGAACATGATTAGTGAACTGAACTCATGATATTTATTGTCCTGCTCGGATAGAGGATCAGAGTGTGTTTGGTGAGGAATATTGATAACCTGAGCGTCAGAGCGTGCACGGGTTTTTTTAACAAGCCTGGCACCCAGATGGTTGAAGGCTTTGTGTCATGTTATTCTGTTCAAAGTTTCATATCCCACCTTTAACAAACGAACATGATAAAACAATAAAAGTAGTATCTCCTTGCCCAAGTGGGTTTTATTTCCCAGAATGGTTTTATTGATAGTAGAAACATTCCTGGCCAAAATGGTTTTATTGGTCAGCCCAAAGTTTAAAGTTACTCCCTAACGAGACAAATACAGACATCTCCTTGGAAAAGAGAACTATCCCACAATTACCTCAGACTCACTAACATGTAAAATAAGAAAGGAATATAACAGTAGTCCCATATGATATGAGAAAAATGTAGTAAGCAAGTACATTTTCTTCCAAAGTTTGCAGATCAAAACATTTATGCCCATTTTATTAGAGGGGAAGAGAATATTGCAGCTATCTGCCATAATCTGTTTCTGCTATGTAACTAAAATGTGGGCCAAATATCCCCAAATTCTCAGGGTTAGGGTTAGGTTTGGTATTGGGGTTCTTTGGGGATCCCCCTCTGACCGCTATGAAGGGTAGAAAACCTTCAGGGAGCATAAGCAGAGTTAGGGTTAGGGACCACCGGGTGCACTCTCGACTCGAGATCGGACATACCTTGAATAACCGGTCCTCAAATGGGTCAGTTTGTGTCTGTAGTTCATATGAGGGACCCCATGTCCCTTCCGTTCCGGCCAATGGGTTAGGGTTAGGTGAAGAATATTTGGGACTAGCAGCGCCGAAGGCGCTGCGAGTCACATGCATGGGCCGTCCCACTCAAGTCAATACGCCCAGTCCTCCCTAGCAAGTCAGGGTCAAAGGTCAATTTGCCCTTAATTAATTAATTAAATGGTGAAGAGTTGAATTTGGTTTTATGATGTGGGTCTCTTGTCAGGACTTATAATGGACATGCAGTCAGATTTGAATTTGTCAGTCCAAGGTTTTAAGATTAGGCATTGGATCCCAATTGGTTAAGTTTAGGGTTGAGAAATGGTTCGGGTTAGAATTAACTTTCATGGAACCAAATTGTGCTTGGGATTCACAGGATCTCAACTTCTTCAGAATTAGGACTGAGATCCTGGATCGAGAGTCAATTAGGGTTAGGGTTAGGGTTCCACCTGGTTAAGATTAGGGCTCGGGTAAGGTGTTGGTCTAGGTTCAGAGTCGGGTGAAGTACAGGTTAGAGTCCGTGGAGGTTAGGGTTAGGGTTAGGGTTAGGGTTAGGGTTAGGGTTTAGGGTTAGGGTTAGGGTTAGGGTTAGGGTTAGGGTTAGGTAAAGAATATTTGGGACTAGCAGCGCCGAAGGCGCTGCGAGTCACATGCATGGGCCGTCCCACTCAAGTCAATACGCCCAGTCCTCCCTAGCAAGTCAGGGTCAAAGGTCAATTTGCCCTTAATTAATTAATTAAATGGTGAAGAGTTGAATTTGGTTTTATGATGTGGGTCTCTTGTCAGGACTTATAATGGACATGCAGTCAGATTTGAATTTGTCAGTCCAAGGTTTTAAGATTAGGCATTGGATCCCAATTGGTTAAGTTTAGGGTTGAGAAATGGTTCGGGTTAGAATTAACTTTCATGGAACCAAATTGTGCTTGGGATTCACAGGATCTCAACTTCTTCAGAATTAGGACTGAGATCCTGGATCGAGAGTCAATTAGGGTTAGGGTTAGGGTTCCACCTGGTTAAGATTAGGGCTCGGGTAAGGTGTTGGTCTAGGTTCAGAGTCGGGTGAAGTACAGGTTAGAGTCCGTGGAGGTTAGGGTTAGGGTTAGGGTTAGGGTTAGGGTTAGGGTTAGGGTTAGGGTTAGGGTTAGGGTTTAGGGTTAGGGTTAGGGTTAGGGTTAGGGTTAGGGTTAGGTAAAGAATATTTGGGACTAGCAGCGCCGAAGGCGCTGCGAGTCACATGCATGGGCCGTCCCACTCAAGTCAATACGCCCAGTCCTCCCTAGCAAGTCAGGGTCAAAGGTCAATTTGCCCTTAATTAATTAATTAAATGGTGAAGAGTT
>SSNP01000169.1:0-67550 GCA_006937955.1 Pachypanchax playfairii
AAGTGTGACGGGAACATACCTACATCCCACTTCACGTCTATGGTTACCACCTAATGCTTTGTGTGCTTGCAAAAAGCTGTATTATCTTGCAATAAGACGAAGATCATGCGACATCGTGATTCAAAAGAGCTCCGGACGTCACGTGACTCGCTGCGTTCACATAGTCATGCTGGCAGGATACTTTTTCAATTATGAGTGCTTTTGCGTTTACTCTGTCAGATTTGAAGTGTCCTTTTTTATCAAAACTTGTTGTTGGCGAAGCGATGTTAATCCCGGCCAGCTCCCGCATATGCCGACCGCATTTGAACACTGGTTTAGTCCATGTCCAAACTTTTAAAACCTAGAAACATCCAAACCATAAGTAGCTGTTTGGATAAACCACTTATGCTTCACTTAACAGCTCTGGTAAGCTTTACCCAATGTTTGTGTCCGGCAGCGAAATAGGTACCCGCTCAAACACTTTCCCAATACGAAAGTTCCGGACGATGATTGGGCCACACATCGGGATGACGGTATATGAAAGATTGATATCATAACTAAACTAAACACCGGATTTCGGTATGAACCTGTACACCTCCCAGCCCTAGGAGACCCGAGACCCGAGACCCCCCCTAACAAAAGAAAAAACGTGTCTGGCAGGCCTTCCGCCATTTCTTCTTTAACAACATTTTCACATTACTTTCGCTTTTCATTTTGATCATGTACAGCAATATAACTCTAGCAAAATTATAAACTCTACTATTTACACACATTTCACAGGCGACAGGCATGTTACGTTAGTTTATGCTAATATGTGTGCAACCGAACTGGTTTAGCTATAGCTTACGTTACCGTTACCACTAAGGTCATTTCACTTGTTCACGGCCGTCACCAATCATAAATGTGCACGAAAAGTCCATTTAGCACAAAAACAAAACCATTTGAAAAAAAAGACTTACCTTGTTTTAGTGAGTTCCTTCGAAAATTTCAGCTAGTCCACACCTGAACTTCACGCCAGCGAGTATCGATGTGAGGAGAACAATATGTGACGTCACGAGGTCATGACATTTAAACTATTTGGTTTGAAGTGAAAAAAATAATTTAAGTAAAAGCGTTTATTTAATTCCGTCTAGAGGGAAAGTATTTTACTTTTGATCAAACTAAAAACAATAGGTTTATTAATGAAATAATTTTTTTTTCATTAGACCAATCTAAAAATGTACTTTGATGGAAGGCCACAGTCGTTTCACTTTTTTCAGTGTAATATAGAAAATCTATATCCACATTGTCAAACAAAACTAGAAAGCTTGAAGCAAAAAATGGTTCAAAGTGTTTTTTGAAGTTAAAGAAGAGAAAAGATTGAGAAACTTTACAGCTCCAGCTTTTACAAATACTCTTTCATGCACTTTATACTCTGACTGCTCAGTCTGTCTTTACTTTTATAAATAATTCACAGACATCAGAAACACCCCTCCATATTCTGAAGTGCTCAAGTTGTTTAATCCTCCTTTTCTTTACTAACTGGTTTCATTCTAGATGATTCTAATTCATTGATGCTCCTAGTAAAGGTTCTGCTAACTCAATAAAACTTAATGCAGATGTTGCATAAATGCAGTAATTTTACTTATAAAGTTGTTTTTCCCTTTAAAACTATTAATTATTTACTGCTTGTTTGCTGCTGATATAAACACACCTTATTTGCAGCGATGCAGTATTCTGCATCCGTGTGTGCATGTGAGCGTGCATGTGTGTCTGCATGTATCTGTGTGTACCTGCTGAAAGTTGCTAAGCAGCTGCTTGTTGTTGTCGTGTTTTCCTGTGCTGAACTTCTTCTACATTCCTGTGAGAGATGTGGAGTTTAAAATAGAAAAATGTTAGAGAAACAGAAGCACACAGTGAGACACATTCAGGTCTCCTTAAACCAATTACTTTACAATGACTTCCATTCATTTCCTTATTTTAAACCCATTACTTATGAAACTGACAGAGCTCATTATTTTATAATCAAATGAAATGAAAACCTATTTATTGTCGCAGACAGTCATATCACAAACGAAAGTAACCTGAGAGTCTGACATCGAGCTTCCTGTCCAGCAGATTAGGACTCAAGCTGCAGATTAAATAAAGGCAGAAAAGATTTTTATGAGAAAAACACAATTAGACAGTGTTTTATCATATAAATGTCCTTTTAGATCATTCTTGCTTTATATTATCAGCTTCTAAGAGCTGATATGAATGCAAATTAATGCAGTCTTTATTTACCTTTATAATTGAAATATTGAATAATTACAGCTTCAGGTTCCTCCTCTCTGTCCCTCTCTACTGTGCTGCAGCTTTACCAAATATAAACTCTTGCTAGTTGTTGCAGTTGTTATAATTCAGGTACAGGAAGTTCTAAAAGTTCAAACTGTATAAGAATACTATGTTATTCTTACTACTGCATTGTGGGAGTGAAGATATTATTCAGGTTTTGAAGTTCTTCTTTAGGATCAGCACTGATGATGGTGTTTAATGTTGGAACATATGTGATATGTATTTTTCTAAGCTGATAAAGACATATGAGTGTCTGTGTGTGTCTCCGGTTCTCCTGCTGATTCACAGATGTCTCTATTTGTGACTTTGCCAGCCACTAATGACATCATCTTCACAAAAGGGCATCACCCACAAAAACACACACAGATTTAACAGCACAGAAAAAAATCCACATTTTAATAGAAATATTTAGTCTGCACAGAATCAGTGAGTATATTATAGATAATATGAAGTAAACTGAGGTTGTATTTTAAGACAGGTATATTATTCCAACCTCAGCTCATGTACTTTCAGCCTTTTTACACTAAAGAGCTACCTGCATTGGCATCGAACACTGGCAATGAATTCAAACCACAAACTGAGAGCCGGCCAATAAAGTCGTCCTTGCTTTGGATTCTGGGCTGAACCTTCACAGTCTCGGGAAAAAAAAAACAGAGAATCCGTCACGCTTCCTGAAAAAATGACCAAAAAATCACAGTTTTATCAAGAGGAATTTAACCAAACAAACATTTGATCTGTACCTGAACAGTACCTGTTTAAAATCATCCCCAATTATAAATTAGTGTCATTAATATTTACAGCTGAAACGTTTTCACCTCAGCCTTCAGGCTTCGGCTGATATTACAGACGATGAAGCGCCATCGCTCATCAGATTACCTTTAACTTGGTTAATGATGTGAGTGAGCTGGACGAGGGAGGAAGTGGCAGGTGGGAGGGAAACGATATGAGATTCAGGGCAGCTTGTGACATTTTAACTTTTACTCAAAGGAAAGTCAAATATTCAGATAAACTAAATCAACCTGTGAGCTTCTGGAGACGTTCTCACTGTCGCCTCTTTGGGAGGGACGGATGTTCCTCATCAGTCCAGACCCCCAAACAGATTTCTTTACCCTGAAGGTTCTGCAGGGTCGTGATGAAGTCACACTGAAGCAGCTCACTAATACTAATTTTAAAGGGACATAAGGCAAGATTTGTGAAAAACTACACATGCATTTCCAGTTTATTCAATGCTAATGGGTCATGAAGCATTAAAAACCCAAAATAACGAGGCCATCCGCATATATGTCTGTTGCCTTGGAAACGCTGTGTGCTACATAATGCGCTGCAGTTCGACGTCCGAATTTCCCGCGCAGTTGTAGGGATGTGACGTAAATTGACGCTGCATGCGCGTTGCCGACAGCTCTTGAACAGGAAGAACATGGCCGCCGTGGACTTGGATTCAAACACTGAAGGTATACTTATGGATGTTTCTGCAGCCAGCAAACGACCTGCATCCACTCTCACCCCCCAAAAAAGTGACACCACGAAGAAAAAAAAGACTTTATCAGCGGCATCTCGTGAGTCAAAAAAAAAATATGACCGAAGCCGGGCAGGCACCCGCATAAATATTGGATATGCGTTCGGTTCATGGAGGGAACTTCAGCTGCATTTGGGAGTGAAAACGGATGCTGACATGGCTCATTTCCTTGTGACCAGGTGAGAAAACATTATAGGTCGTGTTTAGAGCCTGATACAGTATGAAAATGATGAGATCAAATCAAATAACAGAGTGGAGAGACCTGACGTGAAGTATGTTAGCCTCCCCGGTGCAGTGCTGTGAAGACAAACAGTCTGTACAGTGTCTGTGCACGCTCCCGTGCCGGCTTGGCTGGTGGCTGCAGTTAGCCACAGCGCCTGTCGCGGCAGCACTGAGTCAGATTTTGTAAAGCTGCCTTAAGTTCCTTTAACACTATAAAACTGCAAAAGCATCAGCTGGTATTTTACAGTTTTGTTTTATCCATGTTTCACTGTCTTAAATTATATTTTTAAGAACAAACCGAGGTGTGAAACAGAACTTTTTAATAATTAAATAAGAGAAATAAGACAGCAGCAACATAAAACAATCAAACACACCACACTTGGAACTGGAAACAGAAGATCAACAGCAGGATCTAATCATGTTGAGGGAAACTGAAGACAGATGACTCTTTAAACAGAGAGGACTGATTACCTGATGAGAAGCAGCTGCATGATTAATGGAGATGAAGGGAAACAGGAAAAATGAATAAAACCTCATCTAAAGACCAAAGAATAAATGTCCAAATGAAACACCAACATCCTAAAACTGACATTATTATTATTAAATTTTTTTTTGTTTTTTTTTTTATTTTAAAAATGACTTTAAACTCGCCTTGAATTTAGTTAAATTTCCAACCATCATCATCATCATGTTATTCAGATTTATTTAAGTTGGGCAAGAAATAATTAAAAATAAAAGTGAATTTTGATGTTTGATCAAAATCTTCATGTTATCAGTAACTAATCTGTAAAATGCAAAAAACAAACCGAGGTGTATTTCCATCCTGTTAATATTATTACTCACTGACACCGTGAAAGCTCCAACACCTTTTATACAGACCACCTGACGTTTTTCAGCAGCTACAAGATTAAACAAATTGTTCTTTACTAAATAAATTCATAATCTGTTTTTTCATGGCCGTTTTCTCATTCCAGCAGAATCTCTTGTTGTGTTTTTCTTTTCTTCTGGCATTCAGACACAGCAGAAAGGTGTTTCTTTAGAATGATTTTTTTATGACAGTAAATTGACTTGAGAGTCGTCTGAAAGACAATTTGGGACAAATTGCAGCCAGTTTGTCAAAGCTGGGTCTTAAAATGAGCATTGAGAGGGAACCCAGGGCAGAAAGGGGCAGAAAAGGAATGAGAGGACAGGAATAGAAAAGCTTTAAAGACAGAAAAGCCTCTGTCCTCCTGGTCTACTTGTACCACAGCTGATGCTTTTCAAAGACTTTTAGGCTGCTGACTGTTATTTAAGTCGCTCAGAGTGGCAGCTGTCTTTGAGTCGGTGCACTTTGCTAAATGCCACTCAGCTTTCAGCTTTTTACCCTGCAGGCCTGCAGAAGTTCAGTATAATCTGTTTCCCTGACAGGATTTTATGAGTTAAAACAACATGCTGTTGTGTCCTCAAAATAAACATATTTATGTTTTAATTGCAAATAAAGATGCAGTCCTGGTGGTACAACAAAGGTTTAATCAGCTAAAGCTAAAAGTTTTATTATGAAGAGAATGTGAATTTCACCCCCACCATGAGGATAAAATGGATGAGTTTGTTGGCAGGTGTCCAAAGGACCTCCAGTAGACCCCCTTTCTGCTGGGGGATAAAGTTCTGGCTCAAGCTCTGACACAAGAACTGCATCCAGGATAAGATTGGCTCTGAGCAGATTTCTAAGTTTGAAATAACTTGTTGGTTTCCTGTTGGAGGAGCTAAAGGAGGCGATTAGGGAGTCTGAGGTCTGTTGTAGCTACATCTTCACTGCTGCAGGCACAACTAGAATCCAGGTAAACAACAAAATGAACAGAATAAAAAAAAAAAACTCCTGTAACTTACTTTTGGTTTAAAATCTTTTTCGACTCGTTACGATCTCTAAATAAACAACGTGATCTCAGCTTGCCATCCTCTGGATGTTTTTAAAATCAAACACTTTGTTTTGTTTGCACCTCTCATCCACAAAATATAAATTCTGATGAGAAAAACTCAATTTGAAAAACTTTTTCCCACAGAAAACTTTTTAAAAATGTGGTTCTATGTCTCGGTGTCGACTCCAGCAGCAGAGGAATGAACCTATTTCATGCATGTCTACTTTTACTTTGTGCCTGAGAAACCACGACAACAACTGGACTGATTTCTACAGGTTCCTTTGTAACATATGCTGTATCACAAAGACTTGTTCATACATGCATAAAACCAGTGTTTAAAACAGAAAATAATGTAAGTAATAACGAAAAACTTTGCCTGAATGTAACACAAAGGTCTCAGAATGAGATCAGGTCTGAACTCAGTCCCTGAAAACTGAGCTGGTTATTGTTTCTGTGAAACCTGTGAGGCTGTTTAAAATGCAGAACTCACCATGTTGCTTTCAGAACTAATTATTTATATTCAGTTTGTTTTATTCTATTTACTTCGTGATCTGAACAAAGAAAGAAATTAAATGTCACAAATTTTTAATGGTTTTTGCACAGCAGAGTTTTTCTAGTAAAATTACAAACTTTTCTGATTAAATTTGGTTCCCTTGTGTTTAAGTTTTAAAGCTGCAGTATCTTCAGAATTACCAGTTTTATTGATATATGAAAATCTTTAGTCAATGTTTCGTACCTTCTCTGTGCCGTCGAGCGGGTTTAATAAGGAAGGAGTCAATTTACTGGAGCTTCATTCACAGAAACAAAGAATTCTAATTTTGATGATTAATTAAACGTTAGAGTCTCACTTCAAATTCGGGTCAAAAGGAAGTTGCTCATCAGTAACAATACAAAAGCATTAATCCCACTTCTGTTAGACGTTTATTAAATGATACAAATGAAGATTGCGTCTTTTATAGCAAAGGCTCTGAGGAGAACATTAGAACTGGATAATTATGTTTTTATCAGTCAGATTAAAGAGCTTGTACATATAAAACATTGTAGTTTTTTAGTAAAAGAGCTGATGGTGTTACTTTGGACACTCATACAGCAGAGAAAACCAAAGCTGAAGTTATAAAGTTTTGGTTTATTTGATTAAAAGCTCCACAGTGAAGGAGTTTATTTAATAACTAATAACATTCTGAATATCCAATTCTTTTTATTACCTCCACCAGGACGTCATGTTTCTCCAGCGTTTGTTTGTTCGACTGTTCGAGGTTAAATACCGCAGTAAAGACAGCAGCAGATTTTCAGAAAATTAGTTAAAAGGAATCACATACCTGAAAAAATAAAGAAGAAACAACGTTACAGAATTAAACATGTGAATCTGTCATTACATCATTATGAGTTTGTCATATACCCACCTGTTCCTGCAGCTTTTACTCCTGCATGTAAAATATTAATTAAAGAACATCTGTAATAAAAACAAACCTGCTGTAAATCGTTTATTCCACCAGCTGACAGGTGACGTTGTTGCTGCATCTTGTTGCCAATTTGTTTCAAATTGTCACAATTTAAAGAAAAACTAAGTGGCTGGAACTTCAGTTGAAAAGTGTCTGTCTGTCAAACTAGCTATCTGTTCTTTTGTTTGCCTAATAATAATCTTCAGATATCCAGCTCTCAGCTTTTCACTGTGAAGAGGGTTTCCCTAGAATTTCCAGTGTCGTCTGTTACAACTTAAATTCCATAAAAGGTAGGACAGAAATTTGTTGCTACTTTGTTACTGTGACGTTTCTAAACAGAAGTATTAGTTATTCAGCTGGTATCTTGGTAACATCACTAAAGTAAAAACAGTGACTGATGTTCTGTCAGCTTGTGATAAGCAACGCTTCAGGTTTACCGTAAACTGGAGCTTAGACACACTGTGAGTCCTGCGATACATGAAATCAGCTGTTTGTCCATTAGAGCAGCTGGAATCAGTCGCTGTTACTGGATGATGGGAGATTTATCTGACACACAGTGATTATGTTACATTACACACAAGGACACAGACTGCTAACCAGGAGTACGAACATTCTGTTCAGTCACTGCAGCTGATGTTCTCATATCGCTCATCTTCAGATTTCAGTCTAATCCCTTTCAGCAAGACCCAGAAAATGATCTCTAAGACCATTTCTGGAAGAACTTCTTTTCTTCACGATCTGAGTGTAAAGTTATCGATTGACTCAGCTGGACCTGAAAGTGACAAAGAGAAAATCTTAAAAAAAATAAAATGAGTTGAGAAAGTGTAAATGTCTGATTTGTCTTTGATTCAACAGGTTTTCAGGGATGACGTAAGTAGTTTTTAGAATTTACCTGGTTATTTTATTTTACATGGAATTTTCAAAACATCTGGAGGAAGAGTTAAACGCTTCGACAGGTGAGTGAGTAGCAGACCATGAACACTGACGGAAAGCAGAATCCAGCATGGGTTTGGTTTTCAATTCATTCTCTTCACTTCCATATAAGCAGGTAAGTAATCCTGAGACAGGTGAGATTCCTGAGACAGGTGAGATTCCTGAGACAGGTGAGATTCATGAGACAGGTAAGTAATCCTGAGACGGGTGAGATTCATGAGACGGGTGAGATTGCTGAGAGAGTTGAGATTCCTGAGACGGGTGAGATTCCTGAGACGGGTAAGTAATCCTGAGATGGGTGAGATTCATGAGACGGGTGAGATCGCTGAGAGAGTTGAGATTCCTGAGACGGGTAAGTAATCCTGAGATGGGTGAGATTCATGAGACGGGTGAGATTCCTGAGAGAGTTGAGATTCCTGAGACGGGTGAGATTCCTGAGAGAGGTGAGATTCCTGAGACGGGTGAGATTCCTGAGACGGGTGAGATTCATGAGATGGGTGAGATTCACGAGACGGGTGAGATTCCTGAGACGGGTGAGATTCCTGAGACGGGTGAGATTCATGAGACGGGTGAGATTCATGAGACAGGTGAGATTCCTGAGACGGGTAAGTAATCCTGAGACGGGTGAGATTCATGAGATGGGTGAGATTCCTGAGAGAGTTGAGATTCCTGAGACGGGTGAGATTCCTGAGAGAGGTGAGATTCCTGAGACGGGTGAGATTCCTGAGACAGGTGGAGAGGCAGTGTGGAAGTGTCCAACAGAGGACGAGGTTGGAACAGTTTTCATGGATTACAGAGTTAAAGGGGCTGAGGAGCAGCAAACTGTTTATAATCCATGACTCATATCCTTAATGAAAAAACAGAAAATAATCTGATAATTACCAACCACGAACAAATAAAATCATCTGAAATCAAAAAATTATTTTCAGGCTCAGGTATTTAAAGACTGACAGGGATTGAATAAGTTCAGGTAAGATGCTGGTCAGTAGACAGAAACATGATCAAGAACTTGGCACATGAATCTGAATTCTGGACCGCTGGAACCACAAGAGGACACAGACAATCTGTCAGAGAATCATGATGACAGCTGGAGTATAAACACCTGAGCCTACAGGTGCAGCTGAGACGGTCGGAGCTGCAGGGTGGAGCTCAGCTGCAGCTCTGCTGTCAGACTCACACTGTGACAGGTCGAGTGTATGTTGGGTTAATAAAGAAATTATGTGTTAAAACTCTGTTTTAGAAGGTTTCAGATTATTATACGACAGAATAAAAAGATCTGGTTCTCACCAGGTATTAAACTGAAGTAAACAGACCAGAGGTTCACTTACTTTCAAATACATGTATGTTACAAAGTACAAAACAATTAATTAGCTAACGTTAGTCACTCCAATAAGATACAGTCAGTTTATTTTTTTACTTATACTGATATTATAAACATATTTAGCTGGTCTTTATTTTAAATTAGGTTCCATATGTCTGATTTGATTTATATGTTTACCTCCTGACGCATCAATAATTATTTTAAGAATGATTTTATTTCATCAGGGTTTAAAACTCTAATGTGTTTAGTTTGTTTGTCAGATGGAACCATCTACTTGAGTGTAATCTCAGATTTCTTATAGTTTCCTGTTTTTAATCTTATATTTATATGTTCTTTTTTCTTTAGATTTATTTATTTCATGTGAGTTTTGCGTCTTGATTATCATCCTCTCCTGCAAGACGACCCAAGATTTAAAATTTAACCCATAACAGAATAAATATTTATTAAAATCTCTTTTATTTTCTCTCAGCTCAGTTATGTGTCTACAGGCAGTTAAAAACCTTTGACCAAGTTAGAAACTGTCCTGTTTAAACTGCACAACATAGTTTTTATATAAATAATTCTCGCTTAGAGCAAAGTCTAATTATATGTTTATACATTCTGAAGCAAAGTCGTGTATAGTGAGAGTTTGTGAGGAACATGCAGGACTGTGAAAGGCTTTACGTTGTCCAGCTGTTTTAAAATAAAATGCTTTGGTGAATAAATTTAAACTCACAAATAAAAATGGAAAGTCAAAACGAGCTCATATTTTATAAGAAATTGTAAAATCTCTCAGTTTAAACATCTGTATGTTGTTTATGTGCTTCTGGGAATAAAATATGGATTTATGAATTGTTGTTTTTATTTATATTCTACACAGCGTCCCAAGTTTGGTTTCAGTCTGTGGATTGTTTTACTGAGATGAGTGTTTGGGGGAGAAACAGTTTCATTTTCTGATGTAAAGTTTTGGAAAGCGAGCGATTTGAAATACATCTGTGGAGTGTGTGCGCGCGCGTGTGCGTGCGTGTGTGTGTGTGTGTGTGTGTGTGTGTGTGTGTGTGTGTGGTCTCTCTGGGATCTCAGCTTGCTCCTGGTGATGAATTTCTCCTGCTATACGTCTGCCCCACCCATCACTTTCTAACCTGAGCTCCTCCTCATGACCGATTGCCACCCTGCTCACACACACACACACACACACACACACACACACTCCAGTCACCATGACAACACACTGCAGCTGTACTCTGATTGACGACTTCAAACAGGCTCTCCTCTGGGTTTCTCTCCTCCCACTTCCTCCTCCTATGTATTTATCACTCCTTTTCATCACTCTCTCCTCCCAAACCCTCCTTCACTTTATTTCCTAATGATCTTTTTATGTCCCCTCATTCTTCCCATTTTTATATTTGAGTCCCCGTCTCCTCCACTCTTTCTAAGGACAGCCAAATGCTGAGTTCCACTCAGATGTCTAGTAAATATATTGATATACAGCTGATGGTCTCCACTCGTGTTTATTACTGTAATATGAGCTCATATCAACATTCACTGTCTTACCGTCAGGGTGATGTCAGTTTGGAGAGGAATGATGGAGCTGAAACAGGAAACACACCATCACATGCAAACTGAAACTGTTCAAACTCAAAAGTTTTCTATCAGCTCAAACTAACATTAACTATTTATTTATAGAACTTGTTACTTTTGTAATAGGTTGTGTTGCTACGTGGGTAACGTGACCTGCTGCTGATCAGGTGACTCCACCTGAAGTCCTTCTGCTTACTAACAGTTCTTTAGTTTAACGATATTAATATTTCCTGTCTTCTCATCAGAAAAATACTTTTGTTTTGTTTGTCTGTAGCAGCTGTTTCAGTCAGAGCTCAGTGAAGTTATTACACAGAATAAATTTGTTTTTTAGTTTTTCTTGTTCATCAGTTTTCATCTGAATCACTTCAGCCTCTCAGCTCAGATTGAAAATCTAATATGAGACACTCAGAAGGACAGTAGGAGCTCAGAGTGGCTTTTCTGGACATCTTCCAAAAACACTGTTATTCTCCCGAACCGTCCTTTAGCGTTTGTGTTTCTGATGCCAGTATGGAACAAACAAAGAAGATAAACATGTTCAACGAATCCGAACTGAAAACACACAGAACTCCTCATGTGTGACGTCTGAGTGAGGGACTTCCTCAAAGAGGACTTCTAACATTTGAAATCACCGACCTTGATCTATAAAAATACAAGTTTCAACTTCAGCTGGTAGTTTTATAAATTATTTTCATGGTTATTTTGGAAATATTAAAAAAGTCACTGAACCATAATAAAATAAATAGGATATGGAAAGAGTTGCATAACAGGATTTAATTTGTTTCGTTTTGTTTGCAAAATGTGCACTGAAATATGTGAAAAGAAGCTCTTCTTTTGGTGTGTATGTTAGTAAACACTGATTTACTGTTTCTTTTTGTCTTTTTTTTGCAGGTGAGCGAGTTGCACCTTTCTCAGCTCTCAGCCTAATCCCATCATCCTCTACTTGTGGGAACAGAACGCCACCATGTCTTTCTTTACGGCTCCTTCCACCTGCCTTCTTTACCTGTTCTTCCTCCTCCTGCTGCCTCCCTGCCAACCAGAATCCCAACGCAACGAGCCCAGTGCTGATCCTAGCCTCACAGTCCTGCCCTCCATGCTGCCTTCATCTGTTGCTCCATCCTCGTCCTATAAAAACAGCACTCTAACTGAGACACTGTCTGACCACACTGATGCTAAGTGTAAGGAGGTGGCAGAGTGCAAACCCGGCATCTTGCTGCCCGTTTGGAAACCAGATCAACCCGGACTCGGATACCAGGTGGCCCGAGCGGTGGTCTACTTCCTTTCTCTCATGTACATGTTCCTGGGAGTTTCTATCATAGCAGATCGCTTCATGGCCTCTATAGAGGTCATCACATCACAGGTAAGAGGGTAAATAATTTGGTATTAAAATTAATTTACAGTCTGGAAAAAAAAATGGTCAAGAGTCCTTTTAAAAATGTAAAATCCTGTATCGTGGTAAAACACAAACACTGTATAGTTACTAAAAGTAGAAGATATTTCCAGGGATAAACAAAGTTTTGGTCTGATGTTGGATTCTCTTTTGGTGAGCAAAGTCTTAATTTCTTTGCATTCAGACCTATCAGAGAACAGTTATTATTACATGCTGTAAATATGTCAAAACGTAACAATTTGATCTCCTTTTAGTCCCTTTTGATTCGGCTTCAGATCCGTTTCTAAGTAAATAATTTTGTCAGAGTTTGAGAAAATTATCTCATTTTATTTCAGTGAAAACGTTCTGAAATATTTTACCTCAGTTTGCTTTTCCAGAGCAGTCGTCTCATTCCATTCAGCTCTTTTCCTGAGCTCAGTAGATACCAGACGATGGAACCATTTGCAGTTGCATTGCTCATTATGGAAATTTAATCAGATAAGATGGAGGTAAAGGGAACGAGGAGATAACAGACCTGACAGCTGAGTGCAAGGGGAGGACAGAAAATAAGTTAAAGGAGGTCAGTTCTGCCTCCATCCTTCTCAAGGTCAGGGTAAATGACTGTCAAGTTAAACTTCCCATAATCCATCACTCCAGTAGCCACAGCAACGCTACACTTTTGTCATTTTTGTTTGAGGGTTTGAGTGATTGAACTCATTGTTGAATCTCTTTGTGTTTGTTTCGGTTTCTGTTGAACTGACTCAATTCTCACTCTTCTTTAAGCTTAGAGTGGCACAAATTAGATCTTAATCTGTCCATCTAATCCATTAAACTCTGTGTTTGTGCACTGCAGGAGAAGGAGGTGGCCATCACGATGCCTAACGGAGAAACATCAGTAGCGACAGTTCGGATCTGGAATGAAACGGTTTCTAATTTGACCCTCATGGCTCTGGGCTCTAGTGCTCCGGAGATTCTGCTGTCTGTTATAGAGGTAAACATTCAGACTTTTACTTTTCTATCAACGATGTCAACTTATTTAACACCTACTACAAACCCCACCCCCCACCTGAATCTCTACAGGTCTGTGGTCACAACTTTGAGGCTGGTCAGCTGGGTCCAGGAACTATCGTCGGCAGCGCCGCCTTCAACATGTTCGTGATCATCGGGATCTGCGTTTGGGCGATCCCAAACGGCCAGTCACGTAAAATCAAACACCTCAGGGTGTTCTTCATCACTGCCTTCTGGAGCATTTTTGCCTACATCTGGCTCTTCCTCATCCTGTCTGTCGTGTCGCCGAGGGTTGTGGAGGTGAGACAGCCTGGATGAAATAATAAGACGAGCATGAGGGGCTTTTGAAGCCAGATATTTATTTATTTTTGTCAATTCTTCTGCCAAATATCTCACCATATTGGAATCGATCACAGCTCTGGCTTATTGGAACTTCTGTTCTCCCACAGTTCCAGTTAGTATGTGAAAGTGTGAAACAACTGATTATTCAGCGCAGGTGATCCAGACTGCAGACATCCTGCTGCTCTGTGATCAGGTGAGAAGATGAAAGCTTCCTTGTTTTCATCCTCTGGGTCTTTTGTTGTGTTTCAGGTCTGGGAAGCTCTGGTGACCCTGCTCTTCTTCCCGGTGTGTGTCATGTTGGCTTGGGTCGCTGACCGCCGTCTTCTCTTCTACAAGTACATGGGCAAGCGTTACCGTGCCGACAAGCGCCATGGCATCGTCGTGGAAACAGAGGGGGACCTGACTCCCACCAAGGGTGATATGGAGATGATGATAGATGGCAAGCTCCCACCTGGAGGGAGTGCTGTGGTGCCTGCTGAAAACTGTGGGGGCGGTGCTCAGGACGGGGCCGCAGCCAATAGTGTTGGTGTAGCAGGGGGAGCTGGTGGCAACCTGCCAAACTCTAACAGCACAACGGTTAACATGGAGAGTGTAAAAGAGCTGGACGAGAGCCGCAAAGAGGTAAGACAGAGAGAATTCTGGATTAGAGGAACTAATTCTGTTGAGCTTCCTGTTAAAGGCTGAAGCTTTTCAGTGATTTTAGTTGAGATTTTTTTCTCCTTTTGGCTCTAAAAGTGACAGAATTCCCTCAGTGAGCTTAAAATTTGCGGAGATTCTGAAATATTTGTGTTTTCTACAGGTGATTCGCATCCTGAAGGAGCTGAAGCAGAAATATCCCGACAAAGAACTGGATCAGCTGGTGGAACTGGCCAACTACTACGCTCTGCTGCACCAACAGAAGAGCAGAGCCTTCTACCGCATACAGGTAACATACACCTGTCTCACAGAAAACACTCCCTGTGAATGTGAGTCATAACTCTGGGACTGTTTTTGTGGGACATTTAAGGCAACTCGTATGATGATTGGAGCTGGGAACGTCCTGAAGAAGCACGCTGCCGACCACGCCCGCCGCGTGGTCGTAACAGACGAGGAGGCAGCAGAAGACGACGACCTGGACGTCTGCAGCCACATTTCATTTGAGAGTGCTCACAGTCAGTGTATGGAGAACTGTGGTGTTCTCACGCTGGCTGTCATTTGTCAAGGTAGAACATGTGAATAAAATGTGAATAAAATGCTCTGAGGCTGATATGATAAATCTGTTTTTCTTTAAACTTGAACTTTATCTTTCTTTGATTAGTTTGATCTTCTGCAGAATTGTTCAAAACAAAGATTATTTGGCTGCAAGACAATTAAACTGATCCTTAAATATTTTCAGCAGTAAACATAAACTCACATTTTCTGATTTAAAAAAATCAGATTTTCCAGATCTGTAAAATGATTTTTATTCACTTTCAAACTTTATATCTTTGTGATAGAATAAAAACTGCACACAACTTTGTATTTGTGCTGTATAGGAGGTCTCGGAGAGAACACCTTCTATGTGGACTACAGAACTGAGGATGGCTCAGCTAATGCCGGGTCAGATTATGAGTACAATGAGGGAACGCTGGTGTTCAAACCTGGAGAGACTCGAAAAGAGATCAAGGTGAGTGAAAACTGGGACTTTGCTCTGCTCCACAAACCTGAAAAATAACACCTGAGACCTGAAAAAGGACTTTGAGTTCAAAGCTGTCAGGGTGACCTCAGGTTGAACTCCCAGTTTTCAGAGTTTGCAGGTTGTTAGTTTGATTCTGGTGTCGATTATTAGAGTAAGTGATGCTGAAAACCAGCATCACAGAAGCGTATGTTCAAGAGAAGAGATCATTATGCCTAAAAAGCGCAACCAACTCTTCAGCTTTTCGTCCTAAAACTGAAAAGATAAAATAAAACTTGTCTTAAAAGGAGGCGAGAGTCTCTTTCTCTCCCGTCGATGTTAACTGATGAGCATCTATATGAGATATCGATTCTCAGTGGAAGGAACTGCTTATCTAAAACACAGACAATTAAAGCACTAAAACCTTGTACATGTTGACCTCAAAGGATTCAGCGTTTCCTCTCCAGGTTGAATTTTGTTTAGATTTTTAATGGTTTTTCTTTACTTATTTTTGTGAAGGTGAAAAACAATAAATGAATCGTATCCATCATGAGAATGAAAGAATTAAATATTTGAATTTAATAACAAACAGTTTTAATTATAGTCAGATTGAGATGTGTTTAAATGATGGAAACGAGGTGTTAATAAGCCTGTTAGTGTTTCCCATTCTGACTCTGGTTAATATTACATTACACCTGTCTGAGTTGTTTAGGATTATTTGATCCTTTAGTGAGAATCATGAGGCTCCTTGTGGTATTTATCTGCACTGTTGCTTTGCAGCAACAAAGTCCTGGATTCTAAACCAGGCCGTGACTTTTCTGCATGGAATTTGCATGTTCTTCCTGTTCATGCAGGGATTTTCTCATGGATGGATGGATGGATGGATGGATGGATGGATGGATGGATGGATGGATGGATGGATGGATGGATGTTACAATGTTTTGTGTGTGGACAATAATGTTAGTATCAAACCATAATCTGTAAATTCAACATAAAACATCTTAGTTCTTATTTTTAAAGGTTTGGAAATAAAACCTTATTTAATGTTTCAGCTGTAGAATTAAAACATAGATTGAAACTGGATTATAGAAAGTAAAAGTTGGGGTTTTACTTTATGAAGGTGCATAAACAGTCTGCAGACTTCTGAATAACCTGCAGGGTGGCTGCAAACTCAGGAAAAAAATGAAAGGAGATCAAAGTGAAAGAGGGGGGAGAGGATGACGAGATGCATTATGAGAGTCCCAGCAGGAGCTCCAGAGGAAGAAAGACAAAAGGTAGGATGATAGAACATTAAAACAGACTGCTGCAGCTGCAGGTCTGTTAGCTGCAATAAACCTTTTAACTGATCCCAAAAACCTGAAAATAAATCTTTAATCATGGAATAAAATCAAGTTTTACTGAATGTTTTGAGTAAATTAGGGAAAACTTTCAGGTTCTTTAAAAAAATCCTTCATAATGTAATTAATTGCATTTAAATTCATTGTATTTATATAGTGCCGGTTCCCATTAAACATAATCTCAAGGCACTATGCAGATGATTTTACATTCATATCAGAAACAGAATATAATCAGAATCAATAGATTATTAATCCCAATTAGTAGAAAGCTGTCTATTTTAGGAAACCAGCAGATTGCACTCCATCTTCACTCCCATGTGATTCCCATTCTGAGCACGCACGGAGCGGCAGTGGCAGGAATGACTCCCCTGTGACAGAAAATAAACTGCATCTGAACCAGAACCAGGATGGGTGGCCATCTGCCCCGACCGTCTGGGTTTGACAGGAGAGAGAGACAGAGGCAAACATCGAAGCACTGACCAGTCAGAGTTTATAAAGGAAGTGCAGAAAACAAAGTTAACGACAGCAGCTTGGAGTTTAGCCATTTCAAATACTAAGATGGAAAAGAAATAAAAACATTCACACAAAATAAAAACGCAGTAAACATGCAGAATAAAAAAAAAAGTTTCAAAAAGGCATCAGCATTAAAATAATCATAAATAGGATTTCATCATTTTGAGACTAAACTAAATAGTGTCTGTATTAGTAGCTGAGCAGTCAGATACAAAGATGCAGTTAATGTAAATAGGTAGTTAATGTAAAGATGTTGTTGGATTTAAAGATAAAGGTGGATAAAGATGATCTAACGTTGTGGTTGGATGTAAAGATGTGATAGAACAGTTTCTGATTGGATCTAAAGCCAAATCAAAGATTAAAAGCTTTGCGTGAGATTGGAGAACCGTTCCGTGACCTGAGGGGTCACATCAAACACACATAGACTCTAAAGTCACGGACAGTAGCCATTAAATTGGTTTTCCACCACGAGTAAAAGGATTGAGTGGCTCTAAGCGAGTGTATAACACAAGCTGGTGTCATTCATTTCAGAGGATTAAATCGATCACAGTTCAGGTTAGAAATGAGCTGTGGGAAACTAATTACAGGTGAATGTTTCACCTGTCAGATTTCCACGAGTCACCTTCACATCAAAGACTCTGTCCTGTAGACAGAAAGATCCAGTTTGCAAAATAAAGTTTCCCACAACAGTCATTCTGGAATCCTGCTTTTCTCTGATAGGTTTTTGTTTCTGGAGTTTGATGTTGCAGCTTCCAAATACAAGTACTCCTCTCAGAATAAACTCTGAACCATTTAGCTGCCTAACCAGCCGAGATTTAATCAATAACTCGTTCGTTTATTTACAATTTTTGTGTCTCTTTAAGAAGTTTCCTCAAACAAAATGAGCTGTAATTCCTAGTTCTTTGCTTCAGCTTGATTTAATAATACTATCAAATCAAAACATAAAGTCACATTTCCCAGGTGTTCTCATTATGTCGTCTGAAGTCTCTGCTTGAACAAGTCTATTTACTGGATAAAAACGCTGACACCGAACCACCAGACACAGAAACTGGGTCTTTAGGGACCCAGTAGGTAATTGTCAAAGTTTGTTTTGAATCTGTGGAGGGAAAGAGATGATTTTTCCTTCCAATTTTCTGCTTGTTGAGGTGAACAAGTGTTGAAGTTCATCATGCTGCATGTCCGTCCTGCCTGAAGGCTGAGCTCCATCAGCTGTGAGCACACCTGCTCACCTGCTGTACAAACACTTTCCAAATCAGGTGCCGTGTTAAAAATCAGGGTCCAAGTTTATGTCAGCAGATGTCGAGTATTCGAATCTTACCATGAAACTTAATTGAGAAATGGTGCATTTATGTTCAACTGGAACTGGAAGCTCCTCAGAACTGTTTTAATACGACTTGGAAAGATATCTGGATGCTTGGAAACAAACAATATAGAAATGTAGTTGTTTGTTTTTGAAACATTATCGTGCAGCTGATTGAAGCAGTTTAATCTTCTGCTGTTGTTTGTCTGCAGGTCGGTATAATCGACGATGACATATTTGAAGAAGATGAGCACTTCTTTGTGCGTCTGCTCAACCTGCGTGTTGGCGATGCAGAGGGTATGTTTGAAAGTGACGAGGTGGGTGCCGCCCCCAAAGCCCGCTTAGTTGAGCCCCTGGTTGCCACGGTGACCATCCTGGACGATGACCACGCCGGCATCTTCACATTCAGCGAGCGCATGGTGCGCGTGAGCGAGAGCGTGGGAACCATGGAGGTGACGGTGGTGCGTAACTCAGGCGCCCGCGGTACAGTCATCCTACCGTACCACACTGAGTCTGGTAGTGCCAAGTCCGGCGAGGACTACGAGGAGGCACGAGGGGAGCTGGAGTTCACCAACGACCAGACCACGTGAGTCCAAACAGGGTCTTGATGTGAAAACAAACTGTGTACAATAAATACAGCATTTATATATTTTCCAGTCAGATATGATGCAGTAATAAAACTGATGACGTCTTTTTAAAAAGCTTTAGATTTCACTTCTTCACATGTTTAACCCAACTGGAAGATTTAACCTTTCAAACACAGACTTTTTCATCTCGACTGGATGAAACTGAGACAAATAAATGCTTTGATTTTTACCTCCAAGTTCACGTCTTCATTTTCATTCTCATCTTGTCTCTTCTGTTATTTGTTTTTTACTTCCTCTCTTGTTTTAAAACCTGCCTTTCACCTCTTTCAGGCCCGTCTTCTGTCTCATGCTGTCTGTTTTCACCTTTGTAGCTGCCAGACAGCCTTCACATCCATTATTCATCAAGGCTGACCCTGGGGGGAGTCCCAGCATGTTCTTCAAGGAATCCTCAGAGTTTCTGTGCCACGTTGTTGCACATTGTTGGGTTTTGGCAGCTTAGCAGGACTGGAGCTGATCCAAGCCTTAGTTAAGCATTTTACTCGCATCTGAAACAGACGCGTTTCTGTAAAACTGGAAAATAAGGCACAAGTTGAATTTGTTCTACTCAGAGCAGCAAATGTTTTTTAAGTTTAGTTTTAAAAAGCAGCACGGTCGAAACCGTTCACATCGTAGCTTCTTAATTTAATCCAGATCAAACTCCCTGCTTATAGTGACAGACAGTGTGGGGAGTTAATCACATCAAGTCTCAGTAATTAGTGTTATATTCATCAGCAGGTTGATATCAGGCTGTCTGGTTAATGAGCAGTCTGTGTCAGATCCTTTGTGATGATAGTCTGATGAAGACGGTCAGATTATTAAATAAACCAGTCGGAGCATCTCTAAATGATTAGACTCAGGTGTGTGTGTTTATCCAAGTCATCTCTTTTTAAATATCCAACTTGATGATGAAAAGGCCGAATAAACCCTGAAGGACTGTGCTGCTGTTGCCTCTGCAGAACAAACCTGAAACTGTACAGCCATCGAAATCACAAAGTTCTCACTAAATGAGCTCATCGAACTGCTCAGCCCTCCAAACAGGATCTTTACTTGATGCAGTTTGCTCACATTTCAATTTGAAGGGAAAAAAGATGTTTCAGATTAATTATGCTGCAGAGAAAATCATCCCATTCTCAAAGATCTGGTTTCTGTCCAAATTAGCATGAAATATTTATATTTATCATATTTATGCTATTTACATAATATAACATAAAATATTTACTGTTTTCTCAGAGTTGGTGGTAAAAACAAAACAAAAGAAAATTCTGCTTACTGGAGACGCAACACTGAAATGATTCAATCTGTCTGATCTACAAATAAGTTCTGAGAAAATCAGTCAGTCATTTTCTTTACCCGCATGTTCTTGTTCAGGATCACGGTGAGCTGGTTTCTATCTCTAGATGTCAGTGGGCGAGGGGCGGGGTCACACCTGGACAGGTCACATCACAGGGACACATAGAGTCCCTGAGTACAAGGGAGAACAAGCATCCTCATAAAGTTTCATTATTAAAACGTCCCTGTTCTTTGATTTCAGAAAACCAAACTTCATGTTGTGTTTTGATTTTTAAATAATTTAAACAGGATAAAGAACATCTTTAAGCACGAACTGAGAACCACAAACAAATTCTAATCATTTATTCACTGATGAAGATAAAAGTTTTCCTGATTCTGATTTTATATCACAATAAAAGCAACTATAACACATCACATAACTTTTTGTAGTCAGTTGAATGAGTGGAAACAAAAGAACGAGTCCCGTCTCTGACAGTCTGAAACGTTAAGTGTAAAAACACCAACATTATAAACATCAGTCATCTCTGAGGTTAAAACCAAAAGTTTCCTCTCAGAAACACACTAAGATCTGTTGCTCTAATGTTTAATGTTTATTTCCATTTTTTATTTCCTGTTTGGTTTTCTGATCTTTAGACTCAGGCATTGACTCTGTGTTCTTTTAATGCTCCTGGTTTCTTCTGCTCTGATCATCGCAGCTGCTCAGAGACGGCAGGAGGTAGAAAACCTTCTGATAACAAGGCGACCTGCGGTGAAAACCTCCGCAGCAGCTGCATCAGCCAGCGGTTAAATGCTTTCCTACTTTATCTGTCTGTAACTTACTCTTTGTGTTTGTGTTTTCAGTCAGACTCTGCAGGTGAGGATAATTGATGATGAAGAATATGAAAAACATGAAAACTTCTTCATCGTGTTGGAGGAGCCTCGCTGGTTAAAGAGAGGAATCTCAGGTGCGTCTCCATGGATTTTATTTTAGTTTGTGTTTTCACAGTCCATCAAATCGAAGATGTTTGTCTGTTTTATAAAATCTGATATGTGCTTGTGGGGATATTCTTAAAATTGACCTGTTTGAAGATGGTTGTGGCTTGTTTGTAGAAACTTCTTGAATCTCTTTTAATAACCGTAAAAAAGAAACGGGGCAGTTTAGAGTTTTTAGACTGATTATTTAGATAAAACTCTCATAGTTTTATCTAAATTTGTTTTGATTTTTTTTTCACCTCACTCCCCATTTGTTCTTTTCTTTTTCAGAATAAATGTTTTGAGATTATAAATTAAGGATATCTGATCACTTTAATCTTTCAGTGTTTTCTAAAAGTTAATTCAATGAAAAAGACCAAAAATAATCTAATTAAATATGAGGATGATAAAACAATTAAACATTGTTACCTACATTATCATCGTAGTGTTATTATAGTAGTATTACATTGTTATTACATTGAAACCAGTGTTGTTCAGATGAATAAAGAATCCATAGATTTTGTCTCAGTGTTTGATCAACAAAGCAGGGAAAAGCAACGATTCACTCTTTAAATGTTTTTTAAAGGAAACTGATGAAAATTTTAAAGTTAAAAAAATAGAAGAATTTATTTATAACTGAAAGAAATAAAAAGATGAAATTTAGACTAAATAAAATTTCTGCTGAGCTTTTTTCAGGGATTTTTGTGTGTTTTTGTGAGTCAGATATATTTTACAGATGTTATTTGTTGTCACCTTGTTTCCTTATTGAAGGTTTTTACTGATGGTTTCACTTATTTGTTGTTGTTGTTTTTGTCTCCAGCGCTGCTGCTCAACCAAGGTAAGACCAACTGATTGCTCTCTCTAAAACCGATTTGATTTGTCAGGAACTGTGTGTACGCCTGCAGCTGAACACGAGCTGTTATTCTTCTAATTATTTTAAGGGTTAACAGATTAATTATTGTTTTAGAATATAACCCAAAATGCTGTATACAGTTCTCTTTAGCTCCACATTAGATTTGCTTCACGTCTTCTGTGATGTTTTTTTTGAGCAACAGCCCAGAGATATTCCACATTTAATCATGTTTAACTGGCCTAATTATCAGAAGAGCAGCTGAGTAGTATCTGAAACTAAAGGGGATAAATGATAAAATCAGCCTGACTGCAGCTCTCCGGTTTTCAGTTCTAAATAATACAATCAAACTGATTCGGTTGAGTTGCTGGAAAAAGCAACAAAAACATCTATAACAGATACTTCAGTGCAGCAGTCAGATGCAGAACACATACAACACAAAGTGAAAAGTAACCTGGCAGAGACTTTTAGCTTGATGATGTTTTTGCTGAAGTTTCTGATCTGAAATTATCCAGTAAAACATGGAAATTACAAGATTATATTTTATTATATTTCTCTTTATTTAGATCTTTGTAATAATTGCCAGCTGATCTAGGAAAACCTCTGTGTCTGAACTGTTTCTGCAGTTTAACAGGGATGATAATGATGATGATGATGGTGATGGAGGAAGGTTAAAGCAGTTAAAACTGGAACTGCCCTCAGCTGAAACTTGTTTTTGTCACATTATCGTAACCCTCCTCTCTCACCCTCGTCGCGCTGTGCTGGTTTTTCGTGCCTGTTTTTTTTTAAACATCATTTGCACCTGCTATTTGCTCCTTCGCAGCATCAGATTCACAACTTAAATTACGATAATTATATGCTGTCGCAGACATGGAATTCAGCAGGTGTGAGCACTTTGCACTCTTTTTGCATCTGATTGCAGATGTTCTCGCTGCTCATTCTGAGGATGGATCTCTGTCACAAACAGCTGGAAGCATGAAAAAGTTTCTCACAGTGAGCTTCAGGTCGCAGTGAGCGAGAGACATGAATGACATCTGACTGTAACAGGAAGAAATTAGGTTCAGGACAACATTTATATATCAGTCAGAGGCTCCCATGACTGTACCTTATTCACTTGCTAAAATAAATACATTAAAAGCAGATTAATTATTCTGGGCATGATTCGCTCTCTTCTCTATTTAAATCTTTAAGTCTTTAAATCAATATGGATGACATTTTCAGGACTGATTTGGGTTTATGAGGAATGTTTTGGTGGAGTTCTGCGTTTCTGTTTGTCTCACACTGATCAAAACATGATGAGTTTTCTGACATGTTCAGCTCATTACTTCTCCATTTTTTAATCCACTGAGAAGTAAATACGTCACAGATTTTTGAGAATTAGATGCCAAAGCAGGGATGTACATAAACACGGGCGTGTTTTCCTTAAAATTTCAAATATACGTTGTTAAATGAGTTTAATGGAGGGTGCCATCTTACTCTGGCTTCATCTAAAACTAAGATGAGTTGAGATTTAGTAATTGTTTTAATCTCATTTGTCCATGTGAAGGAAACCTAAGACAGAACAGGTCACATGACCGTTGGGAGGCTGCAGCAGAAAAAATATTGGTGTTCATTTATTCATAAAGTCAGGTTTAAAAATATACAAACTGAACCAAACTGACGTAAAATACTTGTTTACTGTAAAGTTCATGCATCAGCACAACAAATAAAGGAGGAGACTCACTAACAGTCATTATTCAGTAAAAACAAATAAAAATACCATCTGCTGTTTGATTCAGAACCTGAAATGCTGCAGTTTCTTTTGCTTTATTTGGTTCTTTTTGCATCGATACAATTTTTAAAAGCCTGATGCTGCTCGTTCTGCTCTGAGCTCATCGACTCACCACAAAGTGCATAAATGGTGCGGACCCTTTCTTTTCCATTTGAAACAGTTTGAGAAGGAGTTTCTTCTTTTGTTTAGGTTTCCTTCTGTGAAGATACTGCAACTTAAATCTGTTAATGGATCTCATTAATCTAAATGCAACTACCTTAGATAAAATTAATGGCAAATCAATAAAATCTCTGCTTTTCAGTGAAAACGCTTAATCTGCAGAATTAGGCAGATTAGGTTTGTTTTATCATTTGTGATGTTAGTCTTAGTCTAATTTTATATAAACATTTACATGTAATTCTGCATTCCAGTCGCTCCCTCACATATAAACACACATCGGCCATTTTCCATAATGTTCCCGTCTTGTGTTCTTCTCTTATTCACACGCTCATAGATCAGACTCATGCTGATGCACATGAGTGATAGAGTGCAGCTCTCAGAAAAATGCTGACTTGCAATCTATTATTGATGCAGTGGAACCTGTAAAAAACGTGACTCGTGTTTTAATTTCAGTGCACGCTCAGTGTTCTTGTCTTTCCTTCAGAGGGAGACGAGGGGCAGCTAAGCGCTGAGGAGGAGGAGGCTCGGAGGATAGCTGAGATGGGGAAGCCCGTCCTGGGGGAGCACAGCCGCCTGGAGGTGGTCATCGAAGAGTCGTACGAGTTCAAGGTGCACGTTCAGTTTCAATCATTTACTGCCCTCCAAACAAACACCTGTCCTGTTAGAAAACGTGTTAATTTCAATTTCATCAACAAAATGTCTTCAAAATAAAGAATTTTAAAAAGCAGTACATGCAATAACTTGTAGAAAATGTTTATAAATAAACACGTATTCGAGCAGCAGGGTGTCAGCGAAACTGAAATATTTGAAATCTTTTAATATTTACATTTGATTTGTTCTTTTAAAATCTCATCCTGATACTGTGGGTTAGGAAAAAAGAAACAAAATGGAGGACACTGGTCTTCTGAACATGTTATATAATCCACCTTTGTGCTCTTATTTCCCACTGTTGAACCTGAGTCTCATCCCTCCCAGCGAGCTGCTTTACTATAGGTCTGAATTATTGAAGATGCATTAGTTGCCCTCGATGTAGCAGCTGGCTCGAGGCGTGCAGAATTCAAATTCTAATCTAAAGGCTCGGAAAAGTAACACTGCTCTGTACGAGAAATGCCCTCTGCCTGCAACCTACAGCTATAAAAGCTATACTTTACAGTCCACAAACACACACAAATCTCCACTGGTGGTGCTCCCTTTGTTTTTAAAGTAAGAGGAACTGCTCTCAGAAGAAGATTAAACAATCCAGGGTCCTCGGGTGGTAGAAACACCTTTTATTTGGATAGTAATATTGTATTTTTGTTTAATTCTATGTCAAAGTGAGATTTAAAAGTACAGTAGAAGATCCAATCTTCTCAAAACAAGCAGTAAAAGCTGGTGATTTTGTGTGTTTGCTCAGTTTTGAATCCTAAGCTTGGATTGTTAAAGAAAAATCAACACTTAAATGATCTATTCAGAGCCATTTAAAGCTCCATATCCTCATTTTATATTTGCTTTGACTCAATTATTACTGTCTCATATTATTTGTGGGCATTTGTAAAAGAGTAATGAAATCAGACTGAATGATAATCAGATTTTGTTTACTGGAGATCAGTGTTAAAGGGCCGAGCAGCTTCACTGCTGCGTGACTGAAATAATGATAAATAAATTAGAGTGTATGTCTAAGCTAAATAGGTTTTCATTATTGAGCTTTATTTTATCGCTTCAAACCAGGAAGTGTGTTTTTGCAGAGACAAAGTTGATGCATCAGTTTGTAGTAGATGTTAGTTTTTTTTATTTTGCCTTGTGAAGGTTTATTGATAAGAAAACAACTAAAGATGAAACATGTTTAGTTGTTTGTTTTTACATTCTCTGACATCTTCTGTTGATTAATAATCTGTTGTGATGGAAAAATCTCATAAAAATCTTTAATTAGAACCCAGTTAGTTTTCACTAAAGTGAATTAAACATTTATAATGTATTTTATTATGCTGAAATACAGATTTTTGTGATTTCCTTGTTCATTGTTTAAGCTAAACTGTGTGTATTTTCTAGTTTTCTATCTTAAAACAACCTTTTACTCCGTTGTAAAGTCACACTTAGCTAACAGGTCGTTTCCATGATCGTCACTTTTTTACGTTCTCTGTTTTTTTAGTTAATTGAATCTCTTGTTTTCTTTGGTGTTTCCTTCCTGTTTCCACTCTGTGTATTGTTTGGTATCTTAAAACAATATTTACACATTATTATATGTGTGCTGTGGAGCTCCTGAGGGATACTGGAGGAAAACAAGAGTAAAAATCTAATAGAATCTAAAATCTAAAGACAGTTTGACTTTTTCTTTTCCTCTGGTTTCTCCTTCGGGGTTCATGTGTCACATGTTTCCAGTTTTATGCAGCTAGTCGTTTTTTTGGTTTGTTTGTTTTTCATTAGTCAGAGTTTGTGCTAAACCTTTATTATAATTGCACACTTTGATCACTTCTGACTTGAAAAAATACAAAATACTTTCAAAATTCATCAGCGTCTCAATGCCTGCTTTCAGTCTGAGCAAAATCCCAAACAATCCATCTCCTGTTTTACTGCAACACATTGTTACTTTGAGATGTAACCCAAAAATATCAAACGATAAATGGTGAATAAATACTTTCACTCTTATATTCTCCATATTTCTCTTCAGCTCTGGTACATTGTTCTGGTTGAGAAACAATCAAAGAAATAAACATGTTCAGTGTGAATCATCAAAGCAAGGTTAATGAGTTTCTGCAGCGTAACAGCAGCAGTCTCACCTGAGCGCCTCCGTCACCTGTTCCTGAGTGTAACGGGCTGCTAATGAAGTGTGTTGTGCTTTTGATTGGCAGAGCACCGTCGACAAGCTCATTAAGAAGACCAACTTGGCGCTGGTTATCGGCACACACTCCTGGAGGGAACAATTTGTGGAGGCGGTGACTGTCAGTGCAGGTGAGTTCTGTTTGTGTGAAAACATATTACAGAGAGTGAACAGCCAGCTGTCACAATGAGACTCTCTTTGTTTCTATACAGCGTTACGCTAAACGTCAGCTCAGTCTGCAGTTCTGTCTGGTGATGGATCAGGTTATAAATCACAACCTGATGGTTTTACTGTAAAATATCAGACTGATTGAGGCTTTTCTCTTTTATTCAAACATGCAACTGATTTTAAAACTGTTTACATCATTAAAAATATGATTTCATCACTTTAGAATAATTTTGAACTGGTGAAACTAAACCAATGTTGTTTTTTGGTGTCACATTCACCAGATTTCCAGACCAGCGTTATGTAACTTTGTGTTTTAGAAATTAAAACTAATTGAAAACAATAAACATTCCTACCAAACCTGATGATAAACTCAGCTGAATCCTGCAGACAAGCTGAGACTTGTAGCGCCAAATGTTTTGGGTTTTTATTTCATTAAAATCTCTCTGAAGATTATTTTCAACTTTCAAACTAAAAACACACGTTTTGTATCAAAAATCAAACAGACACTGGAAAAGTTCGATGAGTGTGAATTTCATTCAGCTGTAGAAGGTTGTAATCAGATTAATGTTTGAACACTGCCATCTAGTGGAGATAACTGCTCATTACAGACTTGTGGAGAAGTTTCTAACCTGTTCTCTGTTCTCCAGGTGATGGCGATGAGGATGAGGAAGGACGTGAGGAGCGCCTTCCATCTTGTTACGACTATGTGATGCATTTCCTCACCGTCTTCTGGAAGGTTCTGTTTGCCTGCGTCCCACCCACAGAATACTGGAATGGCTGGGCTTGTTTTTTCGTGTCCATCAGCGTCATCGGCTTCCTCACCGCCATCATTGGTGACCTGGCGTCACACTTCGGCTGCACTGTGGGTCTGCGGGACACGGTGACGGCTGTGGTGTTCGTGGCTCTGGGAACTTCCATTCCAGGTGAGTAAAAGTTTAGCTGTTTCTTTGAGTTTGAGTATTTTGTTGTTGTTTTGTTGTTATTTTTATTTTTTAGGTCTGTTATAGTATTTTAAATCTGTTTGCTTTTTTTGTTTCTCACAGATACTTTTGCCAGCAAAGTTGCTGCCACACAAGATCAGCACGCTGACGCGTCTGTAGGGAACGTCACCGGCAGCAATGCAGTCAATGTGTTCCTGGGGATCGGCGTGGCGTGGTCGGTGGCTGCCGTCTACTGGCGAATCCAAGGGAAGGAGTTCAGAGTGGACCCGGGGTCACTGGCCTTCTCTGTCACACTCTTCACCATCTTTGCTTTCATCTGCATGGCCGTGCTCCTCTTCAGACGCCGGCCGTCCATCGGCGGAGAGCTTGGTGGCCCGAAGGTGTCCCGCCTCCTGACCACCCTGCTGTTCTTCGGCCTCTGGTTCCTCTACATCCTCTTCTCCAGCCTCGAGGCTTACTGCCACATCAGTGGCTTTTAAACAGGAGATGACAAATGTCCCTGAAGAAAATTGCACAGCAACACACACAAGCTAAACTTTAATCCTCAGTCCATGCGGTTCGAAACGTTTTCTAGGGCTCAATGCAGCCTGGACGCATCCTGGTCTCTGATGCAGGGATGCTCAAATACTTCAGATACATGTTCAAACACACTATATGTCCACACATGTAAACAGATCATTATCAACACACAGCTGCTGGAATGAAGAATGTGTGAGGAAGAGGAGTAAAAACAGGTTCAGAACAAATGAAATGGGACACAGTCATGATGAAGTTCAGGGGTCAAAAATAAAATCTGGAGAACATCAGAAGGGTTGTTTGCTCTGCTGGACAGGTGCGTTATTCCACAGCCAGGTGGGTTTAGGGTGAATTAATGGAACAGCAAGATGTTCCACCCTGAAAAATGTGAGTTGTGATGAAAGATTATCTTCTGGCTGCCGCGCAGATTCACAGCTTGATGTTCTTACTCTGAGAAAGTGAAGCACTGTGTGGAAAAATAGTCAAATGTTTACAAAACAACAACATTACATGTGTTTACAACTGGAGGTTCTCATATATGTGTGATAACAGTCATACACAGAACAGATGAGAACAGTTCTCCACATGCGCTGTAAATAATTACAACTGATGTACATATCGACTGAAGTGTTTTCAGGGGTCAGACAGCAAAAAATTAAAAAGCGTGAGAAAATAGTTCCCAAAATGGAAATAAAATGTTTTTAAAATTCTAGCACAGACTAATCAAAGATCTTAAATGTTACAAATATTGATGTTTTTCATTTGGCAGCATGTGAAAAACTCCCAGACATCCAGCAGATGTCTCTGTTTACCACACAGACTCTGACCAGTGTTTTCTACATCAAACAGGAAACGTTTCTGCATGTCTGGTCATGTTCAGACCATCTTCACGTCACATATATGTTAACAGCAACGACCAGAATCCATCTGTAAATGACATCCCTTCAGCTGGTCCTTGATTTAAAATCTTTCTGCATGAAGCAGAACGACTTGAACATTTTTTTGGACCAAATCACTCGCTGTCTCGTTAAACGTGGAAGATTTTGTGTGATGCATCAGACAGAATGAAATCTGTGTGCAGGCGCTGAATCTCAGTGATCTCTGTGTTATTGTATGTGGTGACAGACTCCTCATTACCGTGGCATGACGTAACCTCAGTGACTCTTCATGGACCTTGTCAAATAACATGCACAGATACTCAAACAGGACAGTGTTAGTTTACAGAAATGAAGTTTCTAAAGCGGTTAAAATACAATGAAGTTGTTTAGAAGCTTGTTCGTATTGTTGGTGCATCTCAGTCTCATTCAGGAGGCTGCAGGATTCTGGTCTACAGCACACTGATGCTTTCAATAGCAAACAATAAAAGCCTTAAGGAAAACACTACTACAACACTAGTATTCAAGCTTTGAGCTGTAACCCCACCCCCCAATCCCTCCAGCTCTTAGTTTCAGCAAATTAATACATAGTGTTGTATTTGCTTACGTTTTGTGCAATCTGTAAAACTGGATCCAGAACATCATGTTTCTGTTCTGTAGAAACGTGGAGCAAAAAAAAAAAATTCTGAAAAATACTTTTCATTTTTGTGTAGAAAGTGTTTGTGAGAACAAATCCTTTCTGTCATCTGATTATTGTTCTCCTGTCAGCAGCAGATACAGCTGTCAACACCACGTTATCAAGCTGGAAACAGAAAGTCAGCAGTGACTTTGCATGTTTAACTCTGAGGCTCTTTGTTGAGTTTAGGCGCTACAGGAGGAAAGCATGTTAGAAAATCCAACCCTCCAAGGCACATATGTGATGCCTATTATTGTCATGTAGATTTGGAATAAATATTCACAAGCTACTGATTTAAACAAGCAGACGAAATGATCAGAAAATACTCAAAGGAAGGTGAAAAACCGACAGATATCTGCAGATTTTGGCATTTGCACACTGATCATTCAGGGTTTTTATTTACCCCTTTAAGGAATATAACAGCTTAAAAATGCAACTGTGACTATGTAGAACAATGTAAATCATCATAAAATACTGAAATGAATCAGCTGTGACTAGACGCTCAAATCATTCTTTAACCATAATGTTCACTGCCTGTTATTAAATTCCAACTAATTTTTTGAGGATATCACAACAAAAATCCAACTCACTGATGAAAAAGTGCTAAACATTGACTTTATTATTAATGTTAATAATATCAAAGATTTAATTAATTTACCTGAACTGACAGCAGTTTATAAACTTTCTAAAACCAGTTTTATATATTTTTCCTTACAGATAAAAGCCAGTGTCGACTGTTTTGTATTTCCAAACTAACTTTAGTATCAGTTCTTATGTCACGTTGTTGGAGGAGTGAGTGGGTGAGATTTTACTCTCCACAGTGAAAAAGCTCCTGTTTCACAACTCAAACAGGGTCAGAGTGACAATGAACTAAACACTGATGCATCTAATTCACTGTCTGCTGACCGGTATGGAAGACTGAAACTGCCAAAATTAAGACTCAACACCGAACGAACAGTATAAATAGTTCAGTAAATATATGGATATACGTACCAATAAGTTCTATTTAGACTTTTCCCTCTATTTTTGTTATTTTGTTAAACTTTTTTAATTCTGGATTTTATTCTCCTTTTAAATTTGAACTTTTAATGACAGAATTTTATATTTTTATCATTTTTAGGTGAATTTATCTTTTTCCTTTCACCTTGCATTTTGTCTGTTCCTGTTTTTTTCTTTGAGTAATTTTATTTGTTCATTGAGTTAATTCAGTAAACACTCCTGTCACTAACAAGGGAGGTTCAAAACACACAAAGGAAATACATGAATGTGAACAGAAGAATAGGGAATAATGAAATTCCAAATATAGAAATACTTCTGTAAATTTTACAAAATGTGCCAAAACTTTAATTCAGTTAAATCCACCGTAACAGAAAGACACAAATAAAATAGGAAATTAGAAGAAATGTAACATTTTATACTGATTTCTTGGCATGTTTAGACAAAACAGAACTGATATAATGATATTGATAAATGTTTCTGTGTGTTCTTGATTTTGGCTCTTTCAGTCCTCCGTACATTTGCCTTTGTGTTTTATGTGTAGTAGATATTTGTTTTAATTTGTTGATGATAAACTGTGCCGCAGCTCCTTGGGGTGGACTGTTTGGAGTTGAGGAGCGAAGACTTGATGTGCAATACAGGAAAAAGCTCTTGTTTTTTTTTTTTACTAGCAGCTTTGAGTTGATTTTTTTGTCCCACCACAGTGTTTACTGTAACCCTCCAGACATTTCTTCATCCCGTCCTTGTGTGCGAGGGTTTTGAGTGTAAGTAGCATGTTTACATAATGAAACAGTGTGGAACATTGCCAGTAAGATTGTCAGTCTCAGTCTGTAGCAAGCTGACGTGTTGTAGACGTAAACGGTGGCTGTGACGTTGGAACTGCAGTCTACACACATCCAGGTCTGCTGAACTCCTGTGTGATCGATTAGAAATGATCAGCTCCGGTGGGGACAGATGGATCACTTCCGATATCAGCGTTCCCTGCAGATCAGACCCAGATGGGACTCAGCAGACACAAAGAGGACTTTCCTCATACAATGTCCCGACAATGTTCCATGTTTCCATGAACTTCTGTACTAACTGTTGGCTTCGGCCTTTGCTGTTCTGTATTTAGATGTGACACCTTCACCCTCCCCCCTCCCTCCCCTCCCTCGTGTGTCTGTGTGTGACACTCCTTCTGTTCCTCGACACATGCATGATGAATCCCTGTGTTTGTGTCTTAGCAGCATGGTCTACTGTGATGAACGCCAAGAGGCATATTTTATGGAGCTCCTACATTTTAAAGCATCTCACTGAGAGACAAACCGACGCTGCGTTTAGAAACTCAGTCACACCCTGGTCTTCTGCTTATCTTCAAAACAAGAACCTGCTCTGCTCAGAGTCAAAGCAGCTTCCCAACTCTTGTTTTTTTAATTTCATTTTGTTTTTTTCTTCAGCCTGTGATATTTCTGTGTCCGTCTTGTTAGTGTTCACCCTCCTCTTCCTCACTCCCAGGTCTTGCTCTCCAGTGTCTCTCTGTGAAGTTGTTTCTTGTAATGATGAAACATTTTCTCTGCCTGAATCTTTGTAGGGAAACTATGACTGAGTTATTATAATATTATGTGATAGACAAACATATATTCAATATTCTAATAAATTAACAGAAGTTTTTGTATGAAATGCAAAAGAAAATTTAGAAAAATACTTGTTTTTATTTTAAAACATGGCATGAGGTGTAACGTGTTACTGAAAGAAAATGAAGGTCTTTAAACAAGTGAAGTTGACCTTAGTTAAATATAGTTTATTTATTTTAAAGGTGTAACGTGTCTGTCTTTATTGTTTGTTTTGAATGACTATACAACAATCGGAGTCAAAAAAAGTGCAAGATGATATAAAATCTGATTATTTTTAGAGTAGGTTCACGCTAAATGTTGGCTAAAGAGATTGAGAGCTGAAAATGTTAAAATGTTTCTCTTCTTATTTCCAAAAAGATTAAAATCCATTTTCTCTTGAAATAATTTACATTTTTAATTTGTCACAAGACTCTTTACTGAGCTCAGTCTCTATGATGATGTGCAAATGTTACTGAAATCACTATGACTTGAGTAATATTTTAAAATCATATTCAAACAGACATAAAACTTAGTTCTGAAAGAAATATTTATCAGACTCTACCATGATCAAGTCTTGAGCCTCCACTCATTTATTAAAACTATTAATGCTCAAAATCATGCAGACTGTCAAAAAACTGTGATCTTAATTAAGATTTACTTCCAGCAAAATTTGATGGGCTTCACTTACGTTGTGTGAAGGTAAGTGAGCAGGTGAAGGAAGACGTCTGTAAATATGAACAGACAGGTTGAAAGTCAAAGGAGAATTAACTAAAATGAAAGGAAAGGTAAATATATAACTTGGATCTATAGCAGCAGCATCAAGTGTGTTTTGATATTTTTTGCTGCAACATTATTGTCATATTGTCACTTTACACAAATTATGCTTGTTGTACCCAGAACTAAAGAACAAAATGACATATAGTCAAACATGAATGGCCTCAAACAAAGTTTTGTTTTTTTTTTGTTCGCAACCAGCTCTCAGTCTGTCCAACAGGTCTGAATTCCTGTGACAAACAGCACTGCTCTAATAAAAGTTTTTTTCAAGATGGATGTGAGAAACTTGCTTAGCTTCTTCATCCAGGAGTCACAACTCGTCTTCAAACAGAATATTCCTCCCTTGACCTGGTCTGCTGTGACACTGGGGAGATGTCTGGGCAGAGAAGAGGGCTAGGACAAGGGGAACGCCATTGTTGACATTGGGGGCTAGGAGGAGGACGTCATGATTTTGAGAGAGGTGGGGGCTGTAGTAGTAGTAGTAGTAGCAAAGGTGAGGGTGGGGGTTGGGGTGGTCAAACTGGTTGAAAAAGGGTGTGTGTATATATATATATTTTTTTTTTTTCTAATTGAACTTTTTATCTCGTCCCTTCTGTTTACACTCCAGTCCGGTTGGTGGCGGAAGCGCACTGTTAAAATCAACCGCCAAAAACATAAAGCGGAAGCGGAAAGTTAACGCGGCTCGGCCACGGAAGCCATTAAAATCTGGAGGTGAATGCGACCCAAGAGACATGTTAAAAATCGGTTAATGTTTGTGTGAGAGGCTGTTTAAAAACTCAATTCTGTCCACCTATTCGTTGATTGTTTAATTACGTCTGTAGATACAGCTAAAGTGTTTTTTTAAGCGGAAGAATTTTTAAAAATCAGCGGACGGAGGTAAGGCTAGCGCGCGTGCTATCGCCTTTGTTTATGAGCAAGGGCTTCGACTAACTACTGGATTTAACTGTTCAACCTTTTAACGTACGCGCTGCACCCTAACGGTTTTTAACTGGTTAATAATTTTGTTTGGTTAATTGTTTTTAATGTAGTTAATGTTAACTAGTCCGGCCTTGGTACTCACTTCCTGCAGCACATGCGAACGGATCCAAACTGCAACCGAAAGTATCTTTATCCAACAATAATGAACATGTTATTTGTACCTTCAGCTGACACGGATCATTTATTGGTACTTAGGAGGGACATTGTAATTTAGAAACTGGAGAAAGTCGGTTTTGGTGCATTTAGAAGAATGTACCTCCATGATGGCGCAGTGAAACCACGCTGAAATGAGAATAAGACGATTAAAATAAACATTTTGGAATTATTATTTGTATTATTGCAGTTGATTGGGCTTATAATAAAGAAGATAACACTAAAATTGTTTAGATGGGTAAAAATTGCGAAAGTTACAGGAATTAAAGTTCCTGATAATTGGCTCAATTTTTCATGTTTAAGTAAATATTAATGAACACTTAACAAAAAAAATGGTATAATTAATTCTCTTGTTTTTTGACATATTGGAATGGAATTTTGAAGACAAGAAGGAATCATATGTGCCAAGTAATAGTTATTTGCAATTATTAATTCTAGTTCTGTGTTATACACTATGTATAGTATTAAACATGCCGTGCATGCAAGCAGTGATGGTTTTGCGTCAGAATCACTTCCTTCATTAGGAGTGTTTTAGTGGAGTTTTATGGGAATTAGAATAAAATGAGAATATATACATTTATTAATCAAATTCATCCAGATTTTCAGGCTGTAAAAACGTCTTTATTATCAACTTGTCATGAAAAGTTGTCATCAAAATACTGTCACCATTGGGATCCTTGATGACATCATTAATGTACGTTTTTTTCTTCAGGTTAGGAGAGATGTCATACTATTCATCTTCCCGGAGTTCATCTCGGGCCACTGACTGTAAAGTGTATGTTGGAGATCTGGGCAATGGTGCTGCTAAGGGGGAGCTGGAGCGAGCATTCAGTTATTATGGTCCACTGAGGAGTGTGTGGGTTGCCAGGAACCCACCTGGCTTTGCCTTTGTGGAATTTGAAGATCCCAGAGATGCAGAAGATGCTGTTAAAGGCATGGATGGAAAGTAAGAGCCCTCCGATGGTTTGGGAATGTGTTAAAATCATGATTCTTTGAGCACAAAAGGAACAACCAGCATCGTGTTTTTTCTGTTTTTCTCAGGATACTTTGTGGTTCCCGTGTTCGCGTGGAAATGTCCACTGGCCTCTCTAAGAAGGGCCGAGGTCGTCCCAGCCGTCGTCAGTTTGACCCTAATGATAGGTGTTACCAATGTGGGGACCGGGGCCACTACGCCTACGACTGTTACCGCTATAGCAAGAGAGGCCGGCGTAGCAGGTAAACTACAGCTTCTCTTTCCTTGGTGCTCCCCAGATACTGATGCTTAATGGGTTTTTTCTCTAACCAAAACAAAATTTTGAATTGCGTTCCACTTAAAGACCAGAGATGGATGAAGTTTCACTTATCTTTTTATTCCAGGTCTCGCTCTCGTTCGCGTTCTCGGTCCAGGTCCAGGTCTCGTGGACGTCGTTACCGCTCTCGCTCCCGAAGCCGCAGCCGTAGTTACAGCCGGTATGTTGGTACATAAACACACAGCTCATGAAGTGTTGACAGTTAAATGTTGGCTCTGTACTGTAGTTTAGATTAGATGTTTGACTCTTGTGTACCATTTGAAAGCCAAACAGCTCTCAGGAACCTGATGAGTCAGCCAATGGTTTAATTTCCCCATCCGGACTGTATGGGGGGGGTTCATCCTACCCAAACCAGTTTGCAAATGGGATTGACATTTTGAAATTGGACCATGTTTTTTAATGTTCTTGTTACAATAATAAAAGTTCAGTAGCTTTTAAAAAACTGCAGTGTTATTCTGGTTTGACAAGTTTTTCTTTATTTTTCTTTGGGGTTATTAGGAGCCGTCGCAGATCTCCCTCCTATTCCCGGAACAGAAGCAGGTAAGATGCTCTATTATCTACCTCTGAGGTCTGATCTCTTTTTCCTGGTCAAATTTTCCTGTTTATATCAATGATAGATTAAAACATTTATTGTTTGCTCTTTTGTCAGGTCTGGTTCTCCAGCCCGTTCAAAGTCCAGGACTCCAGCAAGAAGGTGGGCTGTCAAAGCTTTTGTTATTAAGTCATTTTAATAAATAAATGTCACAATGTTGGATCTGAAACTCACTGTGGTCTCGTCACAGACACTGATGGACTCAATAGTAACAGGAATCTTGTGGTTTGTACTTGACCGGCCATTTCAGTGACCATGGGATCAGTCTCAAATATCACTGCTGCACACATAAACAAATGTGACAAAATGTGGAAGACACTTTCTTAGAAGGCACATTGTTAAATTTAGAATTCTACATGAAATCTTTTCCTGTATATGTAACCTGTTTAACCAAAAAGATAAAAATGTTCCAGTGTAATCAGATTCCAGACGTATCAGCATGTGGTTTCCTGTGTGTGGTGACTTTAACAAGAGAAGCACAGCTTTATCTTGAAGACTTACGTCATGTCCATGCTTCTTTCTTTTTTTTTTTTTCTTTCTCATCAGTCGCTCCAGATCCCGGTCACGATCTGGTTCTGCACCCAGAGGATGTTCAGTGTCTCGGTCACGTTCTCGGTCACCATCAGCTAACCACAAGAGGACCAGGTAAATCCCTCTGGTGTTTGTTTATTCACCGGAACAGGGTATAGGGGCTCTAATAATTATGAAATATTTAGTCCTGTCTGTTGTCTGGGGGTGTTTGGGTTTGTGTTTTTCCTGTCTATAAGATCAAAGTGGGATGGAAAACCCCCAGTGAGGTCTAGATAGATAAAATACAATAGCCTTTAAAGATCCTGTGTTTCAGGTGAGAGTCAGTCATTGTTATCACCTTCGCTAGGCGAGGTGCTCCATTCTAGGCCAGGAATGACTGATGAATAGACTTTACTCCTAACCGGGAGTGGTCATGCTTCCACCAACCATCTGCCACATGAGATGGATGAATGCCAAGATCCTCCAGCCTCCTCAACATAGAGATCTTCAGTCTCTGTTCCTGGCCAGTAGTGGACTGGGTGGGACAAAACAAGGCACCTGCCTAATGACTTTTTATTGTCTGTAATCTGACTCTAAATCAGTTTCACTTGATTCTAAAAAGAAAAGCTCATGAATTATTCTCTGTACTGTTTTCTCTCAAAATATCCTTTCCTAGATGTTTCCCTTGTATAAATAAATAATATGAAGGCTGACAGAATATAGTATTTACTGTAGTTAAAGAAGGTCAGAAATTGTATTTAAATGTTTTTTGACTTTTACTTTAAATTGGCTCTCCTGAGTTTGGCTAGATCAGAAGAACTCTGCTAAAAGGTACTAGCTGAGATCAGATACAGCACAAGGTGTGACTTGCGGTAAAGATCTTTGCAGCAGTTTTGTTTATTTTTCATATTTTCTTTAAAGCGTGTGGTGGGAGCTGAGCACTGCACAGACACCGCAGCTGATCCCAGGCCCAGGGTCTGCCAGCTGGCGGTGTGTACGTCCTGCGGGAGGGTGACTAAGCGCTGACCTGAGATCAGCCTTCGCCTGCATCTGATGTTAGACAGCGAGAAAGAGGTCGACCTACCGACCAAACCCTCCCCAGAGTGAATGGGTGACTGTCTGTTCAACCGACGCACACGCTCAGACGAGATCAGCCCGCACACACACACAGTTGTTCTACTAGAGCCAGCCCAGCCTTCAGATCTACCAGAGGGCTGACCCACACAGATCAGAGTTCGGCCTTTTTAATCCAATACCTACCTACCAGACCCCCTACCTACCTACCAGAGTTCTTCGCTTCTGTCTTAGCTTCTGAAAGTGAGAGAAAGAGCTGACGAGAGATCAGTCTTCAAGAGCCTTCCGGCGCAGTGTCACTCCAAGTTGTAGTCATCCGTCCTTCAGTCCTTTGATCCTTCGCTTCTCTGTACTTGTTGTTTCTACCACTGCCTTGAAAGGTAACAAAAACAAACAAAGCTCATATTGATGGTGAAAGAAAATTTACAGGCTTCTTTAAATTGAGTCTTAAGCAAGCATGCTGTGTGTGTGAAAGAGAGAGAGAGTGAGTGAGTGAGTGTGTTTAATTTGAATGTGTGGAAGACAAGCAGGCACCATGATGGGCTGAAATCTGAAGAGGTTTTTTGTTTTTAAACATGTTTCTATATTATCTGTTTGTAGTATTTGAATAATTTAGTTTTAAATAATTTAGTTTTATATTAATAAGAACAGTGTGACATGGTATCATATTTTTAATGACCCTATTGATTTCAAAGTATGTTTAGGTTTACCCTAGACCGTTATTTGTCAATAACTTAAGTATTTTGAAAAATATCCTGAAAGACAGGAATCTGACTTGTTTTAAATATTGGATCCATGTGTAAATAATCATTTTCCTGTCAGTCATGAGTTTTGAAAGAGAAATTGTTTAAGATATGTGGTTAGTTTTGTTTCTCGCCTGACTTATTTTTTTTTATTTTCCCCTTTGGCAAGCTAATTCCGTTCTATTTCTGTTTCAGCCGTTCCCGTTCAGCAAGTCCAAACCGAAGCCCTACACCTGCTGATGACTGAGTGATGAAGACTTAGTCCCCTTTCTCAAAAAGCCCCTGTCCCCTGTCTGCTTTTAGAACCCCACAGCAACTTTTTTTCCCATGTTTTTTTTGTCCCAGAATTAAGGGTTCAGTTTTACCTCTTGGGACTGAAATCTATGTTCAACTTCAGAATATGAGGTATTTGGTTAGTACAGCTTCAAGATGTGAATGAGGATTGTTTTAATTGTTTCTGCTGCTACTTGTGTAAGATTTGACCTCAGGAGAGTTGTAGCAAATGTTTGAGGCAACACTTGCATTTTACTTTTAGCAGTAATATTTGCAGTTCTCACTGTAAAATATGGCAGAATCTAAGATTAAAAGTCAGGGCTTAAGTAAAAATATCTGTGTGGTATTTCAAGTTTATACTTGTATGTATAAAAAATAAAAGTTTGGTTTTCTTTCACACTGGTGAATATAGTTTATTCTTGCATGCGTAAAAATGTTTGTCCCATTATTTTCCTGTTTTTTTTTTTTTTTTTTTTACAAACCAGTAATGTGTCACTGCTGATCGGATTCCACCGAATGATCTTTAATTGGTTTCTCTGATTTTAAAATGAAAACAAATGCTGAAAATTGATTCAGGGGCTACTGTATTTTCTTTTGTTTTTTGGCTATAATGTAAAAATGTGGCAGTTTCGTTTTGAATAAACATCTCCAACATCTGTGTGGTTTAGTGGGAGTTTTCATTAATCTGAGGAATTCTGTTTACCCAGTTGTTTGGTTAGCACAGGATTAGTTATTTTTTTCTCAAATCTGCTAAATAATGAATCATCGGGCACATGCATCACTTTTTTGACGTCTTTTTTTGAAGTTTAGCTCTTTCTTGAGTAAAAAGGCAAATTCTAGAAAACGTGCCACTTTCAACAAGAGGAAAGGAAGATGGTTCATATTTGTAAGATTTAATTCCTTTATTTCCATTTCATTCCTATTTTAGCAGCCATCATTATTCGTTTTCACAGATAATGACTTATTTTAATTTAAGCAGCTGTTTCACAGTTGGTTCTTTAATACTTTTTAGTAAGCATTGTAAAAACTTATAAAAGTCATAAAACAAAATAATATACTCAAAAAATGATGCCCACGTGGTAAGAGTACAAACGTGGTTTCAGATTTCTTCGTTTTTCTAATAGCTAACAGTGACGTCACGAGTAGATTGACAGATGTTTGAGCCTATCACAGCACGTTGTGTCTTTACAGTGGGTGTGGTTAAGCCTGCCTTGTTTTTCATGAATTTTCCGTCCATTTCACTTCACCGTCACTACCGCCATTCTTTTTAACCGGGACAACATGGCTACTGCAGCGAGCCGTTACTACAGCGAAGACGGCAGGGCAACAAAACGGCAGAAAACCGACGGAATGGCTACGGTCAGTCCGTCAAATCTGGACTAAGACTATTTATACTTGCAGAACAGATGCAATTAGCTCGGTTTCGTTTTGCTTTCGATCAAATTTAATGTTTCTGAGTTGCGTAAAAATGTGTCACGACTCCGGGATGAGAGCATTGTTCCACAAAAGACTTTATTTACGAAGTTCTGTTTTACGCTGATCACTTAATCCACAGGCCGTACAGGATGTCGGTTAGCGCATTCCATACGTGCTTTTTGTTTTCGCGGTGAGTGGGCCCGTCGGAGGGCGGTTTCTCCGCCTGGGCCTCGCCCGAGCCCGGCCCTGGCTTTGTTCTACTGCTGGGGGGTAACGTTAGCAGAATGCTAGCTACACATTTCAACCATGGCGGTAAATTAGATCGACTAACTTAACAGATCTGCAGCTTTTATTTGTACTGATGTGTTGTTTTCTTGCGCTGGTTTTCTAACATTAAAATTATATTAAAAAAAACAGTAGCAATAAAATAAAAATTGAAACGTTGCACGCACGAGGACACGCAACTCCCCTTCCCCCATTGCTCTCTGAAACTCAGTTTAAGAAAACTTTAATTGCGAGATGAACACAAACGCATATGTCTGTGAAGCCCGTTATTCTTTTGGCAGTGAGCCAAAAAAACAACAACAAAGTTTTATCATTGTTGTTTTCACAGGGATACGAAGACCCTCACAAGACTCTGCCTTCAGTGGTCGTTCACGTCAGGGGCCTGATGGACGGCGTTACAGAGGCTGATCTGGTGGAAGCGTTACAAGAATTTGGAGCCATCAGGTAAAGAAGACAAAAATATTTGTGCTGAAGTCGTTACCGGCAACATACAGATATTGTGAATTGCAAATGGTGTGTCTGCTTTTGTTACAGTTATGTGGTTGTGATGCCAAACAAGCGTCAGGCGCTTGTGGAGTATGAAGACATGAATGGATCCTCCACAGCTGTGACTTATGCAGCAGACAACCAAGTGTACATCGCGGGCCACCCAGCTTTTATTAACTATTCTACCAGTAAGAAGATTTCAAGGCCAGGAGACTCTGATGACTCTAGAAGTGTCAACAATGTTCTTCTCTTCACCATCATGAACCCCATCTACCCCATCACAACGGTATTTATTTACTAAATGGATTCTGTCTCATTATCAGGATTTTAGTTTTTATTCCAGTGTTATTACTTTCAGGTTTTATATTTGTACCAGTCTGAACATGTAAAGAAAATATTTACTTTTCAAGGTAACAGATGGGTGTGTATTATTGTGGACTGATAGATCTGCTGTGTATGTGGTGAGGTTTTCTACAGGTTAGAGGATTTCAGTGTAACTGTTACTGGAATAAAGATCAGTTAGATTCGTTATCTGGTATGTGGAGAAAACTTGTTTTAAGGAACATGTTCTTAGCGATATCATCAATCAGTGGTCATGATCGCAGCGTAAGTGGAATGGCGAGAAGCCACGCACAGAGCTGCTGGTATATCAGCCTCATGGTTTGGCATATGACATGACAATTATCTTTTGGGTTATTATCAGTTTTAGTTTCAAAGTAAAATCCATATTTTCTCAGCAAAAACTCGATCTGTGGAAACTTGTTTCTTTGGTGTTTTTCCACGTCCCACTTGAAGTCCTGATTAACCAGTAATGAAATAAAACCTGTCTGGAACACTGATATGAGGAAGCTGATGTTCTTGGCACCTGATCATCTGATCAACAGATGATTGCCAACTAATACTTTTTAAACTAGATGAAATTTGTGTGTTTTTGAGATAATGCTAATTACTTTTCTTTTCCTCCGTTCAGGATGTTCTCTACACTATCTGCAACAACTGTGGGCCTGTTCAGAGAATTGTCATCTTTCGGAAGAATGGTGTCCAGGCCATGGTTGAATATCCTTTTTCACAGATGTCATCATTAGTGATGCTTCGATCTGTCATTGATAATTATTGGTCAATCTTTGTGGAAAAATGTGTGATCGCTGCCTTTCAGTACTGATCACCTGTATCTCATACAAATGGCTTCAGCATAACAAATTTGATCCGACATTTAAAGAATAAACACTTGGTGAGTTTTCGAGGCTCACGACAGAGAAGGAAATGATGCAGCAACAGCCAGACGGCAGCTAACGCAGCCCATTAGCTTCCCTGTTGAGTTCACAATAGCGCTGCCAACCATTCTGGAAAAAAGGGCTATTTTATTATTTCTTCTAAATTATTTTTTGTACAACAATGCACAACAGAGTTAAGCCTTTGTCTCAGTTATTTTCGATTTAGTATGTTAGGATATTAGTTTATGGGAAGGAAGCTCGGTGCGTTCTCTGTTTGTAGTCTGAGTTTTTCAGATACTCAAATGTTACAGACTTAAACTCGTAGAAAAGAAAACACAGGATTGCCTCAGTTAAAACCACCAGAAGTAAATATTATGTTTGCTCCTTAATTCTGTCATCACGTTTGACTCAGTGCAGAGTGCACAGCGAGCCAAGGCGTCACTCAACGGGGCCGACATCTACTCGGGCTGCTGTACTCTGAAGATCGAATATGCAAAGGTAAACCTGCAGCATGTGGCTAACCTAGTTTTTTACGATATTTTTTATCACAACGTTTATTTAGCTCAGACTCTGTCCCATAATATTTGAATTGTTTCATTGACCAGATCAAATAAAATGATATTGATTGAACGTCTGTTTGATAAATAATTTTCATCAGGAGAAGAAACAGTTAACTTTGGGTTTAACTCCATCTTTGTGTTCATTCTGTTATTTCTGCAGCCAACTCGCCTGAATGTGTTCAAGAATGACCAAGACACCTGGGACTACACAAACCCCAACCTGGGGGGACCAGGTAAAACCTCAAACACATTCTCAAGTATTAGCTGCGCGCCAGTTGTTTGTTCCTGAGAGACCTGCCAGTGTTCAGCACCATTACTGCTGCTGTGGGGAGTTTAATTAAACACACCAAACATCAGACTAAAACAGCTTTCTGTATATTATCTTGGAGTATATTTGTGTTGCATTTGACTGGTTGGGTTTCACACACTGAAGAGGGAAACTGTTTTGTAAACATTGACATGCATAAAAACTCCACTGTGCTGTTGTGATGGGCAGGAACACATCTGCAGACAGAAAGATAAGTGACTGTGCTGTTGGTGAGTGTCTGGAGGCTAGAGTTTTTATTGCTTATAGTATGTAGTTCTTCAGGTTTTTGAGGCGTTGTTGATGTGTTTGATCAAGATAACGATACCTGTTGCCTTTGGTTACCCGTTTCTATAAAAAAAAATTATTTTTTTCTCAGATGAGTTTCCTCCCAAACAACATAGTTCCTGTCAGAGTAACTCATTCATACCAGCCACTTTACAGGACAAGACCAAACAAGATTTTCCCAGATATGAAAAGGAAGTAAATGATGAACCTTTTGTAAATTTAGTCAATATTGTTTTTGCTGCGTTATTTATGAAAATTTGTATTGGTTTCAGTATATAAGTATAAGTATAAGTATATATGTAAGTTTGAATTTATAGTCATTTTTATTATTTTAAACACCCTCAATTTAGAAGTGTTGACATTAGATTGTCATGCATTTCTTCCGACTTTAAACTGTTATTTCTTCAGTTCAGTGAGATTCATTCATACTATGGGGAGTTTATACTAAAGCTGCTTAGCTAATGATGACAGAAGTGCTTTGTTTTTTTTGGCACACTGACATGTGGGTGTTGACTACTAATTCCCGTAAGTACTGTTGACAGGCATCAGTCATGACGGAACAAAATGTTGAAGGTGTTTCTTTTTGCTTGCACATGTGATTCCTGCTTCCCTCACAAAACCCGGGACCCTTTTTTGCACATGCAGACACTGGAAAGTAGATTCTTTGACATGAGACTGATTCTGGTCTTGTCCACTACAGGATACAGTCAAATTATCCCATTTGGTTGGATGATTATTGAGCACCACAAGCTCTAAACTTGAAGGTTTTCTGTGCTGCGTATTGGGTTTTAAATTAATTTAACCTCTGATGCTCACTTTATTTTGATGAGGTCATGAAGTGAGACTAGAGGAATGGACCAGCATCAGTTTACAGGCTGACATCTGTGGTCTCCAGAGAACATGCACATAATGTTTGTGCTGAGGGAAATGCAGTTGCATGTTTACACCACTACTCAGCAGCCATCATCCGTCCACTTCCTTCAGTAAGGACACAACCACTATCATACAGAGGGCCCAATGAACCAAGATACAAGGAGATACCCTACAAGACAACATCCACTCAACATGATGAAGTAGGACTGACACACCAGTCATTCCTCATCTTTTCATTCTTGCACAAGATTTATGAAGACACCTGAAGAGTGTGGGGCGTTTTGGGCACTAAGCTACACTTGGTCCCTCCCCCCTCTTTCACCTTTCTTCCATCTTTTTCCTGTTGTGAGACACAGTTGAATCCACATCTTGCATCTACAGCGCTTCACTGTCTACATCAAACGGAGACTCACACCAGAGGATGCACAACTCCACCCAAAAAGTGACAAATATCCCTCACTACTGATGATGCATACTGATACAGACAGCCATCACATTTTAAGTCTTGGCCTTCAAGTACTGTTTTGGGCTGCATTCATCACTCTTCGACATGCAGATGAAACATTTGTCCAACACACTGTCGACATTTGCTGATGCTGCACCAACTGATCCCAGTCAACACCATCAATCAAGCGGTAGCCACTCACACTGGAATCGATATGAGACAACTGATGAAGACAGGACACTGCTGACAACACCATCAACCACATTCAGAGCAGTCAGACCAGATCTGGTTATGTCCCATATGTGTCCCCCCCTCCACACGAGGATTCAGTTTTTCTTTTTTGATCTTTCTGCTTTTCTTATCATTCTCCCTCTAATTTTCCTTGTTTAGAATTCCATCTATTGAATAGTTTCTTCCTAAATACCTGAATCTCTCTAGAACCTGTGTAACACCTTCCATGTAATGCAGGTTTGGCAATTTGCGGCTAAGTGGAGCCACCTTCCCAACTGAAATGTGCTCTGTGGCAGCCTCAAGGCCTACTGGTGGACGCTAAGCAGTCTATTCCTGTAATATGGAACACAAAGGATGGAACCGCCAACCGACCCGTCAGTGAGCATTTCAACTTGTTAAAACCAACAATCCATCCTGAGGTGGAGAGTTGTCCCCTCCCTCAGTCAGGAGGATGTGTATGGATGAAATGAAGTGAATGAAGAGTGAGGGAGCTTCCCACTGTTAATTTACATGCAGTAAGTAATTCGAGACCCTCCTCGGAATGCAACTGCACAGCACCACATGACCCCCAAACCAATCAGCCAACATCGCCAAACAAGACAAACAGACATACGTTTTCCTCATGTATGTGTAATCTATCCTTTTGAAAGAAGCTGTTTTTGGGTTTTATTTTTGGGGGTTGTTTTCAGGGTGGTGGTGTTGGAACCTGCTTTGAATGTTGCACATACTGATTCTCCCTCTGACAGTCTCATTAAGTGGTTGACTCGACTTGTGGAAGTTTCCTCTGGGATAAAATGTATTTATTTGGAGTGAGGACATAAACTAAAGTTGGATGTGCTTAACCTTTGACCTATGACCCATCATGTTAATGAACAGCCTGGAAAGTGGTCCATCCGCACTGGCTGCTGGGGTTCATATTGCCTGGTTAGTCACCTGGGGAGGTGCCTGTTTTGGTTAATTCTGTCTAAATGCATCTATTTAAGAACAGGCTGCGTCATCATGAGACTTACTGAACTCTCTTGACTTTAAAATGGGGTAATTTCCAAATCTTGTACCCTTAAAATGTGAACTTGATTAACCTGGCTTCCATTCTGATTGTGTATGATTGTGTACCCGTACAGATGGTGATGCAGATGGCAATGGGAGCAATGCAGGTGTGTGTGAGCGTACAGACTTCTTTTGAATTTAGCCATTTGTGACACACTGTCCAGTGTGACTGTTCAAAGCTCTACTCGTTTTTCACCTCCTAGAACATCAGCATCCACCTCATCTCTGCCATTTTCTTCTGTTCCACTCCAGATTAAAGAGTGTGGATGCTTGGGGTCATTTCTTTAGGGCATATGTCATTCGTTATATCCAACGCCTCCCTCTTCATTTCTCTCAGCTAATTGTGAACTTTCAAATACAATCACTGAGACAGTTCAACCATTTGGAGTGATTGTAACCAACCTGGAGTGTAATGTGGGGGAAGGGTTGTTTGTGTTGGTGCTCTTTACAGGTCACATAAGTAAATCTTGAAATGCATGTCTGCTAATCTGGATTACAAGCCTAACAATTGTGCTGTTAGAGGGAGGATTTTCACACCAGAGTTACAGTTTGTCTTATTTTATCTTGGGCTTTTAACTGCTGTGTAAATATTGCAACTAAAACGTCTTTCCAGTCCTATTTGTCTCGTCTTTCATCTGCTTTTCTCCATCTGTTTTCCTGTTCTCATAGAAGATGTGAACGCTAACCCGAACAAGCGGCAGAGGCAGCCTGCTCTGCTGGGAGACCACCCTCCAGAGTACGGTAAGACTTGAGAGGAAAACACACAGTTTGATCTGCATCTTTATTTAGATTAAAGGGAGTTTATGAATTAGCTCCACGTGGCGGTGGTTCAGTGGTGCAGTCTGATATTCAGTTGCGTTTCTGTGATTTTTATTTGTCTCACCTGCTGGCCTCATTCTTCAGGGGGTGGTTACCATGGTTACGATGAGAATTATGGATCTCCACCCTATGAGAGGAGTCGAATGGGTTTTCCAGGTAGAGGTGGTGGTCGTGGTGGAAGAAGCTATGGACCAGGGTACGGACCTCCTCCCCCTCCCCCTGGAGAGTACGGCGCTCATGCCGACTCGCCAGTCGTCATGGCTTATGGGCTGGACCCCGTCAAGATGAATGCTGACCGTGTTTTCAATATCTTTTGTCTCTATGGGAATGTAGAAAGGGTCAGTATCAAGATTTATTTAATTAAAAATCACGTTTTTATTCTCTCATTTAAAACTGTTGCACTTTGTATGAGTAGTTGTTTATCTGAACTGTAACTCTACATTCATCAAGTAAAGAAAACCACAGAGTTTGATACAAAATAAATATTATAAAGTGATTATTATCAGGAGCACATGACCATGTTTTTCTTTGTTACATATGAAAATGTGGTTGTTTAGATCTCCTAAGATAAGATGACTGTTAAACTCATGCTGAAGTTATTTAAAATAACAAACAACAGAAACGTGAGAAACACCAAAAGTCAATAAGGGACTTTCTGTAAACTTCATCTTACAAAAACTCTTTGGGGGTGGGGGTTTACTTTCCGGATTAGCACACGGTTATCCTCACAAATGTTATTTATACTGCAGTCACACCCTGTTTGAGGGCCTATTGTTTTAACCAGAAGAGAACTGGAACATCCTGTCTTGTCTCGTTAGGTTAAGTTCATGAAAAGTAAACCTGGAGCTGCCATGGTGGAAATGGGAGACTGCTACGCGGTGGATCGGGCCATTACACACCTGAACAACAATTTCCTGTTTGGACAGAAACTGAATGTTTGGTGAGTTCACTTTACATAGTTAAAATGTAAACACAGGGGTGAACAGTTGGGTCATTTGTGCACAACAGTCCCTTTGTCCTCCATCGAAACGTTCTATTGTGCTTTGAGCTGTAAACAATCATTTCAAGTTGTTCTTCGTGTCTTCATGCAGCGTGTCCAAGCAGCAGGCCATCGTACCTGGTCAGTGCTACGAGCTGGAAGATGGCACAAGCAGTTTTAAAGACTTCCACGGTTCCAGGAACAACCGGTTCACCTCCCCAGAACAGGCAGCCAAAAACCGCATCCAGCATCCGAGCAACGTGTTGCATTTTTTCAATGCCCAGCCAGACGTCACACCAGAGACCTTCTCTCAGGTCTGTTTAAAAAGAAGAGATGCAGAAATGTGTCTAATGTTACTGTGTGTGAATGTTTGTAACATCCTGCACTCTATTACTGCTGTTACTCATACAGTTCAAACATGTTTTACAGATCTGTGAGGACATCGGTGTGAAGAGCCCCGTCAACGTCAAGATGTTCACAGGAAAAAGTGAGCACAAGTTTTACTATTTGGAAGAGAAAAAAAAACTTTTCCTGGTGGAAGTAGAAACAAATTAAACTGTGAACGATCTGCAGGTAAACAAACAGCTCAGGATATAACCCGGTCTGAACGTGTGCTTTTTGTAACCAACAGGTGGCGCTGCTCCCAGTGATCGCAGTGCTTCAGGTCTGTTAGAGTGGGAGTCCATCAATGATGCCATGGAGGCTCTGGCCTTGATGAACCACTACCAAATGAAAAATCCAGGTGTGTATGAGATGTACGAAAAAATGTAAACAAGTCAGCCAACAACAGAAATGCCATCACAAGAAAAACATCCTTAAAAATACTAGAAATCACCTGCTGCCACAGTCACATGATCAAAGTGTGTTACCTGTCCTGAGTGGAACTCAGGCTGTTAGGCTGTAGCACAGACTCCGCCTACCTGTTTAACTGTTTTGTCAGTGAGGTGGAACATGGTACGGAGCTGCAGTCGGCATGAGGGTTCATTCATCAAAGAAAAACAAAGTTGACACTGAAAACAACCTGCAGATTCACTTTTTCATTCATAACTTGGCGTGAAGCAGCGTTTATCACTTCCACCTCAGGGTTTATCATGACATGTTTCCCTGCTTCAGCACACCTGATTTAAATACCTGCATCAGTAGGAGCCTGGAGATCCGTTTGAATCTGAAACAGAAAATGATGTCTGATATTTCATGTTTTTTACCTTAATCCATCCACATGTTTATTTACATATGTGAAATAATTTGATTGTAATATTGAAATGTCAGTTTGTATGATTGTGTATTTAAATAAGTCTCATCTCTTTCTAGGTGGTCCGTATCCGTACACGTTAAAGTTGTGTTTCTCCACGGTTCAACACGCAAACTGAGCACTTCATAACCAAGAAAACAAGGATTAGTTCACTAAATGACATGTTCTCATCTACTTTGACCACATCTGCTTGCAACAAACCTGCTGGAATTTAATTTCCGAGAACAGCATCTGTATAATTCTACCGTTCACAATTTAGTTAATCTGTCATGTGCAAACTTTTGTATTTGATATATTAAAATCATTTAAACATAAGTATTTAAATTTGATATTTGTGGCCCAGTGTGGTTTAGAGTATCAGTTTGTGTAACTTTAACATTGAGTTGTCCTTTTTTACTTTTTGTATTTTGATTATACAGTAACCTGACATTACATTAGCACAAACTGATTTTATGCTCAGGTGGTTCAAATGAGACCGTGGACGACATGGTTAGTCACTTTTTGAACTTTTATTAAATCCTTTTTCTTTTATTTTAATTGCTGACTGTTTAGTTCTGTACCTCCTTGACTGATATGCAGATGGAGAATTGTTTTGTTCTAAAAATAAAATAAAAACAACTACAAGTGTGTTGTCTTTTTAAATGTGCTGTTAAGTGTGTTCCTACATTAACCTTTAATACAAACATCACTTGAACCCAGTTTTTGGATTCTGTCAAATGCAACAAAGTTTTAAGTTAAACTGAACCATTTATTTGTTTTGTGTTTTCCATGTGTGTCTGGCTGCACCTGTTAACTTCTCATGCAGACCTGGTCTAATCAGTAGCTGGAAAAGTTCGAGCTTGATGAGAAGTCAGATATCAACTGTGTACCAGAGAATTCATGTCTGTGGTCTGACTTGTCTCTGAGCGCAGTGACAGGTGTGATCATGGAATGGTGTATACGGGAACATCTGTGTCTGAAGGTCCTGCAGAGATACTGTGGGACCCCCAAACTGGGTGAGAAGATCCAACTGATCTCAGGAACAACCTGAGAGGTCTCTGTCCAGAAGAGGGCACTCCCCAGAAGACGGAGAGATTGAAATCACCTGTTTGATTTTTTAAACTGCCGCCTTAATTTAATTGTGTTTCTCGTTAGTTTTAGCTCCAAAAAATAAACGGATACATGAATATTTTTTAATTGTAATATTTTTTTTCACATCAGTGATATAAGTTTCACATGGTACACGGTTCGAGGTAATTGCGTCTGCGCATGCGCACAACAAAGCGCTCATTAACGTTAGATTCGACCGAAGACGAAAAGAGTGAATTTATTTATTTAATTCCTTAAAATACCTATTTTAATTATGAATATAGTCATGTTGTCGTTTTAAATAGCAGCAATTAAACTTTTAATTTTGTCTTTCGCCTGTTTTGGGTGTTTGAAGCAGCAGTTTTTTCACGGTCACATGTTGTCGCCATTTACTTCTACAACCGTCATTTTCCCTGAGACACTGCGACAGGTCCGTGTTCTTAATTATTGTTAATTAATTACTGTTATTGCGTCATTATGGTTAAAACTGATTTAATTGAAACGTGGACCGACTACGAGGTTTTACGAAGTTAATTGAAGGTTCCAGGAAGTCGGATTGTTGGCGCGCAGACGGGCTTTTTGTCATTATAGCTCGACGATTTTCATGACTCAAAACTACGTAAAGGATTAAACTTATTTCGGAATTACGTGGTTAGAAAATCTAAAGAGGTTTTATACGGATGAATTGTTTGTGTTTTGAGTTGAGCACGAGGAGCTGCAGTTTGCGGTCCGCTCCACTAGAGGCCGTTGAAAACCTCCTCTTTAAATCAGGATAACTGAAAAGTTTAGTTTATATCAACCGCACAATTTTTTTACTTCATAAAGTTTATCATAAAGGGGAAGTATACTTGTATAGCAATATTATACACATATAGAAAAAAATGGTGAACGTTTTCGTGTTATTTCAGTTGTTTGTGCCATTTGGTTTCCTATTGGACCAAAATGTACCACGTGTCACAGAGGAGGCCGAGGGGTAGTTGTGACTCATTGGGCTCGATACCGTTTTTTCCTAAACATTTTAAAATAACGAACCGCAGCACGAGGAGATGATCGCTCACTGTCGGTTGTTCTCATCAATATTCGTGTCATGAGCCATAAAACAATGTGTTGGTGTTGTGAACCGTGAGTTAGACTGACGGTGGAGAGAACCACACTGCTTCCTCTTACAGATATCAAGTATCGCTTCTCGGCCTTTTGGCTAAGATCAAGTGTAGTATCTGTTCTTATCAGTTTAATATCTGATACGTCCCCTACCCGGGGACCATATATTAAATTGATTTTTGGAACAGGGAGATGGAATAGGGGCTTGCTCCGTCCACTCCACGCATCGACCTGGTATTGCATTACCTCCAGGAACGGTGCACCCCCTCCCCAAACATGTGAAATAACAACATCGTGATATTGTCACAAATATGCTGTTAGGTATTTACTATTGAACACTGTATTACAAGTATACCCTTTATGTATTTAGTGCATAAAATCAACAAACCAACGTTTTATCTAAATTTTATCAACTGCACAAAGTGATTTACAGAGTAAAAAGAAAGAAGCGCGTGTTTGAAACGATTAGCTCCATCATGTCTTCTTCTACTTCAACTGCTCCTGTGCGGTAATGACTTTGTGACCTTTTTGTTGACAAGATCAGGGACATAAACCTCCCCACCCTCCTTGTGTAGGTCAGGCTATGTTGAACCTGTTGGTCCTCCTTTAATCCTGTGTGTCTTCAAGACATCTCAACACTGGTGGCCAAAATGAAACTGTCCTCTTGTTCTGCTGTTTAAGCTCTTTGTGACTCTTTTTGACACAATTGGACCAGTGACCAGATTGTTTAACTGGTGTGTTTTCTTGTACCTTCAAACATGCATTTGTAGAGCCAAAGCTTGAAACCAAACCTGGACCCATCTGAACTTAAGAACTTTAGGCCAATATCCAAACTCCCCTTCTTCGACAAAATGTTGGAGAACGTGATCTTTACACAACTTCCATTATTCCTAGAAACACATAACATCCAGTTAGGGCTTTTAAAACCAACCTGACTCACTGCTGTTTCACTGTCTTCATTCTATTTATTTTTGATTAACTGTTATTTTTACCGATGTGAAGTGAATTGTGATCTCAGTCTGTGAAACACTACAAAGAAAGCTCACCTACCTACTAATATAAAATCAACTACTTGTGTTTTTTGACGTGTGGCTTGTTTCACATCTTTAAATACAAACCTGAGTTTAAACGTCAGAACGTCAGGCTGGTATCAGTAAGTAAAAACACAGGAAGCAGCTTTTTGTTACTTGTTAATTATTATATTGTGTTTTCCATCCAGATGTGATGATGTTGCTGTTTTTTCAGCTTTGGTCCACGTGAACTCTGAAGATGTCGTGTGTTACTCCTGTAGATCAACAGCCTCCAGGTAAATTCCTGCAGTTCCTTATTTTGTCCGCTAGAGGGCGACAGAGTTCGGTAGATTGTTTTTGTTTTACAGCTTGTGCAACAGTTTCATCATTCATTCTTTATCTTTTACCCACATGAAGACAAAAATTTGGTGACCTGAGTGTTAGAAACTGCTGGTTGTTATTTTAAAGAGCAGCGTGGTTTAATATGTGGTGCAAATACTTTCTGTCTATAATCAACCAGCGTTGTTCACACTCCAAACCTGCAGGTGGCAGTAGAACTGTGAGGATCCCTACGTCAGCAAACATACACAGGAAGTGACTTCACTGTTAGTAGAAAACATCTCATGAGGTGTTTATTTATTCCTTCCTCTAAAACACTGCAGTGAATCAAACACTTTATGTTACTGTTTAACTTTGTTTTACTGTATCTGAACCCTGTCGGATTGTTGGTGGTATTGTTAGAGTAAGTATATTATATCAGCTTTCAGTTGTCTTTCTGTCCTGTAATGCTGCATTGCATTATGGGTAATATGATATACCTTAGTGCCGTGAGTTAAAACAGTATGTGAGTGAAAGAGTAGCGTGAGTGCGAGCTGACCAACTCATACTTACCTGGCAGGGGAGACACCATGATCATGAAGGTGGTTCACCTAAGGTGAGACTCAGCCATTGCACTCAGGCTTTGTTGACCCTTATGAATTCCCCAAATGTGGGAATCTCAACTGCGTAATTTGTGGTAGTGGGGGACTGCGTTCGCGCTCTCCCCTGATTAATATGTTAAAAATAAATAATCATACAATTCAAATAAGATGGTTAATTGATCCACATTGATCATAATGTTGGATTGTGTTTGGTTGGAGGTCAAAATAATATAGAAAGCTTTTAGAGTTCATGTGGTGGGGCAGCAGCACATTCTGGAACATTTTAGGAAGTATTTTTAATTTAAGACATTAATTCTGCTGATTAAAGAAGGCGGTAGTTACATCCATCTATCAAATGATCCTGTTAGTTCGTTCATCAAAGACTCGTCAGGTCTAACAATCAGATTCATTTTGGGACTAATTACTACACTTCGGTAAGTGAAATGATCGACTACTTTAAAACAGAATCTCTGGAACTGGATCTTCAGTTTCTTTCTCACTGAGTAGTAGAACAGATGACGGTTACTGTGTATCCTGAAATATCACTAAAACCTGTATCTGTTCTAATAATATTGCTGGAATTGATTGCTTTTATCTGCAGTCTTGCTTAATGTTATTTTTATTATACCTTAAATATCAAATTATTCATAAATACTATATGTTTTTGAAATAACACAAGAAGATGATTCAAGTCATCCAGGTCATGGTAATCCAAAGGGTTCAAATGAAGTCAACTGGACTTCTTTGGTTACTTGAAGATGTTTCGCTTCTCATCCGAGGAGCTTTGTCAATTCTAACTGGAATATGGGAGAATCAAGCTTATAAGATGTCGTTCTCTATTGTTTAATGAGCCCAGACTACTCTGAGTATCCTGTTTCTCCCTCCTCTGGTGGGTCGTTGGCCTCCACTGAGAGTGAGTCGTTGTGTTGATTAGATGCAGGCATGTGGGACCTGGACTGAAACTGCTTAGGTATGAGATTCAAAACTGCATTATAAGTTCTAGACCAGGGGTCTCGGACTCCAGGCCTCGAGGGCCACTATCCTGCACATTTTAGATGTTCCCCTGTTTCACCACACCTGATTCAAATCTGCAACCTCTCAGCAAGTCCTATAGAAGCCTGTTAACGACCTGTTCATCTGCAGCAGGTGTGGTGAAACAGGGAAACATCTAAAACCTACAGGATAGTGGCCCTTGAGGCCTGGAGTTTGAGACCCCTGTTCTAGACAATGGGTGCGGCTCCGGTGTCAGACCCTTCTGCATTTGAACATAATGCAGGAGGATCTGATTGGTCAGGCTAGCTCCAGTCAGGTCAAACTTGAATGCTGCAAACTTGGAGTGGGACTCAGTGCAGTCGACAAAATCAAAGTTATTAATCCAGGAAAAGGCGTTTAAATCTGTTTGTCCCAGCACCTGTGATCCACATACAGGAGTTCAGGGACAGGTTGACTGGTCAGTGGAAACGTCTCCATCAGTTCATCATGGCATATTGTTTGCAGCTTCTTCTTGGATTCTTCACCGGAGAGGATAAATATAAATTTGAATTTTCCTCTCCAGCACTGATGAACTACTCTGCAGATCTGAGACCTTTACTCATCTGCTTCTTCCCTACAGAAGAATCTTCAAGCCTTATGAATGAAATCGAAAGGCAGTTTGGGGAAGAGCAGTTCTCTCCCTTGTTAAATCCTGCTGGTGCTGCACCGGGGCGTCTGAGTTGCCAATATTAATAACAGTCACGCCCATCTTCAGGTCTGTGTCACAGGAAACAATCTGTTTACAAATAAATACATGCAGGAAGTCCGAGTTAAAACTAGCTGAAAGCACAAAAGTAATCCAAGCTGCATGACGTCCTCTATATACGTCATAAACAAAAGTATTTGTAGAGAGCTGCTCCATTACTAATATACTACATGTTTACAGTGAGAGTGTTCGGGTACCCTGTTCACACATTATTATATCTGAATGTCTGTCTGTTGCTCTTTGTTGTTGCTTTAACAACATGTTAACATTTAAAATGTTATTCTGGATTTTACAGGGAGCCAATGAAGTGATGCTAAAACTGGAAAAATGTGATCAGAACTCAGGCAGCAGCATGTTGGATCAGAACAGAACTGATAATAAAGAATTACAATAATCAAACCTAGAAGATATAAACACAAGGACTAATGTTTCTGCATCATCAGAACAAAGAACCTAATGACAAAGTGCTAACAGGTGAAACCCAAGCAGGAGGACGAGGAACCATCACGGGGGGATGAGACAATTTGCAAAATCAGCTGTGGTGTCGCCAACAAAGAGTTTTATACTGCTGCTCTATCAGATGACTGTCAATGAACTTTTAATGTTTATAGATGTTTTCTGCTGTAAATGTTTAAAGACTTCAAAAAGTAAAATTCAGGTTCCTGCTTCTCTTCTGCAAAGTGACAGGCTTCAAATCACACGAGCTGTCTGCTGCTTGTGGCGTCACTAATATGGTTAGAGAATCGAGTTTTCCCTTTTTCAACTGTCGCACATTTCAGGGTGTTAAACTAAAAATATTTTTGTTACACCAGTGATGCAATTATTTGGTGTTTTTTCATGCCTGATGTCATGCAGTTTGAGCAATGGCACCATCAGGGAGCCGACTCCTGGCCATCATAAATTTAAATTAGCATCAGTTATGCATTTCATCCCTGATGCACAGCCAGGCAGACAACCCAGTAAGCCAGCCCTCTCCCTCGCCCCTCCCTCCCTGACGCTGTTGCTCGCTCAGACAGCAACAGCTCAGCGCGTGTCCATCAGTCAACGATCTCAACAGGAATTAAGAAAAAAAGACAAAGAAGACTACTGGTAAGTAAATAAGTCAAAAATATTCTTTAGTAAAGGATGACTGGGAATTATGTGTCATGACGTGCTTTTTAAATGCCACATGGTTACAGTTTACTGTTTCAGCAGCTTTTTGATGTGTGTTTGACACGTTTTCATTAGTAGTTTAGTTTTATTAGTCTGAATTGAAATGCCTATGGACCATTATTGCAGCTATAATTGATAATTATGAAATGAGCTTATTATTATTTTAATATCAAAATAACTGATTTGGACTCTTGTTTCATTATAAATATCTCCCAGTCAAGAGCAGAGCTACTATCAAATGGACTGAAGATGATGCTTTTCTAAAGACTGGTACAACACGCAGAATTGGTTGGAATACTTTTAGAGTCAAGACTCTGTCTACTGTTATGCCTGCAAGAACTTCAGTCTCCCCCCTCAGGGGCTTCACTACATCTGAAGAGGGGTTCAAACATTGGAAAAAGGCAACCTTCAAAGATGGGGGACTGTTAGGTCGTGCCAAATCTGAAGCACATACTAATGCAAATCAGAGACTGCTGATCCCTGTTGGGATATTCTTTTTGTAACAGTAATAATTATTTTTGTTTTACATTAAGCAAAGATAAAAATGTTACTTACACATACTGTATAGTAATCAGAATCTTACTATGAATCTCTGTTGGGAAAGTCCTGTTACATAAAGCAAAGATTTTTCTATATTGGCTTTTTATATGTGTCAGTATCTGTTTTCCCCCAGTAACTGTTTTTCTTGCAATAAAATTACACCATATTCCAAATATAATTGCAAAATTAAATAGAGTTGTGCAACTCAAAATGTTAACTGTACTGCTATTATTATATGCACATTATATTATTAGTGACTTTACAGAATAAACCAAAGTATATTAGTAAAAGTTTCTTCAAGACTTTTTTAATTCTGAAATTATGGTTTTGGTGCCACCTCAAAATTTTAAGTGGCCCCACCTCCAGGTGGAAGTCACCTGCCCACCCCTTTGATAAATGTTCGAGGTGGTTCGAGGTAATTAGCGCGTCTGCGCACCTGAGCTTGTTAACTTTATCCACACGGACGGCCGAAGGCGAATTGACTAATTCAGTGAGTTTGTTTGTTTAATTGCTTTAAAATGTATTTTACTCAGAAATATTTTCATGTTGTCTTGTTAAATAACAGTAATTAAGCTTTTTAGTTTGTTTTTTGGTGTTTGAAGCAGCAGTTATTTCTACAACAGTTATTTTCACCGATACACTGCAACAGGTTCGTGTTATGAATTACTGTTTATGGCGGCATTATTATTAAAACTGATTTAATTGAAACGTGGACAGACTACGAGGTTTTACGAAGTTAATTGAAGGTTTCAGGACGTCGGACTGGTGCCGCGCAGGCCTGTTTGTTAAAGTTATAACTGACGGACCTTTTGTTATTACAACTTAACGGTTTTCATTACTCAAAACCAGGTAACTGATTAAACTTTATTCGGAATTACGTGGTTATAAAGAGGTTTCATACCGATGGTTTATTTTGTTTGAGTTGAGCAGGAGGAGCTGCAGGTTGTTGCTTGCTGTAAATCAGGATCGAAAAATTTAATAAACATCAAATGCGCAAGTTTTTTTAACTCCATAAAGTTCATCATGAAGGGCAAATATACTTGTATTGTAATGTAATGCACATGTTGATAAAAATGTTCGTGTTATGTGTCTCTTGGTTTCCCATTGGACCAAAATGTACCACGTGTCACAGAAGAGGCTCGCGACGATTGTTCTTGAACGTTTTAAATTAACGAACCGCAGCACGAGGAGATGATCGTTCACGATCGGTTGTTTTCATCAATATTCGTGTCATGAGCCATAAAACAATGTGTTGATGTTGTGAACCGTGAGTTAGACTGACGGTGGAGAGAACCACACTGCTTCCTCTTACAGATATCTAGTATCGCTTCTCGGCCTTTTGGCTAAGATCAAGTGTAGTATCTGTTCTTATCAGTTTAATATCTGATACGTCCCCTACCCGGGGACCATATATTAAATTGATTTTTGGGACTGGGAGATGGAATAGGGGCTTGCTCCGTCCACTCCACGCATCGACCTGGTATTGCATTATCTCCAGGAACGGTGCACACCCCTCCTTTAACATGTTCAATAATATCACTGAGTTGATGAAATTTTTAATAACAGGTTTTGTTAGTGATTTCTCCGATGGAAAAATCTGCATTGATTTCCACATCAAAAAAATTTCCTTGATCATGTTAAAAAAGAAATGGAATTTTGTTTTACTGTCTATAATCCAAGTCATTATATTTCATATCTGTATAGATTTGTCAGACATGTTCCACTTTCACTAAAACTACAAAGAAAATTAAAAATGTGTTAAATGTTTGAAAAGGAGCAGAAGTATTAACTAATTTATTCCCAGTCCAATGACAAAATTGATAATTAAATGTTGTTTTTTTTTTCTTATTTCTTGTGAAAAGCTGCTGTTCTTTATTTTTATATTTATCCAGACCTAGTTTGTATATATTCTTCAAGTAAATTGTCCTAAAACACCACTTAACGAGCTTGCTTAACTGTCCTAAAACACTGTTTATGGGAAAAATATGCTTTTGTATAATTTTGGCTGCTTGGATCGATTCAACAGACTCTGACTCCTGCAGCAACTCGTCAGAAACTGCTGGTTGATTACAGACAGCATGGTTTATTTTGTGGTACAAATACATGCTGTCTGTAATCAACCACCGTTGTTCACACTCCAAACCTGCAGGTGGCAGTAGAACTGTGAGGATCCCTACGTCATCACACAGACACAGGAAGTGACTTTCAGTTGTCTTTCGGTCCTGTAATGCTGCATTGCATTATGGGTAATATGAGATACGTTAACATCAAATAAAATGAAGAATTTGTCAGTTTTTGTATAAAATAGTGTGTTTACATTAAACACATGTATCCTGCAAAAAGTACCAGCCCAGTATTTAGTTAGAATTAATACCGTGAGTTAAAACGGTATGTGAGTGAAAGAGTAGTGTGAGTGTGAGCTGAACAACTCATACTTACCTGGCAGGGGAGACACCATGATCATGAAGGTGGTTCACCCAGGGTGAGACTCAGCCATTGCACTCAGGTTGTGTTGACCCCTGCGAATTCCCCAAATGTGGGAATCTCGACTGCATAATTTCTGGTAGTGGGGGACTGCGTTCGCGCTCTCCCCTGATTAAATTGTTAAAAGAAATATAACAATATAAATCCACTGGATAACCGGTCCACAATGATCATGCATATCATGTTGGATTGTAAATTGCAACCTGGTGCACCATCATCTGATGGGGCAGCAGCACATACTGATACATATATAGGGAGCATATTTATTTTTTTGACTTTAATGCTGTTAATTGAAAAAGGCATGAGCTACATCCATCTATCTATGTCCATCTTAGTGTTCTTCTGACTGAGTGGTAGAACAGATGATTTTGTGTTGCTGTGTAACCTAAAATATTACTAAAAACCTTTATTTGTTCTACTATAGCTGGAATAAATCGCTTTAATTTGCAATCTTGTTTATTGTACCTTAAATATCAAATCTTTAATATGTATCTTTGAAATAACACCAGATGATTCAAGTCATTTTATCTGACAAGTTCTGTGCAGTATAGAAATGGGGCACGTGATGGAGCGACATGTAGCAGGTACAACTTCAAAAAGGCACATTCAAACACTTCCTGACAAAAACATTTAAATCTCTTTATAACTTGTTGGCATGACAATGAACAGGGTTAAGATGGCTGAATACACAGCAGGGCTGAAATATCCTTGTTTTTGATCTGTTTTCACTAGAGCTGCACAATTAATCAGAATCAAATCAAAACATGTAAAAAATGTGATTTCCTTTAACCTCTACAAACATGTTCTAAAAGGTGTGATTGTTGAATTATAACACATAATATTGTAGTCTGGCTAATGCTTCGAAAAATTGGCGGTTTGTTTTGAAAACAATTACAATCAAGTTTCCTTGATCAACACATCAAGGAAAATCACCACCCAGAGTGAGGGAGCCATAAAGGACCACTTGCTGAAATATGTGCAGTTTTTCTCTGGTATCCTGCCACCTTGAGATCAGTGTCCACAAGGCCGTCTTATGGACAGGGACGCTTCAAGTCCTTTACTTTTGGAGAGATGTGGCAGTAGTACAGAATAAATTAAATCAACTACTTGTGTTTTTTGACTTGTGGCTTGTTTCACATGTATAAATAAAATTTTAGTTTAAAGAACATCAGGCTGGTATCAGTAAGTAAATACACAGGAAGTGACTTTTTGTTACAATTAAAGAAATCCAAACTTAATTATTATATTGTGTTTTCCTTCCAGATGTTGCTGTTTTTTTCAGCTTTGGTCCACGTGAACTCTGAAGATGTCGTGTGTTACTCCTGTAGATCAACAGCCTGCAGGTAAAATCCTGCAGTTCCTTCTTTTCTCCACTAGAGGGCGACATAGTTCGGTAGATTTTTTTTTGTTTTACAGCTTGTGCAACAGTTTCATCATTCACTTCTTTATCTTTGACCCACATGAAAACAAACATTTGGTGACCTGAGTGTTAGAAACTGCTGGTTGTTATTTTAAAGAGCAGCATATTTTATTTTGTGGTACAAATACATGCTGTCTGTAATCAACCACCGTTGTTCACACTCCAAACCTGCAGGTGGCAGTAGAACTGTGAGGATCCCTACGTCAGCACACAGACACAGGAAGTGACTTTCAGTTGTCTTTCGGTCCCGTAATGCTGCATTGCATTGTGGGTAATATGAGATACGTTAACATCAAATAAAATGAAGAATTTGTCAGTTTTTGTGTAAAATAGTGTGTTTATATTAAACACATGTATCCTGCAAAAAGTACCAGTCCAGTATTTAGTTAGAATTAATACCGTGAGTTAAAACAGTGTGTGAGTGAAATAGTAGCGTGAGTGTGAGCTGAACAACTCATACTTACCTGGCAGGGGAGACACCATGATCATGAAGGTGGTTCACCCAGGGTGAGACTCAGCCATTGCACTCAGGTTGTGTTGACCCCTGCGAATTCCCCAAATGTGGGAATCTCGACTGCATAATTTCTGGTAGTGGGGGACTGCGTTCGCGCTCTCCCCTGATTAATATGTTAAAAGAAATATAACAATATAAATCCACTGGTTAACCGGTCCACAATGATCATGCTTATCATGTTGGATTGTTAGTTACAGCCTGGTGCACCATCATCTGGTGGGGCAGCAGCACATGCTGAAACATATTAGGGAGCATTTTTTTTTTTTTTTTTTGACTTTAATGCTGTTGATTAAAGAATGACAATGACATCATTCTATCAGATTATCCTGTTTAGAATAACACCCTGATTTATGTGTATAAGATCAATAAGTAACTGGGACTTCAGTCAATGTGGGTTTTGTTCTCTTGAATTTGAGTTCAGGTTGTTGTGAAATTACTGTTTTTCTGTTTCATATGATTTTCAAATATAAAAAATGTGGTAAATCAAATCGTTGTAATTTAATTTAGCTTTTTAACTTGAACTCCATGTTGGACATTTTTTTTAAATTTAATTTATTTATTTTTTTAGTCAAGTAGAAACAGATTAATGTTGAACTTGCTAAAACAGTGTTGCATCATGGGAAACAGAAGCAGTCTTACAAACCTGGTGTCCACCATTGTTAAAATATTGTTTTTTCCATCAAGAACTATGTTGATATCAAATTGATTCCAAAAGCTATAAGTATATTTTAATGATCAAATAATCCAGTAATATAATAAAAATAAATATAGGACATTTTATTTAATGTGTAAATGTTGTGGATGATGAGCAGCTTGGGGAAGTCTGTGCTCTCTGAATACTTTCTGGTTTCCTGTTATTCAGTGTTAAAGTTTAAAGCTTAAATGAGCTGAGATTCAGGTTGAGAACGTAAACATCTGTTTCAGTCAGCATATTATTTCCAGGCATGTTTTGTTCTCAACTTATCAGCCTGTCGTTGAAGTCTGCGGTTTTAAATAAGCTTGTTTTTCCAGTTTAATTAACGATCTACGTTTGAAACGAGACACTCATTAAGACTACATGGTTTGTGTCTTTATTGTTTCTGATGAATCATTTTCAAAGTTACTCAGCTTACTGGTCTAACAGGAAAAAATCTCTTTTGTTATTTTCTTATTTTGATTTTTCACCCTAACAAAACTCCAAAACTAGAAATAAATAATTTTTTTGCAGAAAACGAACTGAATTTGGTCACAGATTAAATATTAAACATTTTATTTGCTTGTGAGGTTCTCAGTACAGTCACAACTGTCATTACAAGTTTCACAAAAACACTTTAAGTGAGTTGAGAGTTAAGTGTGTTTCTGTTTACCAACATGTATTTTGATTAATAAGTGTTTTTGTTAACAGGAATCTGAATTCAGAAAGAACCGAGACAAGTCACTGACTGAAGACCTGCTGGAGAGAATGGCTGCAGACATAAACAGGTAACCCGAGCGTGTCAGAGACACTTTAAGAAACCTAAAGAATAAAGTATGAAAACAAACACCAGCTCAGTGATCAGAAGTTTTTAATCTGAGAAACAGCAGAACAAACATTCCAGTAAATTCAGAGCTTTGACCTTTTGACTTTCGCTCAGACGTGTTTGAATTTTTTATTAGAAACATTTTTATCTGAATCAAAGCTGCATTTCTGAGGTGCAGATAAATGCAGGAAGTGCATGTTTCTGGGAGTCGAGCTGCCATGTTACCCGAGATGTTTGATGAAAACAACCCAGTAAAGAAGTGAAAATGTTCAGTACCAGTTTGAAGAACTTTTCCAGGTGTGATTACAGTGGAGAGTCTATGATCAAACACACTGTGTTGATCCAAAGGGTCGCGTCTAAACCCCTCTGACCAAGAAAAGCACGAGTCAAACCACAAGCCGAGAAAGAAAAACAACATTTTCAATCAAATGCTCCAAAAAAAAAAAAAATCTGCATCAAATTCATTGTGAGAGATACCAGATAGAGAGCTGATAACCAACACGTTACCGCCGTATGTAGGCCAGAGTATAAAACTGCAAACCGCTCAGTTGAAATGGTTCCGAAAACAATCTGAACATTTCCTAAAGGTCTCCACAGCTTAACGAGGCTTTAACTGATTAACTGTTTACTGACTCAAACCCACTTTAAAGAACAGAACTCTGTCTTTTAAGAGCCGGTCTGCGTTCAGCTCAGGAGGTGTCAAACTGAAGGAAACGTGCTGCTGCTCATTGTCGCAGCACTTTGTGCTGACTTGACTTTAAAGTGACATGTATGTTAGTAGGTAAAACCAACTCAGATTATTATCACAGACAAAACAAAGATGATGGAACCCAAATCTCTGCAGGTTTCTACAGAATCACACAGATGAGAGGAGAACATGGTGACTACATGCAGATGTTCTAATAGGATAGACGAGGAGAACATGGTGACTACATGCAGATGTTCTAATAGGATAGACGAGGAGAACATGGTGACTACATGCAGATGTTCTAATAGGATAGACGAGGAGAACATGGTGACTACATGCAGATGTTCTAATAGGATAGATGAGAACATGGTGACTCCATGCAGATGTTCTAATAGGATAGACGAGGAGAACATGGTGACTACATGCAGATGTTCTAATAGGATAGACGAGGAGAACATGGTGACTACATGCAGATGTTCTAATAGGATAGACGAGGAGAACATGGTGACTACATGCAGATGTTCTAATAGGATAGATGAGGAGAACATGGTGACTACATGCAGATGTTCTAATAGGATAGACGAGGAGAACATGGTGACTACATGCAGATGTTCTAATAGGATAGACGAGGAGAACATGGTGACTACATGCAGATGTTCTAATAGGATAGACGAGGAGAACATGGTGACTACATGCAGATGTTCTAATAGGATAGACGAGGAGAACATGGTGACTACATGCAGATGTTCTAATAGGATAGATGAGAACATGGTGACTACATGCAGATGTTCTAATAGGATAGACGAGGAGAACATGGTGACTACATGCAGATGTTCTAATAGGATAGACGAGGAGAACATGATGACTACATGCAGATGTTCTAATAGGATAGACGAGGAGAACATGGTGACTCCATGCAGATGTTCTAATAGGATAGACGAGGAGAACATGGTGACTCCATGCAGATGTTCTAAAAGGATAGACGAGGAGAACATGGTGACTCCATGCAGATGTTCTAATAGGATAGACGAGGAGAACATGGTGACTCCATGCAGATGTTCTAAAAGGATAGACGAGGAGAACATGGTGACTCCATGCAGATGTTCTAAAAGGATAGACGAGGAGAACATGGTGACTACATGCAGATGTTCTAATAGGATAGACGAGGAGAACATGGTGACTACATGCAGATGTTCTAATAGGATAGACGAGGAGAACATGGTGACTACATGCAGATGTTCTAATAGGATAGATGAGAACATGGTGACTACATGCAGATGTTCTAATAGGATAGACGAGGAGAACATGGTGACTACATGCAGATGTTCTAAGAGGATAGACGAGGAGAACATGGTGACTACATGCAGATGTTCTAATAGGATAGACGAGGAGAACATGGTGACTACATGCAGATGTTCTAAAAGGATAGACGAGGAGAACATGGTGACTCCATGCAGATGTTCTAAAAGGATAGACGAGGAGAACATGGTGACTACATGCAGATGTTCTAATAGGATAGACGAGGAGAACATGGTGACTACATGCAGATGTTCTAATAGGATAGACGAGGAGAACATGGTGACTCCATGCAGATGTTCTAATAGGATAGACGAGGAGAACATGGTGACTACATGCAGATGTTCTAATAGGATAGATGAGAACATGGTGACTACATGCAGATGTTCTAATAGGATAGACGAGGAGAACATGGTGACTACATGCAGATGTTCTAATAGGATAGACGAGGAGAACATGGTGACTCCATGCAGATGTTCTAATAGGATAGACGAGGAGAACATGGTGACTCCATGCAGATGTTCTAATAGGATAGACGAGGAGAACATGGTGACTCCATGCAGATGTTCTAAAAGGATAGACGAGGAGAACATGGTGACTCCATGCAGATGTTCTAATAGGATAGACGAGGAGAACATGGTGACTACATGCAGATGTTCTAATAGGATAGACGAGGAGAACATGGTGACTACATGCAGATGTTCTAATAGGATAGACGAGGAGAACATGGTGACTACATGCAGATGTTCTAATAGGATAGATGAGAACATGGTGACTACATGCAGATGTTCTAATAGGATAGACGAGGAGAACATGGTGACTACATGCAGATGTTCTAATAGGATAGACGAGGAGAACATGGTGACTACATGCAGATGTTCTAATAGGATAGACGAGGAGAACATGGTGACTCCATGCAGATGTTCTAAAAGGATAGACGAGGAGAACATGGTGACTCCATGCAGATGTTCTAAAAGGATAGACGAGAACATGGTGACTCCATGCAGATGTTCTAAAAGGATAGACGAGGAGAACATGGTGACTCCATGCAGATGTTCTAAAAGGATAGACGAGGAGAACATGGTGACTCCATGCAGATGTTCTAAAAGGATATTTGTACTTGAGCAGGTTCTTATCCTTCGTCTGGGTTTGAGGTTGAAGCAGTTATTTGTGGTTTACTGGCCTTTTTCATGTGTCTGTCACATGTGGGCGTTTGTGAAGCAGCATAATGAGGTCTGTAGGCTGTCTGCTGGGTCGACGGCTGGAACCATAAATGTCAGATGAAGATTTTATCATTACTACATAGATGTTGGTTGTTTTTAATTATTATTGGGGCTTTTATTCTTGATATCTTTGTCAGGATAAAATGTCTTTTAGATGAAATGTTCCACATGATTGAAGATGTTTGTCTGTTTTGGGTCTGATCTCGTCTTAAGGGACAGATGTTTTAACTGGAGGGAGGGTTGTATAAACTACTTATGAGAAGTCACTTCAGGTCATCAGAAGAACATTTGTTGTTCCTGCTAAAGTGGTTGATAATTATCTTCAACTCAGTTTCAGTTTTTGCATCATCTCATAATTAACCTGGAAAAACATTCATATCTCAGTCTGAGATTATAAACTGATACATTACCAATATTTACACGTCACACTGTTATTTGCTGCAGTAGGTAGCTGTAGCACATCTGGGTCAGCACACCCACATATATGTAGAACTAGACCCAAGAACAGAACCCTCAAGTGGAAGCCAAAGCGATCCAAGAGACCCCCATAACTGTTTAAAGTCCCGCCCCCTCCATGTAAACAAATAGAACATTACTGATTTTAGTTCATTTACACGCTTCTTATCCTGCTGATTTATAATGAAATGTAATTAATTAAATGTTTTTCCTTAATGTTTGCTGATAATTAGTTATTTCATCATTAAAAAGTGTCATTACTGTGTGGGCGGGACGTTCAGCCTCGTGTCTTTACTGCAGACTCTGGTTCCAAAAATGTAACATGGCAGCGCCTGTAAACAGGATCTCACGCTTCACTTTTCAACAACAGAAACAGGCCGAGAAGTCTCATTTAAATGTTATTTACTTCGCTGTTTTGTGATATTTCTACAGGAATATCTGTGTAAAGTGAAACTGGCAGGAATTATAAAATGTTTTCATTAACTGCTATGAAATCGTTGACACTGAAGCTGTTGTAAGACAACAGAAATCCTTTCAGAAGCCCTGTTCAGATTAGCTGTTAGCTCGTTTATCAGGTCCAATTAAATCTGTTTTTCCAAATGGAGGTTGTTCAAATTCTGAAATTCATTCTGAACTATTTAACACTCAAATCAGTGATTATCCAAGTGACCGATTAGCTATTATTTTATTAAACTACTTGGACTGAACTTTGAGATGCAGCAGGTCTTAAAATAAACTTAAGATATTATTGAAGCTTTTCTTTCTTTTTATTGTGGCAGCCATTGTTCCAGCTGTAAATAATCATTGTCAGTCTCTGAAAGTGAGTGAAAGATAAATTAATCTGTGGGCGACTCTGATAGTATTATTTAAATGTAGCCTCCATCTCTGTGAAAGTAATAAACCTAAGATCCTCTGATAAGTCTTACCCTGTTTTAAATCTTTTTTTTTTTTTTTTTTTTTTTTTTTAA
>SSNP01000169.1:67560-86134 GCA_006937955.1 Pachypanchax playfairii
TTTTTTTTTTTTTTTTTTTTTTTTTTTTTAACGTTACCCCATTAGAAGAATCTTTAGCCTCTAACTGCCAGTTTATCAGAAGTGTCTGACGTAATCCTTTCAACTCAGGTCAGTTTATTTTCAGGTATTTGCCTGTAAATGATTCGATGTGACAAACTTCCTCAGATTAAAGACACAGAGGATTTTAAAGAGGTAAATATTAATATTTAGCTACAGGATATGAACAGGAAGCTGAAAAATGAGCTCCAAGCTTGAGTGACTTTTTTGCTGAGCTGCCACACACACACACACAGATCAGTGGGCGTAAGGCTTAGACTGAAACTTGCAGTGAAAAACCCCAAACTGCTGTTAATCAGCTACAAGTTGCAAATGTGCAAGCACTGAAACGTGCCCAAAGTATGTGCTTATATGAGCACGCGCACACACACAAATCTAAAGCTATGAACTAGCTTCACTCGCACTCTTGTAGATCTTCACAACTTCTCTGACAGTTTTTAAGTGAAAGAAACACCCGACAGGAAACACGACTGGATTACTCAGATGAGCTGTAAAAATGTCTGAGAGAAGAGAGGAAGGTGTGAGATAGGTGAAGGGGAGGGAGGGAGGGAGGGAGGGAGGGACAGAGGTGGGGAGGATCTGTAGTCAGCTCAGAAACAAACAGGAAGGTGTATTTTTGTGGCAGCAGTTGATCGAAATACGAGTCAGACAGACTTTTCTCCTCCTGATGAAGATGGCAGCGTCTGTGTGAGAAGCTGTGTGACATGTCCAACGAGGATTATTGGTGACATACAATAAAATAATGGATTTCCATCAGAGGGCTGCTCTGGATATCTCCACCAAAAACCCTCAGGATGATTTTGAGATTCTGTTGAGAGTCGGAGGAGGAACGTATGGAGAAGTTTACAAGGTCAGAGTCATCAGCTGATGTTTTTACAGATGTTTTACTCGACCTCACAGTACGTTCCAAACATCAGTTTAAACATATTAACAACATTTGAAACCTTTTAAGATGAAAGCTAAAGCTGAAAGTCGTGTTTTTGTTTCAGACGTTGACAGTCAAACGTGTTGGACTTAAACTTCTTTAGTTGTTGCTCATTTTATTTTTAGTGTTACAATGTAACATTTAATCATATCTGACCTAAACTTGGAGTTTCTGGATGAGTTTAAAATAACATGAACATTTTACCAGGTTAGAGTCAGACGTTGAGAGCTCATCCTGTTAGAGGAAGTGGATTGAAAAGAAGTGAAAGTATTTTTTTTGGGCAAATATTTTTGATCGTTTTACTCCGACTGAAGAAGTTGGTTTGTGTTTCAGATTGTATTTTCATTGTGTAACAACCAAATCAGTTTTTCTCCATAAAATGAGATTTCACATATTTAGAATAAACAATAAACATCAAAGAGTTCTGATGTTTTATGTTGTAATTCAGTTTATAAAAAAGGAGCCAAACGACAAACTCTTTCAGGTGAAAATGAACTTCTCAGTTCAGCTTCTACATTTTTGTTACTTTTTAAATTTTTAATTTAAACCTTCACCCTCTTTTAAACCTTCTCCTCTTGTTTTGGAGCTTCCTATTGATTGATTGATACTTTATTGATCTCCTAGGGGAAATTCTTTATCCCAGCAGCAGATATAAAAACAGCCAGTGGTTTGTCCAAAATCTGCACAACAGACGTTCCAGAGCTGAGCATTAAAAAAATCTCAAAACATGAATCATATCACATAAAATCAAAACAAGAATCTGATCAACAGCAAAAAAAACAAAATTAAAATGGAAAAAAAGATGGAAAGCTGCATGAATGTTCTCCTGCATGAATGTTCTCCTGCATGAATGTTCTCCTGCATGAACGTTCTGCTGCATGAACGTTCTCCTGCGTGAACGTTCTCCTGCATGAGCGTTCTCCTGCATGAACGTTCTCCTGCGTGATCGTTCTGCTGCATGGACGTTCTGCTGCATGGACGTTCTGCTGCATGATCGTTCTCCTGCATGGACGTTCTCCTGCATGGACGATCTCCTGCATGGACGTTCTGCTGCATGAACGTTCTCCTGAAGTTCCTTCATGAGTAGACCTGTAGTAAGAGCTTCAGTGTCTCTGTAGCGTGTTCTGAATGTCAGATTAAAATCAGGTTGTAGAAGAAATGAGAACTCAGAAGTTGAAGCTGCTGTTTTTGTACATTTATTTTAATTATAATAATGTGAAATATTTCCAGACAAGTTTCTGTTCCTCTCTGTCTTAAAGTTCTAGTGAACGTATTTGTTCTGATGACATCAGTCGATTTCAGACAGATTTTTTTTGTCTTTCAGCATTATGTTTTATATCCAACTTGATTCGTCACTGAAGAACCGGTTCCCCTTTCTAAACACTGACATTTATGTTTTTTTTTTTTAAGTTTTTATCTGAATTTAGTGGCTGGAGTAGCGAAAGTGAATCTGCGTTTAAACATTTGGACAAACCAAAAATGAGTTGGTTCATATTTTGTTTATAGCTTGTTGTGCTGAAGGACACGAGGCAGCGACTCGGGTCTGAGTTCATATCACTAATGTCTCATCCTCAAAAAATCAATGTGACAACGGATCGTTTGGATCATTATAAATCATAGAATGTTAAATTCCCATTTATTCAGACTTTATATCCCAATAATATGTTTAGTTAGTCTTTACTCAGAGGAAGATGGCTGAGATACTCATGAGCATCATGAAGACAAAGTAGGAGACCAGAGAGTGAAATCTGAAATTAATACATGTTTTTCTGTTTTTGAGCCATTTAAGTGCAGATGGGAGAATCATTCAGGTTTTATATAGATCACATATTTAATCATCCACCATGAAGAGACTTTGGTTTGTTGGGGATAAAATACTGAAACATTTTAACATTCCAGTTTATAAAGTTTATCAGTAAATCATGTTAAATCTACGGAACACTGCAGAATTAAACCTTTAAACTTGTGTTAAACAGGTTTGATTTGATAGAATAAAAACACTGCAGTATGTTTATATCATCAGCAAATGAATGATTGAATTATTAAAAAATTTATTATTCACCTTCTGTCTCATGAAAACTTCTTCCTTCTCTTTAGAGCTAAAGTTTGTTGCTCCACTGTGTTAGCTTGAACCGTTAGCTTGGTAAACTCTGTGTGCTCGTCTGAGTGAATCCTAAAGTTTATTTAATTTTGCTTGAAGTACCCCGACTGCAAACTGCTCTTATTTTCAGTTTTAAACATCTCGATGCTGCTGACATGTTACATCAGAATGTTTCACGGCGTGGCTGATGTTAAACCTCAGGCAGGTCAACAGCTGAATGTGGACACACTGATCAGGACGACTCAAAGAAACTCGGTTTAAATCTGCGTCCTGATGGAGGTGAACATCGTTTCAAATGATTTTCTGTTATTTTCCTTCAAACTAGTAACACCTGGAACAATCAGGTATTAGTCATGTGACCGTTTCCTTCTTTCTGGTTCAGGATTCTTTTCTTTCTCTCTCATTCATGGATTTTTCATTTTCATCAGCAAAAAAAATGAAACTGTTAATTAAACAGTTTAAAGATTTATTTGAATTAACTGAGAGTTTATTTATTTATTTTGTTAATTAAAAATGTCGACACTTAACTGTGCAGCTTTTATTATTTCTTTATCAGTTTTTATTTTGTCCCAGTGATCAACACTTTAAACCTTTTGAAGTCTTTTACCTTTAATTGAATAAACTGGTTTCACAACATTTAAAATTTGACTCCATCTTTCAAAGAAAACTTCTTTTTAAAGAAAACTTTATTGACTCTTTGTTTTTAGAACAATGTGTTTTCTTTTTAAAGACAATGTGAACATTTTTCATCAGATTTTTAACTCATTGATAATTAGTCTTTAATTAGATCAATAATGACACACATCTGTGTGTTTAAACGGCTCATTTTTCTTTGCTCTGGCTGAAGATGATGTAAAGGTTAAATTACTATTTTAGCACTAGTTTAGATAGAAACTGAGCAGAACTAAAATGTGTATTTAAAGCAGTGGTAACATGAGACAATGTGCTGGACTTCCACCCTGCAGCTAAAATGATTCAGAAACGCCTCCAGAGGTGAAACTTTACAGAATTGCACAATTTAAAGTAAAAACTAACTTGAACTCTAACCTCCTAATTTACTCATGCGGGAGTTGAGGTGTTGACTTGTGTGTCATCAAACTGCAGCAGAAAGGATTATTGGTTTGTTGCATCTTTACTTCTTCTGTCTGTTTGATTTAATTCTGCTGCTGCAGCTGAACTTTCAGCTGAGCTTCAGGAAACTTTTGTCTGGGAAGAGATTGTGAGTTTTTAAATTTCCTTCTCTGTTTCACATGTTTGTGATTCTGAGTGGAAATTCTCTTGATTTCCTCCTGCACCTGAAGGCACCACAGTTTTCAGCTCCAGGACTGTGGAGTCTAAACAGTGAAACCTCCTCATGTCAGCTGCGTTCTGATGGCGTCATGGTGATGCATATGAGATGGGGGTCTCCGGGTTGTTAAAGACGTGGTTCCTGTGACCTCCAGCTGCTGCGCAGGATGTTGTAGGTGATGCTCGTCTGATTCTTGCTTTACTAAAGCACACTGACAAGGTGCAGTTCTACCTGTTTGTTTGTTTAACCGGATGTCGATGGTGTAACTAAGTCTCCTCTTGGTTTTGGTTCGGAGCTGGTAAGAGCTGCATCACTCAGCCTCCACGCTGATGGCTGCTGCATCACCATGACAGTTTGTGATGGTAATAAATACTCAGTGACCTGGTTTATATCATTTACACTAGTTCAGTTTTAATGGGCTATAAAATGAACCATTTACACAATTAAGTATTTCTTAAAGGGAATTATAATGAAAACTTTACTAATTTTAGATGTACTAGTGTATTTACCCAACAGAAGAATGATCTGGTTACCATAGGTCTGGTTAATATGGATGACCTGGTTACCATGGATGATCTAGTTACCATATGTCTGGTTAACATGGATAATCTGGTTAACATCAATGATCTAGTTACCATAGGTCTGGTTAACAAGGATAATCTGGTTAACATGGATGACCTGGTTACCATGGATGATCTAGTTACCATATGTCTGGTTAACATGGATAATCTGGTTAACATCAATGATCTGGTTACCATAGGTCTGGTGAACAAGGATAATCTGGTTAACATGGATGACCTGGTTACCATAGGTCTGGTTAACATGGATAATCGAGTTACCATGGATGACCTGGTTACCATAGGTCTGGTTAATGTGAACAACCTGGTTACCGTAGATGAACTTGTTACCGTGGGTGACCTGGTTAATGTGAACGACCTGGTTAATGTGAACGACCTGGTTACCGTAGATGAACTTGTTACCGTGGGTGACCTGGTTAATGTGAACGACCTGGTTACCGTAGATGAACTTGTTACCATGGACGACCTGGTTAATGTGAACGACCTGGTTACCGTAGATGAACTTGTTACCGTGGGTGACCTGGTTAATGTGAACGACCTGGTTACCATAGATGAACTTGTTACCATGGACGACCTGGTTAATGTGAACGACCTGGTTACCGTAGATGAACTTGTTACCATGGACGACCTGGTTAATGTGAACGACCTGGTTATCGTAGATGAACTTGTTACCGTGGGTGACCTGGTTAATGTGAACGACCTGGTTATCGTAGATGAACTTGTTACCGTGGGTGACCTGGTTAATGTGAACGACCTGGTTACCATAGATGAAGTTGTTACCATGGATGACCTGGTTAATGTGAACGACCTGTGGATGATCTCAGGTGAGCAGCAGCATGATGGAGTGGTTTTTGGATCTGGTTCAAACAGTAAATGAAACATGAAGCAAAATAGAATCTTTTAATAATGTTCTAATAAACAAACATTAGAATGTTTGTTTCATCAACATATGAACAAGTGTAACAGTGTTGATAGTACTCAGCCTGCAGAAGTAGGTTTTTAAATCCAGTTTTAGTTTTAATAAGGCCTCAAGTTAAAACATCTGGACAAACGTTTTTCTTTCTGGAAATTATAAAAGTTTCAGAATCCCGTTTATTTTTTCATGTTCTGTAATAACAGATGAGTGAGTGACCGCGTCGTCTCAGCAGGTTAGATTAACTTGTTGTTCTGTTCTAAGAGATTTGCAAAGTTATCTGTACTGCACTGAGGAACATGATCATGCCTGCGCACGTGCACAGAAGCATGTTATCTGCTGTTTCACATGATGTAACACGTGTGTGTAAAATTAACTCTAACGCCTTTAAATTTACTGAGAAACTGGATGTAAAGTTCATCCTATTTTGTGCAGCAGCCTCTTCAGACAGTATGTTTTGTTTGATACAACTTTTAAAGAAAGTCACACACTAAAATAAATATATTTGATAAGAATTTGAAAATACTTTGAGTGAAATATAAGTTTGAGGACATGAATGTTCATTAATAAGATCTGAGTTTTTCCACTGAAACATGTTTCTCCACTTTAAACCACCTTTCATTATCACTTTTATATAAATAGTAACATGTTAAACCTGTTGTACAGCATCATGCAACAAATAATCAGAAACCATTAGAAACATAAAACCATCCAGTTGTAACCGAAAACCAACTCAGATTCTTTCTACAAGAGTCTTAGTGTTGGTTCGTGTTCTCAGATTAACACTGTGATGGAAACATGATCATAATAATGATGTTAGTTCAGTTCAAGTCTAGTGTTGATGTGGATTTTATTAATGGGAAAAGTACGAGTTGTGTGTGTGTGTGTGTGTGTTAGCAAACACTGCTATAATTTAACCACCAAAATATAATCAAAAACAGAAAAGCTTTGATAAAGTGATATTCCAATTAGCCATGTGGTAATCATTCTCTTATCTTTGTTCATTTTGTTCAGGTATGAATCAGCACAATCACATACAGCTGAAAAGAGGTCACATGACCCCCTAAACCCAGTCCTGTGATCATTTAGGACAATTTATTACAAAAACCATGTTTTATTTGTTAGCAGAGATAAAATATGGCTTGTTCTGCATATTCGGTCACTTCCTGTGTGAGCAGTCAGATCCGACTCTGGTCTGAGTACCAAAGAATCACTCTTCTGTTGTTATTCTGATATTTAGATATCAGATCACTGGTAATTCATTTGGGCCACTTCTGTTTTCACAAGTTCCAGAAAAATATAAAAGAATAAAAATCAGTTTTTACTGACGTTAACTTAATGTTCAGGTCTCAGTTTCCTCAGGAACTGACTCAGATTTGACTACGTTGAGTGCATTTTGCTTTGCACCTTGTTAGGATCTTCCTCCTCTTACAGTAAAAGCCTGACTCTCTTTATCTGATGTGGCTTGTGCTACTAAGTTGCTCTACAACATGCTGCAACTTTAGTTTCAGGCTCATCGATGCTGCGGGTTGCACCTGGTGTGTGAAGCCTCTACAGCGAAATGAAGAAGTGAGATAGTCAAGAGCATCAAAAATCTGCCTGCAGAGACACAATAACTGTGTCAGGTTTCTACTGAAACAGTGTGGTCTGCTGTGCGTGTGCGTGCGCGCGCATGTGCCTTCACAATGAAATGTGCTTGATTTTAGTTCATAAGAGTTTATCTTTAACCCAAAAAGAGGAAGAGAGATAATTGTTGATGCTGAGAACTTCAAACAAATTGCAAACAAATGCCAACCAATAACCATGAAATGGTGGTGTGTGTGTGTGTGTGTGGGGGGGGGGGGGGGGGGGGGGGGGGGGGGGGGGGGTCTTACAAACTCAACTCACTTCTATGTCCAGTTTCTAGGTGAGAAGATCATCAGTCTATCTCCAGTGTATTCCGTCATGCAGACCTCCAGAACACCCACCAAATCCACATCAGACCTTTACTTCCTGCTTTTCTTTCTCTTCAACTTCTTTGGGTCTTTTTCTTCTCCTCTTCTGATTATCTAATATACCGTTTAGTGTAAGGATTTATTTACATGTTTCAGCTGTCATGTAATCATGTAAAGGTAAATAAATAAACAAAAGAGACATTAGATAATCACATGTACTTTAACTTCTTGTCATCAATAAATTATTTAGTTTGATGAAAAATTAAAGTTCATGTACAGAAGCGATGTATCGACTGAAAGAGAATTATATATTTTTATTTATTTGGTTTCCCTGAACAGATCAAACAAATCACTTGAGATTTCCAGTCGTCCTTGGGTGAGAGGCGGGGTTACACCTGGTTACACCTGGACAGGTCTGGCAGTCATTATAATTTAAGCAGTAATTAAAAGACTGCAGGAAATCTCCTGCAGCTCTTTTATTCACCTGTTGCCTGGGAAGTGATTAGAACACCTGAATTTGATGGTTTGGAGCTTTTAAAGCTGAAAAATAAAGAAAATAAACTGTTTGTAAAAAGCAACAGTTAGATGTTACAGCTGCATCGTATGTGATTAACATTGTGTGTGAAAGTGACAACCGAGTAGAAGAGATGTTTCATTTTGTTCATTCAATGCGGCCGGATTTCTGGTGGGAGGGGCTAAGTTATGAGTAGTAGAAACTTACAGGGTCTTCCTGCTGCTCTTCCTGTTTTAGAACTTGCCAGTTTCACAATGTACATCATGTTACAGTTGTTTAGAAGTGCACAGTCAGTCAAAGTGATACAAACACACCCATCTAGTGTTGTGATGAGTTTTACTGGGGACAGCCGCCATAAGCTGAGTGATGTTTGGTGGTGGTCAGAGGACCCGATGGCGCCTGGCAGCCCCGCCCCTCAGTGTGTATCACAGAGAGGCTGTGGCAACATGTAGGTGAGTGTGTGTGAATGACACTGTAATATGAAGCACATAGCAGTCAGAATCTGGTTTAAAATGTACTAAACAAGCACCTGAATATTTCACTAAACAAAGAAATTCAACTTTGACCTCGTCGGACAGGCAGATGTTTGTTCTAGATTTTATCTCTACAGCAGAACTTGATGTTAATGATCAGGTGTGATCTCGAATTCCCCTTAAAGATAAAAAAAAAACATAAATCTATTATGAAAACCAGCCACCGCCTTCAGATCTGCTTGTTTCAGTCTTGGTCTGGATGAGGTGTAGATTTGTCATGGATTCAGACTCGGAGCGTTGGGTAATATAAATGTGGAAAAGTGTGAGGGTTTGGTGATATTTAAGATGAGTGTTGATGATGACAGTTACGTGTGGCTGAGAGTCGAGTGTGTGTGGTTTAGTCAACATATACAGCATGTGTATTGTTTCATGTGGTCGATGAACTGGAGCTGCACAAACTGCTGTCTTAAAAAAAAAACATTTTAATTAGAGTCCGCTCCTTCAGTTTGATGTTTTATCTGTTAAAGCAGATTATTTCTGTTTAATGAGCATCAAGAAGAAACCAGAATGTTTCATCACAGCAGACAGTGGAAGGAAACACCCCTCTGCAAAGATCAGATGAAAAGGAACTGAACTCACTGTGGGCTGGAAATGTTGTGTGGAGGGTCCACAGCTTCCGCTTCGACATGAAACTCCTGAGTGTGTTTGGTTGTTTACAAAGTGTCTTTCCTCTCTTTGACCTCTTTGTCATACTGTAACATTTTTATTTCTGCTGGTTTTCCATTGTTGTTTCTTCTTCTTTAACCTTTCAGACACGTCGTGTTGTTGTTGTTAGCTGCTGTATTCAGACTGAGAATCTTCCCAGAAGATATTTGTGTTTAAAATCTCGTGTGGTTACAGATACACACACAACAAATATGAGTAAAGGTTCCCAGAAACACATCTAACATCATCTCCAGACTGATGCGGAGGTTCAGGACATGATACACGACGTTTCACAATAAAGCAGAATCGGGACTGTAATTTGTTTTCACATCATTTTGAGTCAGAATGGTTCCACTTTTACAACAAGGGGGATGAATGTACAACATGATCTGGAGTGATGATGTTCTTAGTGTGTGTGTGTGTGTGTGTGTGTGTGGGTTTGTATTTCTGACCTCCTGAGGACCAGTTTCCTGACTTTTACTATCTTTCTGGGGTCCGAGGGTTCTTGTGGGGACCGAAGCCTGGTCCCCATGAGGGGGACTCCCCTTTTTAGGGTTAGGGGTTAGGTTTATAGGTATGGTGTGAATAGAGTTTTAGTTAGTCTTAGGGTTAGTTATAGATCAGTAATGGTTAAGGTTAGTAAAAGGGTTTGGGTTAGGTATAAATCTAGTTACTAAAATCAATGGAAGTCAATGGACGGTCCCCATAAGGATACCAAAACACACTTGTGTGTGTGTGTGTGTGTGTGTGTGTGTGTGTGTGGGAGGGGGCCAGTTTAGGATCTTTTCTGGTACAATCACTAACCTTATCAGGATCAATACGCCTTATGGAGACAGAGTCAATGTTCTAATAGTGGAACGTAGTTTTCGGGTCAGTGATTAGACAGTTTAGGTTAAGTTTGGGGTTACAGTTAGACATACTAGTTAGGTTTGGAGTCAAGTCTGGGGTAAAAATACAAACGTGTGTTAATTATCCACTTGATTTATTTTAATAATCTCTCAGAAATGAATTACCAGATGTACATTTATATCCGATTACCTGTTGATGTCAATCTAATTCAAGATGGCTGATGTTAAAAAAGCTGTTTTTTTATTTATTTCAACAGAATTGCTGTTTTTATTGGTTTTGTTATTGAACAAATAATCATAGAAACACTCAACTGCGTAATAGTTTTTAAATATTTGTATAAAATTGTAGGAATTTATTTCGTTCTGTTTATTATTTGACTTTTTGTAGAGATTTTGAGTCACTACAAGCTGAAGTCGTGATGGTACATGAAGTAACGTATGATCCTAAAAACGTTTGATTCTGTGTTCGAGGTGCGTTTGTGGGGCAGCAGGAAAGTTAAATGAGGAAAGTTTGTGATGTAATTTGTTTGTGACCTACAGCGACCACAACAAGCCGAGTTTCCACTTTAATGTCAGATTTAACGCGGCGCTCAGACCAACGCCAACATCAAGATGCCTTCAGCTCCAAAGCAGCAGCTGTCGTTACATCGTGAAGGTTTTAATTTCCGATGGCGCAAACATCATATCTGTGAGGCGGAGGTGGACGCTGCCGTCCTCATTTTTATTTTTAAATATCATTATAAGGTTTCCTCTGACATGAAGTTTACTAACCGCAGTGTTAATGAGTGACAGATTAGTTAGTTGGTTATTACTCGATTGTAAGCGGCTTGTTGGTTATAACAAGATTTGGATGAAGTTTTTTTAAAACTCCCTCTCTGAGACAGTGGAGTTTCCGTTTGACTGTGAACAGCCCGTCCCGACTGACTGACTACACATCTGAGTTCTATTTGAGGAGTAACATCGTGATCGGTGTTTCCTTTACGTGCAGTGGGAGAGATGAAACTTCTGTCATGTGTAAAAAAAAATATCTGATGTGTAGTTTCTTTTCATCATGCGCCCAGTTAAAGTGGAATTTCTCTTCAATGTATCTCCTTAAATAGAGATTTTATAAAACATAAAAGGTTTATGTTGGATGAAAACTATGAATGTTAAAGGCTGTAATATAAATTTAAAAACCACAAAACTGAAAATAAGTCAGAGTTTTACATCTGAAAGAAAATGACACAAAAACAACAAGAAAAAAAAGAACAAAACTAGATGTGAAGGAGATAAAACAGACGTCTGAACTCAACAAGGAAACAAGGAAGAAAAACAAATAAAGCTTCAGCTGGTTTGATGTGTTTATTCATCATATTTAACTCATGACTCTAGAATAAAAAACATTCTGTTGATTCGGTTTTTCATGTGAGAATTTAAAAAATTAATTAAATGATTTTAAATATTTTGCCATTAAAATGTTTTTATACTTGTTTCACACCTGATTCTCAGCTGTTACATTGTTTTTATTAGTTTTAGTGTTATTTAAAATAAGAAACTCCTAATATTTCGGATTAACATTAATTTACACGTAGTTAGATTTTAACACTTGAATCAGTAAATCTGTGAGTCTTCAGGAAACGCAGTAATATTTAATTAAACTTTTAGTATTTTCTCTTTCGGAGTCCTGTAATTTAAATAAGTCGCGAGTTGGTTAAACGGTGACGGATGGTGAAACGTTTGAAGACACTTTGAAAATTAAAACGTTTTTTTGTTTTTCCAAAATGAGAAAACAAGTCAAACATCTGAAAATAATCATGAGAAGTTAAATATATATTTCTCTTTTTAACAGTTGAGTGAACACAAGTAAATATGAGCCTCTGCTCTCACACATTTAAAGGTCATGATGTGCGTGTTGTGTTTTTTATTTATTGCCACAGACTGAGGTGAGAAGCTGTTTCTCTTCACATCTTAAAGAGAAAACATGCAAATGAAGTTCTGCTGCAGCACGAGAAAACTCAACCCTTCCTGAGACTGCAGACGGGACCTGCTTAATGTTCTTAACATTTAATGTCTTTGTTTCTGGATCTTTACAGGCTCGTAACAAACAGAGCGGAGAACTGGCAGCTATTAAAGTCATAAAGATGGAACCAGGTGAGAATTTTAGGTTGAATATTTTCTCAGATTTTCATCCAAAACAACGAACTTTGTCTGAACATTTGTTGTTAGAATATTTTTCTAGCATCTGTTCGCTGTAAGAAAAGATTTGAGACTGTTTTTTATTTAAAACTACTTAAAATTAAATGCTGTTGAGTTGTAAACAAAGAAAACAGACATCAGAGACCTTCAAATACACCTTCAGCAGTTTGTTATTCACTGATAGTGAGGGTTGGGGTTAAATTCTATTCATAAATATTCTATTTATAAACCGTATCTGTTCAGTTAAAGCTCAAATAATGTCTTTTTATACCAGATAAAATCATCAAGTCAAACGACAAAATTATTTATTTATATTCAGTCTTTTTAATCGTATTAAATTTTGTTTTGGGCTCTAAATACCAGAGATTTATCTGAAATTATGGGTTAGATTTTACAAATATTAATGTTTCACCATGTTGAGATGTCTTTTTGTTCTGAAACATCAAATTCATCACGTTTAGAATTCAGAACTATACTTAATAACAGAAAACCAGCCTGAAGCATCTGTCTGATTCAACTTTACTAAAAATGAAAACAAAAGTAAAAAATTCTAACCACCTTTTAAATAAACAGAGGAAAATGTGGTGAAAAACTACCACATCCAGCGTTTCACATCACAACTGCTTCTGTTATTACATTCTGGATGAAAATGATGTTTTAGATAAGTTCAGTTTAAAATTATTTTAACAAAAAGAAAATCATATCGGGAAAAAAGTATCTTATAAACTAATATCAACATTTTATTATTGATACTAAAAGAAATCAATTAAAAACATGATAATATCCCATTTCTTCTTCTCACAGAGGACGACTTCTCAATCATCCAGCAGGAAATAATTATTGTGAAAAGCTGCAAACATGACAACATCGTGGCTTATTACGGCAGCTACATACGGTAAGAAATGCCCGTTTCGGGTTCTTCCTCCCGTTTCTGATGCATCTGCTGACTCAGATGAATCTCGTCTTCCTGCAGAGCCAATAAACTGTGGATCTGTATGGAGTTCTGTGGAGGCGGATCTCTCCAGGATATTTACCACGGTGAGTGAAACACAAACATCTGGTGAATTTAACTCATTTCATCTGACGCAGAACTGTTTTTGTTCACAGATTCATAAAACAGTTAAATGTGTTTTAAACAACAACGAGTTGTTAAAGTTGTTTCTTACAGGTGATTTCTGAAAAGGCAAAATGAAAATCAGTTTAATCAACATGATCAAATCAAAGTTCAGCTGTAGGGTTTCAGTGAAATGCTGTTGTATGCATGACTCTGATGTTACCGGCCACTTCTTTTCTACCTCTGACCAAAAACACAGTAAAGTTTAAAATTGAGAGCAGAAAAAAATCTAATCTCAAACCTCCTTTCTAATCTGGGTGTTTGATTTAATCTGAATGTTCCTCACGCTGCTTCATCACTCCAGCAGCTACCTGTTGGCTCCAGGAGTAAATTTGTAGTTGCATCATTTTCAAAACAATCAGTGATTGTTTGTATTTTACTGTGTAACATCTGATTTGTGTTCTACAGTAACGGGTCCGCTGTCGGAACCACAGATCGCCTACATTTGCAGAGAGATGCTTCAGGTAAACAAACAGATTTTTAATCTAATGTTTATCAATAATCTGAAAAAAAAAAGTTGTTTATTATATTGGTGTTTGTCATCAGGGCCTGAACTACCTGCACGGACAGAAAAAAATCCACAGAGACATTAAGGTCAGCTTGTAAAACATGTGGTACTTTAACTCGCCTATTTATTTGCTTAGTTTTTTTCTTGTTAAAGAACATTAAATTCCAGCAACTAAAACTATCAGATTGTAATAAACTGGGTCAGCGCAGCAGCAGAAATTACACCTTAAACCAGAACATAACAGATTATAATCTGATTAAGGTTGTTTCTGAAAACTGTTTGTGATTCATCTGTGTGGAGTTTAACTGATGATTTATCTTTTCTTAACTGTTTTTTTGAAAATATTTTAGTTTTATTTTCAGGGCTTTAAGTAAAGCTCTTTAGTCAAAACTAAAAGTCCCTTTGGTTGTGGGTTTAGCCAAAGATCACTGAGCAGATAAAGACTTGTGCACGAGGTTCCTGTGTTGCATCTGTGCTGATGTTTGATCTGTTTCCCTTCCAGGGTGCCAACATCCTCCTCAATGATCAGGGCGAGGTCAAGCTGGGTAGGTGGAAGTTTGCACTGTCTGCACTGCACTGTACCGGCATGGTTAACATGAGTCACTTACCACAAAGGTAGCAGCAAACACGACGATTCGTCTGCTGTCTCGTAAAAACATCAGGATCCGGTTCCGTTTTATTATTCTGTTTTAAAACACGTTCAGAATCCGGGTTTTTAATTTGGTTTTAAACCTGCAGAAACACATCCTGTTCAACGAGTCTTTTTATTAATATGTATTTTAATTCCTCTGATGTGCAGCGGATTTTGGGATCTCAGCTCAGATCACAGCCACTCTGGCTCGGAGGATGTCCTTTATCGGGACGCCATACTGGTAAGATCAAAACTCAGATGTTGTTCTTTCCGCAGCTTTGCTTCAAAGACTGAACGACTGCACGTAGCTGCAGGAGTCTGTTTTTACACTTTATATCTACAAAAAACTCAGACTTATAGATTTACGACTGCAAACAATTATTAGTAAAAACAGACATGTGGTGCAAGTTGTCTCTTCTGATGTCAAAAAGACACTGAAACAACAATAAAAGAAAAGAAAAAACATCAAATTATATTTAAAATGCAAATTACAGAGGAAGAACAATTATGCTGTATAATCAACGAAGGTTCTTATTTTGAAGGCCGTGTCGTCATATTTTGCTCACAGGGACAAAAGTGTTCTGTCTCTAAATCACATTTCAGATTTGTTTTTTGTTTTGTTTTTTTGGATGCAGAAAATCCTTAAATTTTAAAACCAAGTCTTTAATTCAACAATTTTAAATACGGTGATTAAAACTGCTGATGTATCACTTTTATAATAAACCACATGCTGATTTTTGTTTTATCTAAAAAACGACTGCAGGCTTCCGCTCTCATGGTGTCATGTGATCTGTATGTGTCAGAAACGGTTTTTACAAAGCTAAAAGTTAAATTTATAAATAAGTAAATATTTTACATTTTGTGTTTTCTTTTTATTGCTCAGACTTCTGTAGTTGTCAGGATAAAATAACAGGATTTTATATGGAGACGATGTTAAATTATTGAGCATTTACTCACGATCAAGCAGGTTATTGAATCCCCTTGTGAGATTACTTGAAAAGCTCAAATAAAACTTTCAGAATGCTTGAAAAAAGTGTAAATTTGACATTTCTGTGAAATGTGAGTTATTCTATGGCAGTTTTACTAAATAAGATGAATTTAATCTCTTTTCCTCTTAATTGTTGAGGCTGTTGTTCTCCTCTTGTCCACAGGATGGCGCCAGAGGTTGCAGCTGTGGAGATTAAAGGTGGCTACAATGAACTGTGTGACATCTGGTCTGTGGGCATCACAGCCATCGAGCTGGCAGAGCTGCAGCCTCCCATGTTTGACGTCCACCCACTGCGGTAGCTTCATACTGAAACACACGCACCTCTCCACACAAACACAATACAGAAAACACAGAATGTTAAACTGCACCGGCGCCACCATCAGCCATGTTTTAGGTCTCTGATGAAGCTGCAGAACAACTTGCTGTGGTTTGGTGTTAACAAACACAAAAAACAGGAAGTTTCATCTAAAAAAAAAAAAACATCTGGTGTGACGCTCGTATGAGCTGGACACCATTCTGGATTTAATGTGGTTTTCTTCATCTTACTATTATTATTTTACTTGATGATGAACCACAAACTCATCACAGTTGTTTTACTGCATTTAACTTATTACAGTAAAATGTCAATAAATTCACACATTTTACGCAGAATAAAACTAATATTAAAAACATAATAAAACTTTCTTTTAAAAGGTTTAATTTGTAAATGCATTAGGTGTTTTGTTTCTTAGCTGAGATAATAGCTTCAGACAGTCCTGTTGGACTGCACGGTGGTGCAGTGGTTGATTTATTAGCATTGTCATCGATTTCAGGTAATTTTATGGGTTAGTTGGTGGGAGTTTGACTGTCTGTCCTGAGAAGGATCTGAGACTCCGTCCTCAGAAAGATCCTGTTAAAACTTGTTAATGTGAAACTCAGTTTTTACTTTGTTTAAAGGTTTGAAAGTAGCAGTAGCAGTATTAGTTTGAAAGTAACTTTTATTTTTAAAATTTTCTAATGACGTGTTGTTTATGGATTATTTAAAAGTAGAACATGCAGGTAAAACATCCGACCCATGAAGGATTTACCTTTAACCTGTTCTAATCTCATTTATCACACGTAATAATCTGCAGTGCAGAGCTTCATGGAAATGTCAGCGGATGACAAACAATAAACCTCCGTCACCTCAAATGTTTCCCCTCCACGCATCAATGTGCACGTGGACACAGTCCTTCATAGAACGCATCGAGTGTTTCCACCACCCACGTGTCCAAAAACACACACGCTGTCCTCACAGTGAAACGCGGGCGCGTCGAGGTCTTTGACTGTCTTTACAAACGTTGTTTCATTCTCGTGTCTTTTTTTTTTTTTTGCAGAGTTTTGTTTCTCATGTCCAAGAGCGGCTACCAGCCCCCGAAACTCAGAGACAAATCCAAATGGTAAACAACTTTACAAAAGTCCATCATCTTTAACCATTTAGTTATGAGCAGGTGATTTTTTTATGTTTTCTTTACATTTAAAATGAATAAACTAGAAAGTGGTTGGAGCCAAAATGTTACCAGATAAATAAACATGAAGTTAGTGTTAAAAAAGTCTTAAATCTTTAAACGCTCCTGTAGTTCACCAATAAAATGTTTATTATCTAATCTGTCTAAATGAATCTAAATAGAATCAGTCGTTCGCATGTAAAGGAGATGCATTTGTCTCTGACCTGCTGTCTCGATGTCCCACCTGTCTGCAGGTCGTCTAACTTTTATAACTTTGTGAAAGCCATGTTGGTGAGGAACCCGAAGAAGAGACCCAGCGCTTCCAAGATGCTGTCGGTTAGTGCAGTTCACTCACTCGCCCTCTGTGTTCGACCCACACATGAGCTTCCTGTTCTCCCTCCATCATTACAGCTGTGTTCAAAGGAACTTCCTCTTTATTACATGTTCATCTGTGACACACGGGAAAGCAGAAGTAACCAAATCATGATGCGTGTAGCAGTTAGAGATTTTTCACTCAGCTGTGGTTGAATAACAGCCAATCAGAGACAAGATTCAAGATGATGTTGATTGAACTTGATTCTGTTTACAAAAACACTTGACTCATATTTCAAATGTAAAAATTCTTGATCCATCTGTCGTCTCGTCTGTTTAATTAGACTGGATCGTCCTCGTCACTGCTCATCTTGTGTTTCTATTTACCTGAACCTTTTTGTGTCTTTCTCTGCAGCACATATTTCTGACACAGCAGTGCCTGAACCAGGAACTGACTCTGGACCTGCTGGAGAAGTTTCGAAATCCTGAGAAACTGAAGTCCTGCCTGACGAGCGAGGATGACGAGATGGATGTGAGATATTTAAACCTGATTGTTCATATGAGTAAAGTTTATACTGGGACGTGAAACTGATCTGGAGTTATTCTGTGTGGCGTGATCATGTCATGGTGGAATGTTTCAACATTTTAAATCCCAGACGCTCGTCGGATCGAACAATAGTTTAGAATATCAGTTTGTCTGCGTGACGATGTATAAATGTGGTTGCTCCTGCTTGAAGGAACGTGGCGTGTGTTACCATGGCGATTTCATCACCTTCAAACTGATTTCTGCTTAACATGAACTACCTGTTGAAAGATTTTTTTTTTTTAAATCCTGTTTTTATTACAATTCAAGTCTAATGAACAGCTTGACATGGTACAAAGGAAAGAGATGAACTGCCAGAAGTTAAAAATATAAATTCACCTTAAAGTGAAAAGTATACAAAATGTCTCTTTTTGATGGACACAAAACATGTTAACGGTTTAAATGGAAGTTGATCAGCTGGTGCTACAGGTGCCCCCCCCCCCCCCCCCCCCCCCCCCCCC
>SSNP01000169.1:86144-129074 GCA_006937955.1 Pachypanchax playfairii
GTCTGCGGCGGCGGCGGGGGAACGTTACAACAGTGAGCTTTCACAGGGGACCAGTAGGGGGAGAGCGAGAACAAAACTTACTTAGTTCTGCTTTAAGCGTCTATCTGGCTGCAGCTCAGAACCAGATTGTCTTTGGTTCTTTCCAGCCTGCACAGTCTCTTCCTCAGTCCTGTTTTTGTAGTGTTAGTTTTTGTCGTAGCCCGTTTCTTGTGATCACGTCCCGCCTTTAGATTATCTGTTTCTGAACACGGTTCGGCTCAAGGATCGCTGCCTGCTCCTGCAAACTGTGAGCGCTGATCATTTCCTTGTTTTCAGTGTTTTGATGTGTTAGATTTTTGGACATGATGATCTAACCCCCTTGTCCCTCTCAGAAGGTCTAATTAGTGTGTTAATAAGCCTTTTATAACATCAAGCCACTCTCTCCCTCACTGCACCTGAGATCTGTCACCGCTCAAGCCCTTCACACCATCACAACACCTAAACATCTTTACTACAGAGAAACTGTCCAGCGTCAGTGAGTTCAGTTTCCTTCACCATCTGAAACTGGGGCAAACTCTGACAGGAAGAGGTCTGGCAGACCCAAAGCCACAACTTAATGAGAGGACACATTTCTGAGGGTTAACAGCTTGTGTGACAGGCGGCTCACAGGACACCAACTTAAAACACAACTTATTAGTGGTCGTAGTAAGAAAGTCTCAGTTTCAATCATGAAGAGAGGACTTGGACCTGCAGGTCTGACAGAACGAGCTGCAACAGGAGACACTGTGAAGATGTTAAAATATGACTCAGAGGATCTAAAACAGAAGAGTCCCAACCAGAACTTCAGAAAAAAGAACAATCTGTAAACATGGAGGAGCAGCTCAGACTCTAGACTTCAACCCCATCCAGCTGGTTTGAGATCGACTGGATGGAAGACCGAAGCCTACAAGTTCCTCACAGATACAACACATACGTGAAGAACTTCCTGAAGAATCTTTGATTTATTGTAGAAAGAAGGTCACGAGTGTGTTCAGCTGTTTTTATCTGTGATGAGACAGAAGTTTAGGAAACATTTTGGTCTATAAATTGATTTTTTTTTAACTCCAGTTGTTTATTTGTGATGTTATTTCAGAGTTTAGTGACACATTAAACTGCATCATTTTCAATAAAGAACTGGAGAAAACTTTGACTCACGTTGTAGCTCTCACTCACAGAATTAAACCTTCTGTGATGTTGAACAGATCTGCAAACGGTTCAGGTCTCCATAAAACCCCCTGCAGCTGGATCTCAATCTATTACACTAACGAACATCCTGTAATATGTGCACTAAGATTTCAAACATCCACATATTAACGCTGTAGTTTCATCTCCTGATAATCTCAGACCTGTTTACCTGTTTTATCTGTATCTGGTTTAAGGTGACACCTTCATCTTTAAAGAGGATTCAGTCTATTAACAAACACAACCGGGCTGAGAGAACCAACTCGGACATCAGCTGTAAGGAACATCTTCCCTGATGTTTTTGTAAAAATGCAGATTTATTCTACTTTTGTTTTTTTTTTCCGTAAAATCTTAAAGATGAAGGTTGTAAGTTTTTAATCTTTGTTGCTGCTCAGTTGAACAGATTTACACACAGAGGCCCACGAAGACTGACTCACCGAACGTAACGGTAAACGTTTTACACGTCTGTGTTTTTTCACTAATTTATTTAAACAGCAAATGTTTTCCTTATATTTACATTATATAACACACACCTGTGTACAACACATGTACAATATACTTATGTTTGTATTGCAGCAATAGGCACAAAGATGGACGACGTGTTTATTTTCACTTCTGTTGATCAAGATGAAGATGAAGTTTTTATTTATGGTACTTGAAACTAAATGTCCCGCCCACTCATCAGGACACCATTATGGCAGTTTTTTTTGTGTTAAATAATTAAGAACTATAATAAGATAAGAACTGCACGAATCAACAAAAGAAAACACCTAAAAAATATTCAAGGTGTTACTGTTATTTACTTTGTATATAGAGACATCCCATTTGTTTACATGTAGGGGCGGGACTTAAAACATATGCAATCACTGTGACAAATATGAATTTAATTCTATAATCAGTGAATCTAAAAGTTTTAGTAGAGTAAACAGATGAAGTGGACATGAAATCAACTGTTTTCTTCTTTCTGTTCACAGTCAGATTTTATACTGCGTTACGGAACATAATGTCTCTCAGATCTAACAGTTGTTTCTGTTATTTTACAGTTGAGACTTTCAACAGGATCAACAGGCAGCGTCAGCAGTCCTAGCAGGTAACCGAATCACTGATGAATCCCACATGTTAATCCATGTTAATCTGATTAAACAATGAAACATCACTTTCTTTCTTTATTGTTCAGGGATCAGGACTCAGATTCAGACGACTATGATGATGTGGACATGTAAGTTTAAAAAAACTAAATATTAACCTAAACTTTCAAAATAAGACAGAATAGAAATTATTAATCAATTAATAGAGAGACATTTTGTTTTTCCAACACTTGTTTTTTTGTGTTTCTTCTCATAATCCTCTAATTGTCATCAGTATAATCAGTAACCAGCGTTGTTTTCTTTGTCTTCAGCCCAACGATGCAACCCAACAGGTACGAACAGACGCTCATCTGTATTTATGTTTTAATAACATCACAGCAGAATAAACCAACGTTCTGTTTCTATACAACAGTCTCATAATGACAGAAAATGAAACACCACCGCCACTTCCTCCAAAGGTGATTATCCACCCCCCCAAAAAAGAAACTGTAATTAAATAACAGCATTAACTATGACTTTTTGACCTGATATCAGGTTATTTAATAAACAGCTGCTTTGTGTTTCCTGTCGGCAGCCCAAAGCTCGGACCAGCTCAGAGGAAAGCATGGTGGGGGAGGATGATCGAACAAGAAAGCCCTGCTCGCTTTACGCTCCCTCTCCTCTCATCAGAACCTCCAGTGGGACGCATGTCCGACCCGCACCTCATCCACGAGCCTCACGACACTCAGGTCAGCTGCCATGCTTTTATTCTGAAGGAGACCGTGGAGAGCTCTTATAAAGTGCATATCAAAGTTTTAGATGCCAGTGTCTGTTTTGAATGTAAAACAAGTTATAACATCCTTATGTTAAGACTTTGAATTTTTTATATTTTAATAAGATAAAAGACCAGAATTTTATTAGAACTTATATTTTAGTTTTTCATCTATATTATGAATCATTTTAAGTATTAAGTTTGCATTTTTACAGCTTCTGTTGTTACACTTACTCTGTGATATTTACATCACCTTGGTTGGTTTTGTTTGGTGTGTGTGTGTGTGAATGGGGGATCCAGACCCTCCATCATTACCACTCCAGTTAAACTGCAGCCCTGCGGAGCCTGTCCCTCCCGAACTTCCTCCTAAAGACTTCCGCAGACGGAAACCTCTGTCAAAGGTAGAAGATACAGCGTGTTTGTTTCTGTCATTTTATTTTCCTAGAAAATAATGGACTAAAACTGTAAAAAAAAAAAAATGCATTAACAAATCATCTAATGAGCTAATATCAAGTCCAGTTGCCTTTAAATAAACTCCCTTTTCTCTGTATAAATGTTATATTTTTTTCTTCTGTTCATTTTCCTAAAACAGCATGATTAAAAGAGATTTTCTACATTTTTCTTCAGGATTTTTAAAGTTTGATTATTATGTAATCATGTTCTACAGTTTATGTTGCACTGAAACATTTGTATTATTTTAAAGAAAATTTACAAACTATTTGGTTTAATGCCAGATAATCCCAGTTTTTTAATAAATTCTGTGCAGCATTTGTTCAGAGCTGAACATAAAACTCATCACTGCATTTTCAACACATTCTAGTAAAAACTCACACCATATTTATTTACCTGGAGTAATGAAATAATCAGTTAATTTACAATAAAATATATAATTTCTGTTGTAAACTGAGTTCACACAGCAGACCAGATGACGTGTTTCACTGGTGACCATCTTCTGTGCACTTATAAGAAAACCACTTCCTGTATGTTGGATTCAAATATAAACATTACTGAGGTTTATATCAAAGTTACAGTTCATATTGTTTTTTTATTTTTAAAATGGATCAAATAAATATGACACAATGTTAATGCGTTACAGATTGTTTATTTTACATGTTTACTGAGTTTATTGTCATTAGTTTACTCTGAATTCTGTCACAGGATCCAAACAGACAACAACTTGCTGTATTTAAAGAAGAAGTGACATTGATTTACTTCTTTGTAGGAAAAGGAGCAGCGTGTCTTCTTGGTGCATCCTGCCTCTGACTTTCTACCTTTTGTTTTTGTTCCCAGGAGCTTCACGAGTGTTCCAGCCCCGTCTTGAAGAAACCTCCCGTGAGTTTCTCACTCTGCTGTTTGATGTTCTTTGCTTGTTACGATCTAAGTGACTTCACTGAATGGCGGCAGAAAACAAGGTGGAATATTTCTTTTCTCTTTTGTTTCCAGGTTTACCTTAAAAAGATATTTCATGGCTGCCCACTGAAAATAAACCACTCCACCACCTGGGAAAACTCTGCTACCAAAGGTTGTGTCCTGGAGGAAGTTCTTTTTTTATCCTATCAAACTTCCATCTGACCATCTTGTGTTCTCTCCCTCCCTCAGAGCAGCATCTGATCCTGGGGGCCGAGGAAGGGATCTACACCCTGAACCTTTTCAGCTCCGAGGCCACAATGGAGCTGGTAGGAACTTTCATCAAATTAACTGCAAAGCTGATCATTTGATCAGGAAAGTAAAGAAACAACAAATAAACTAAAAGAATGAATGAAAACTCTTTGTTCTCTTTCAGTTGTATCCTGGGAAATGCACCTGGGTCTACACCATTAATAACGTCCTCATGTCTATATCAGGTAAATGAAAAATTAAGCTGGTTGATGAGACGCTATAAACTCTGGGTTATTCTTAATAGAAACATTTTCCTGCTGAACTGTTTTTGTGTTTTCAGGTAAATCGTCGCAGCTTCACTCACATTCACTCAAAGAGTTGTATGAACAGGCTCGGAAGGATCAGAGGATGGTTCCCTTACCAACACACAGACTCTTATCAAGGTAAAACTGGACTCTCCTTCTCTCTGGATTTAATTTTGATCTCTCTTGTTTTGAATCTGCCACTTAAAAAACAAATTGGTCCTTTTGTTTAGAAAATGTCCCGTAACATCTAAGATTCCTGATACCAAAGGCTGCCGGACCTGCTCAGTGGGTGAGAACAAACACGCCATCATAGAAAAAATATCATTTAAAATAGTTTCTATGGTTCTTCAATGTTTCATAAATATCAGATTATATAAAGCATATTGTAAGGTTTAAAGTGTCACATGAGGGTCAGCTGATCGTCTCTGAGACGTTGTGGTTATGTTTGTTTCAGGAGGGAACCTGCAGCGAAGCATTGTGTTTTTATGTTGTGCTCTGGACTCCAGTGTAGTTCTGCTGCAGTGGTACGAACCCATGCACAAATTCATGCTAATCAAGGTATGAACATTAAAATATTTATATCATTTTTCAGGGGTAAAAGTGAGTCACCCAACTTGGGTTAGTCAAAGGAAGAAGTAATAAAGGCTGTTGGCGTCACCATAGAGACCAAACAGAAGTTCAGCCTTGTTCATTTAAACTCCTGAAGACGAAGGAAACTTAATTTACATGAATCAAAAGAATCAAAGTCTAAAAACATTCGTTTGCAAACAATTTTTGGTGTTTAAAGATTTGGAGAAGTTATCTGATGATTTAATTTCAGCGTTCAATAGAAGACCTGCGTTATCTTAGTTGTGTTGATTTTCATGGAAGTGATTATTTCAGCTTGTAAAACCACCACGAGGATAAAAACACTGAAACATCAACAGCTGGATTTTTCCTGTGACTTGAATCTGTCATGTTTCAGCATTTCGACTTCCCCCTGCCCAACCCTCTGCGGGTGTTTGAGATGGTGGTGGTCCCCCAGCAGGAGTACCCCCTGGTGTGTATCGGTGCATCTCGGGGGTCCAGCCCCAACATGCCAATCAATGTAGAGTACATGAACCTGAACTCCAACACGTCCTGGTTCTTCAACTCTGGACAGGGTAGGCTGACGCTGTCTGACGACGCTGTCTGACGACGCTGTCTGACGTCCTGCAGACAAACAGGAAAAAAGTTCTGCTTTTTAACCAGATGTTTATTTTCTTAAAGATAAACCCTCCCCAGATGTTGTCCAGGTAAACCAGATGGACAACAACTCACTGCTCGTGCTCTTGGACAGTAAGTGTTTTGTTTCACCTGAAGACACACGAGTGTCAGATAGCTTATAAAAACAGGCGTGTCACGTAGAGACCTTCAATCCTGATCGTATCTTTTACTCTCACAGGGTCAGTCCATATAGTTGGTCTGGATGGAGAGCTGAAGACTAACCGACATCTTCCACATGAAGCCACCTTCTCTCATGAGATTGAATCTATAGGTGAGAACGACCAGTGACGCCTCAGCTGTAATGATTCCTGATGTTACATGTAGAACCTCCTGGACTGTTTCTCCTTGTTGAATCCATAATACTGCATGTCTTCTGTCGTCCTCGCTGTCGCAAAGGAAAAGTTACTTTTATTCAAAATAAAACATTTAAAAACCTCATGATTCCTTTTCCATGTTCAGTGTATTTTGACGACACGCTCTTGGCTGTTTGGCGTCATGGCTGGCAGAGGAGAGGAAAAGGTTTCACAGATGTTCTGGAGGAGATAACTGACCACAAGAAGATCTACAGGATGGTGAAGTCAGACAGGTACGTCACGGGTTGGACATCTGGGCCACCGTCCACTCAGATTAGACCGATCTGAAGAGTTTAACCGTACGCCAGGTCAGTATTGACCTCTGACCTTCTCCCTGCAGGATGGTTGTTCTGGAAACACATCAGACTGAAGATCAGTCAGGTCTGTCCAACCTGTATCTCCTGGAAATTGCTGAGAACTACGTGCTGCTGCCGTGACCCTCCTGGAACATGGAACTTCCTGCTCTGTGTGAACGTCTCCGCTGCGATTATCTGCAGTAAAGAACAGACACGAGGCATCAACGTTTCTGAACATCATCTTTACTTTCAACCTGAACGACTGTCATTTCATTTTCAACCAAAGAAGGAAGTGATGTACGAAGATTGTAGCTCGTATTCCTCCGTCTGAACTCTTATTTAGGTTCTTTTAAACTTTGTTTGGAAGATCCAGAACAGTCCAGAGAGTTAAATCCAAACACAATGAAGGAAGAACCTGCTTATAAAACACAGTGTGTTCATCCTTCTACAGTATTACTGATCCTGTCAGGACTGAGAGATGAAGCTTCCCAAGAAACCACATACAAGCTTAACGGACCGAAGCCGCTGACGCTCGTGTTGTTTGGTGACCTGAGTTTGTTTTCAGTGTTGCATCATCATTACTGTTGCTATTAAAGTTTATTAACACAAGATGAAGTGAAACTCTTCTGATTTTTGAATAATAATGTCATTTTTCTTCTTTATATAATAATTAATTCTGTCCTGGTATTAAATTTGTAAACAATATCACTGAATTCATTGTTTTTAGTTGATTTAGTAAAAACAAATTTTAAGTCAAATTTCAACAATCAGGAAAAGAAACTGACTCCAACAAGCAGGATGATGGAGAACATTTATGCTGAAGCTTTTCTAATTGTCTTGTAATTTATGGATCATGTAGAATCAGTGTTTTATTGATGTTTTCTTGTATCAGTTGTTTATAGATGTTTACAGCGTTTAATAATCAGTGTTAGCTGTTTGCATTCTGATAAACCAGCAGGTTTCTGGAGACAGCAGTTTCACACACATTACAAACCAACCATCAAAACTATTGATACATTAGTGTCTGTTTATGATGTTTCCATTATAATCCGAAAAAATCACATATTTACATTTTTATGAACTCTAAGAAAATGTCCAATTTCACTGATGGAAATATTTTAATATATTTTTTAGTCCTTATGGAAAAATCTCATTACCTTCTCATGTTTTTCACACGTCTGACAGATTCTGGTTAGTTCATGTGAATAATGAATCTTCATGGAGTTCCTCAGGGTTTAGTGCTCAGAAGGTCTTCTTTACTATTTATATGCTACAGCTGAGCAAAATTATTAGACAAAATAATATAAAATTTCTACTGTTATGTTGATAGTCTTTATCTTTACCTGCTTGTTCCTGTTCAGGGTGGCAGGGAGTTGGTGTTTATCTCCAGCCGTCATTGGGTGAGAGGCAGGGTTACACCTGGACAGGTGAACACACACTCACGCCCAGGGACAATTTAGAATTGGCAGTTAATCTTATACATGTTTTTGGACTGTGGGATGAAGCCCGGGGTCCCTGGAGGAAACAACACATATATGAGGAGAACATGCAAACTCCATGCTCCGGTTTTGAACCAAGGACCTTCTCACTGCAAGGTGACAGCCTTACCCACTGCACCACTGTGCAGCTTGATGATATTCAGTTACATTTATCAGTGAAGCCTGATTAATCCAAACAGGTACTGAGATTACAAGCTCATCTTAATGACAAAAAATCTGAAACGTAATTTTCTGTTCTAAGACGGACGGACGGGACTTGAACATCTTAGAAACAATGTACAAATCTCTAAACATTCTCCAACCGATAACAGAACACTCTCAGACTGCAGGTCTGCTTGTGGTTCCTAGAGTTTCTAAAAGTAGAATGTGAGTCAGAGCTTTCAGTTATCAGGCTCCTCTCCTGTGGAACCAGTTCTAATCAATGAGGCAGACACGCTGTATTGATCCATCCCTTTAGTTATGCTGCTATGGTCTCAGACTGCTGGTGGACAAACTGTCCACATGTCTTCACTCTGTTGTTTTTGAATGTTTGTATTTATTATTATTGCTGCATTAACTTTGACTCTGTTTCTCTTTCCATAGGAATGACAAGTGGCACAAATCCAGCGGGTCCAGGCAGAACTCAGCCTGGTTCTGGTGCTGCTGGAGGGTTGTCCCTGTCCTCTCAGACCCCAGTAGGTCTAGATAAAACTCCTCCTGGTTCTGCTGGAGGTTTCTTTCTGTCTCCAGTTCATGCTGCTCAGAATGGAGGTTCCTAATGAGCTAATGGTTCAACACAATCTGCTGCTTCTTTTGATAAAAAAAAAACTTTTAACTAATATTTTATCATAGGATCTAATTATTTACAATTTATTGATCATTGAATCTGGAGTATTTATTGATTTGAGCTTATTTCTGTTTGGTGAACTGAATTACATCATGTGATCCCATGTGGGTCATATCTGACCACATGTGTGCTTCACATGTTATTTTCAAATGTGACACATGATTTTCCACGTGTGAATTTCATGTGTTTGTCTGTGAAGTGGCTTTTTAACGCGCATCATTTCCACCATGTTGTTGTTTTATTTGGGGGTTTAAACTTCCTGACTGAGTCACTGTGAGGCCTGATGTCCCTCTTCACCCGCGGACCACCGACGCAGTTCCAGGTCGAGCCAGCAGCCGCCGACGCACCGTCACACGTCGGTTACGCACGCTGAGCGATCTGAGACCCGGTCGAGGGGGATGTTAACGCCGGTTCTCAGGAGCTGGTTCGTGCACCAGGCAGAGGCGAGGCGGGTGTAAAATGCATCGGTGCGGACCGGATGCTCTGGTCGGCCTGGCAGAGCTCGGCTGCTGCTCGTCTTCGCCTCTCGGATTTTTATTCTTGTAGTTTTTTAAATCACGGTGATTGTTTCCAGGTCAGAATCTCTGTTTCCTGTGCGGCTCGTTTGCACTAAAAATGGCCGGAGATGGCGGCGCTTTGAAGGATATCAATGAGATTAAATCCCAGTTCCGGACCAGAGAGGGCTTCTACAAACTGCTCACCCTCTCGGACTCGCAGCAGCGGGGCGGGCTGCCGCGAGGTCCGTCCACCGGGGCCACGCTGGGGCCCGGAGCAGGAGCCGGACCGATCCCCGGTGGAGGGGTCGGGCTGCTGCAGGGGCCCGGGGCCGCCGCCGCAGCTGCTGCCGCCGCAGCCTCCTCCAACGCCGCAGCCAGCTCGTCTCCGGCGGGCTTCCTGCCTCCCGTCCGGGTCTCCATGGTGAAGCTGCAGCCCGAAGACCCGAGCGAGGAGTCGGAGCGGGTGTGTTTCAACATCGGCAGGGAGCTTTATTTCTACACCTACACAAACATCAAGAAGGTGAGTCTCCTCTGCTGCTTAGCTTAGCCTGCTAAGCTGCTGCACACCTGCATGTCATCATGTGTCACTCCTGAATGAAACTTTAACTCCAGGGTTTGTGAAATGGAAGATCTACATCCAGGCAGGAGGTACTGAAGGAGCAGCTGAAAGGTTTCTCTGAACCTGAATGTCTCTCTGTTTCCTCTCAGATCAGAACTAGAACTTTGTAGCACCTGTTAGATGTTTTAAGGTAACCTGTTTATCATCAGGAGCTTCAAAAACCTGCTTCATGTCTTCTGAGAATTTAGAAGTAACATATAAAGACTTTATTTATTTGAAGCAGGTGATTTCTGATGATGATTCTGCAGTTACTTCTTTCTCAGATTTTTCTCAGTTCTGAATGAAGAAAAAAAAAAAATAATAATGTGTTTAATTATAGTTGTGTGGACGTTCTGATGGGCTCACATGGTTCTACTGTATGATAACTTGTTGATAAGACGTGCATCATGAAGATAAACATGTTTGAAGCTGCACAGTCAGAATCTGTCTTCACTTTGTGTGTAAACAACGTGAAAAAACTCTGATTTAATTTAATAATGTTAAAATGAGAAGATCCTGGAAACTCAGTCGTCTTCTGGGACTATTTCTAGTTTAACATTTAAAACCATATAATTTGTTTTAGCCTTTAAAAACCTTCAATGACAGATTGAAAACATTATTTATTATATTTTATTGTTGATGATTTTCTGTAACTGTTTTATTTTCTTTTTGTTTGTTAAGAGTTTTTTTAATCAGGATCTTTTGGACTGAAGCACCATTTTTTCGTTCTCTGGTGTATTTTTTTAAGTGTGACTGTTAATTGCAGGTTTTCTGAAAGCAGAATATTAAAGATAGAACATCATAAAGTAGCTGATAAATGTCTGCTGAATTATTAAAACACGTTATGAGACGTGTTTGTTTCAGTTGGAGATGAAATGTTTCATTTCCTGGTTTAAAATTTGATTTATGTTGCTTCTTTAATAAGTTTTATTCTTTTAACATGTCAGATGTTTAAAAGGTTGGTGGTGAGTCTCTGCAGCAGGAGATGGACCGACGGATTGGAGCTTCATCCTCAGTGATGAAGATGCAGCTTCAGTCCGTCGTAGTGAAGAAGGAGCTGAAAGACAAAGCTTTCATGTCTCTGTTCTGACCTTCACCTGGTCATGAGATCTGGATCCTGGATACAAGCAGCTCAAATGAGCTTAATCTGGTAGTCAGGTTCATCTTTAGAGATCAGGTGAGGAGCTCCATCATCCAGGAGGAGCTTGAAGTAGATCTGCTCCTGATGGAGGTTTTCCAGGTACCACATCAGGATCCTCCAGGAGTAGGAGAGTCACTGGGATGAGGGAGGTCTGGGTTTCTCTCCTGAACCTGTTGATCCCGTGACCCGATGTTAGATAAGAGGAAGATGGAAATGTTTCTGTTTAACCCTCAGACTCTGTTTGGTTTTCCACTTCAGTCCATGCTGAACTCGTTCAGGTCCTCGTGTTTATTAATATTTATTTAACTTGACAGTTTGTTTCTGAGTCTCACAGGATGATACAGCCTTTAAAAACGGGATGTTCTGCTGGAGCAGCGAATCAGGATCGTGTCTACGGTTCCCCTGGAAACCCTCTGAATGTCTTTGAGACGTGATTTTGTGCTGATGGTTTTTCTCTGCTCTGCTGTCTGCAGGCTGTGGACCTCAGTAAACCCATAGACAAGAGGATCTATAAGGGAACTCAGCCGACGTGTCACGACTTCAACCAGTACTCCGCCACAGCGGAGAGTGTAGCGCTCATTGTGGGGTTCTCAGCCGGTCAGGTCCAGTATCTGGACCCGATCAAGAAAGAAACCAGTAAACTCTTCAACGAGGAGGTACGAGTTTGTCTCTGTTCTTCTGTTTTAGCTGCATGATTTACGTCAATACGTTAATGTTTCTGGTTAATATTTTAAACTCTTTTCTGAACGTTGAGTTCTAAAGTTTGTTTCTTTGTAAGATATTTCCGATATCTCCACTTCTCTGTTTTCCAGAGACTGATAGACAAATCCAAGGTCACGTGTTTGAAATGGCTTCCGAATTCGGAGAATCTGTTCCTGGCGTCCCACGCCAGTGGTCACCTTTACCTCTACAACGTGGACCACCCCTGTGGGACCACGGCCCCTCAGTACTCTCTCCTGCGGCAGGGCGAGGGCTTCGCCGTCTACGCCTGCAAAAGCAAGACGCCACGGAATCCTCTGTTGCGGTGGGCCGTAGGGGAAGGAGGCCTCAATGAGTTCGCCTTCTCCCCTGATGGCGTCCACGTCGCGTGTGTGGGCCAAGATGGCTGCCTGCGCGTCTTTCACTTTGACTCAATGGAGCTCCAAGGCGTGATGAAGAGCTACTTCGGTGGGTTGCTCTGCGTGTCCTGGAGCCCTGATGGGAAGTATCTCGCCACAGGAGGGGAGGACGACCTGGTGACCGTCTGGTCATTTGCTGAAAGCCGTGTGGTCGCGAGGGGTCACGGCCACAAGTCTTGGGTCAACGTGGTGGCGTTTGATCCCTTCACGACTTCCCTGGAGGACGACGAGCCGATGGAGCTCAGTGGCAGCGAGGAGGACCTCCACCAGGGGGTACAGAATAACTCCATGCACTTTGGCCGGGTTCGAACAAGCAGCACGTTATCTCGACTTTCTCGGCACAGTTCTAAAGGCGGCGGTTCGCCATCGGTCACGTACCGGTTCGGCTCCGTGGGGCAGGACACCCAGTTCTGTCTTTGGGACTTGACGGATGACGTGTTGTACCCGCGCCTGCCGCTCTCACGCGCCTTCACTAACACTTTTGGGCCTTCGCTGCCAAACTCTGGTAGCGGGGGGGTCAACAGCAGCTCGGGTGGGGGAGGGAGTGGGGGGGTTGAGGGACACCATCACCCACCTTGTACCAACACCGGGACCTCCAACCCACCCACACTCCCCTTACCGCTCCCACGCTCGCTGTCACGCTCTAACTCTCTGCCCCACCCTGCAGTGGCAAACGCCACCAAAGGTCAGGGCGCCTCCGAGGGCAGCGGGGCAGGGGGAGGAGGGGGAGGGAGCAGCAGCGGGGGTAATAGCACGCCGTTCAGTATCGGTCGCTTTGCTACTCTGTCCCTTCAGGAGCGTAAGTCGGACAAATCTGGAGGAAGTGGCGGAGTGGAGAAGGAGCACAAGCGCTACCACAGTCTGGGCAACATCAGCAAAAGCAATGATAAGATAAACGTGGCGCCAAGAAGCAACCGGCTGGATGGCGCCAAAGTCCTCGGTACCACTCTGTGTCCACGCATGCACGAGGTACCGCTGCTAGAGCCGCTGGTCTGCAAGAAGATCGCACACGAGAGGCTGACGGTCCTGGTGTTCATGGACGACTGCATCATCACAGCCTGCCAGGAGGGTCTCATCTGTACCTGGGCACGACCGGGAAAGGCGGTACGTCTTTAATTACATCTCATTCTGCTCAGGTGGTTTATTATTACATCCAATTAAAATATCCTCATTAAAAAAACTGACAGTTTAAAATCTGGATCAAACATGTTTTTATCCTCCGAGACATTTTCTGTTTTTTTTTTTTTTAAATCCGGAAGTGTCAGGATGTGAAAAGGATTGAACTTCCTGCGTCCAAGCCAATTTAGGATTTTCCTGAAAGCAGATTTAAGGTATTTCTTTATTTTGCTCATGATAATTCTTCGGGTCTAATTCCTGTGTTTTATGTCTCCGTGTGTCGTTCAGAACCTGGCAGCTCAGAACGGGAACTCTCCGAGCGGGACGGTGGTATAGCTGGAGGAGACGCGTCACACCTGTTACTCCCTTCAAGTCCTCCTCAGTTCTTCATCGTCTTTAATGTTCGACGCCATCATCACCATCAACCTTGAAATGTTTTATTGGGGCCAAACAACCAGAAACACCCCCCCACCTGCCACCGCAGTATTAAACCTTCAGTGTATCTTTGTGCTCGCCAAACTGTAAAGGTGGAAAACTTCTCTGAAGCCTGAAACACTGAAGCAGACAAGATGATAAAACTGTCTCATTTTTATTAAACCGTTCTGATTTCATCCTTTTTATCATATGAATATGATAAAATTATGATATTGTTCGTTTTTTTGGTTCCATGGAGCAGTTATGATCCGTCAGCGTCTTACCTGCAGCAGTCAGAAGGATCTCAGTTTGGAGGTATTAACAGCAACATTTAAATTTCCACCAACCAAAACAAAACAGTTGCAGTTAAACTGGATCTTTTTACCTGTTTTCAGTTTTTTTCACTCGTTTCTGGATCAAACAACATCTGTGCAAACTTTTCATCTTCGTGTTACAGGATAAACGTAGTTTCCTACATGGTTCCTGTTCAAGCAGCGGTCGGTTCCTCCTGATCCTCCAAACTCAGATTCTACGACACAATCCAGCTCAACCTGCTTCAGTTTTTGGTTTTCAGGAGGAGTTTCCCACCTTGTTAACCCGCTGTGCCCCCCCCAGCTCATCCTTCCTGTCTGTAACCATCAAGGAACAAACTTCATATCCTCCTTCGTGCAAACGCCACGGCCATTTTATTTAATTTATTTATTTTATCACAAGACTGTGTCGTAATTTATACTGTAAATATTAAAAAGTGCTCTATAAATACAAAAAGGAAATAATGACTCAGCAGCAAATGGAGCAGGAAAGATGAAGAATATTAATATATGAAGAAGCTTCTATTGTACATAGCGATGATAGTTATAAACTGGATGTCTGCTGTTTTAGAGAACTTGAAAATGTCACTGTGTTTTTATTTGGTGTGATGGTTTCTGAAAGCTGCTGAGGTTTAATCCATCAGAGGAAACGTTCTTCTCCTGAACGTGGACGATGTGCGCACGATCAAACACTCTTACACATTCCGAAGGTGAAACGGCTCGCACACAAACACAATCTCGTCACGGTGTAGCATCATTTATTCTGTCTTGGATTCCAGTTGCACCTGAATTGCCTCTTGCAAGATTTTGCACATCCAATAAATCCACAGTCCACCCTGAGCTGCCGCAGTCGGCTGGTGTTTTCTTCATTCTGTTGCTGGAACGAAGCAGCAGCTTCAGATTCTACGGGATAAACTTCTGTTTTAAATTCTTCACTTATTGTCTTGTTAAAAAAAAATCAAAAATCTGTTGAAAGCAGGACACAGAAGGCAGATTAAACCTGAAAAGTAACACAGAATGCAGATTAAACTCCCAAACATCCAGATAAAGACCCAAAATAATAGATTTATTGAATATTTATTTTAATTTAAGCTACAATAAAACTACATTAACCCTAATGCAGCCTGTTTCTGGAGTATTCTAGAACAAATAAGACAATAATTGGTAATAAAGGGGATTAGCGATGGATGTAAATTTAAATAATTTCAGTTTTAAAACCTGTCAGAAGAGAAAAAGTAAGTTGTAAGTAAGTTTTGCTTCTCATCCAGATTCACCATGTAATCCACAGCAGCTACATGTTTCTGATTTTCAGTTCTCAGTTCTGTCTTCTGGGTAAGATTTTTGGGGGATTTTGGGTCCAGATGTTATCGGGAATCAATAATCTGAGAAGCACATTAATAAATAAATTATTGGTTCTGGCTCTGCAGATGATCTGCAGAACTCGAAGCATCTGGTTCCACTTTCTTTGTGTTGGTTTGTGTCGTTATTCTGATGTGTCTCAAACAGCAGAGCAGTTTTCAGTTTGAGGTCGTGACCTTGGTTTACCACCGAGGCATCAGTCCCACTTTTGTGTACTCGTTTTTGTTGTCACGGCAACAGCATGTCCGCCACGCTCAGTGTGGATGAGCTAACAATATCCGGAGGGGTTTAAATTAATGCTTCATCACGATGTTTGAAGGAAGAAGTTGCTCTGAGATGAAGGAAACAACCCATCTGCAGCTGAAACACAGAGAGTCTCTGAACTGTTTCTTTTCTTTCTAAAACAATCTGACCACAAATGCACCCTGAGAATAAACTGAATTATCTTGTCTCTCGCTGTCATGTTTGTTTTCACGATGTTTGTTGGCGTCAGGTGTTTCACATGTTTTAAAGTTTTAATTCAAGTAAACTGGTTCTGATCAGTCAGACTTGAATTTAAAAGCACTTTTTTATATATAAAATAATGCAGCTCAAAGTGTTTGTTTTCACGCTTAAATTAAAACAACTTTAGAGCTCAAAGTAATTTGTTTAGAATGAAAATAATATTAAAAAAGCTAAAACATTCAAATCTATTTTCTGTTTGTTTGGTTTTATTTAGTTAAATTAATTTACCAGCCAGTAGAGGGCGCAACAGCCGAAAACATGTTGCTGTGTTGCTGTTTTGAATCTGCAGAAGAAGATGAAGCCTTGCAGCCATCTGACGAAATAAAAAAATATTATATTTTTTAGATCTCCAGTAAAATAGAATTTGTAAAAACACAAACAGCTTCAGATAGAAGAGAAAAATAACCAACTAAAAGAATAACATTGAAAAAAATAAACGTGCAAAAGAAATTATCGGATAAAACCGTGGTGATTTTTTATTTTTATTGTGTCAAAATGAACGAATATTTAACAATCACAGGAAATAAGAAATATCCTGGATGTGATATTTGGCATCAACATTCTTTCAAAAAAGCAGCAACATTGTCATGACAAGGTAAAAATAATTCAAGAGAATATAGATGAACACTAAATCAGAAACATTTGTGTTAGTTTCTGATCCATTTACATGTTTATGTTTTGACCAAACCCTTTAGTAAACGCGACACCGGAAGTGTCAAGCTGACAGACGATCAGCCTAACCGGAAATATAAAAAATATAAATATAAAAAGTCTTCCACAATCAGGTGACCTACTTTTACGATCTGGAGAATGTGTCATCAGCAGATTAAATATTCAAAGCCAGCCAAAGATTTACATAAATGTTCATGTAGTTATGCATTTAAAAAATAAATTACCATTTAAATAATCTTTATGATCCACGACCCTAAATGACCTTTAGGTCGATTGGTGGCAGATAAAATTGGTAAAATTAGTAAAAACGATTAAACTAAATAATCGTTTATACAAACGTATGGTTTTGTACCATACAATTCTATCAATGGGGGGAAACAGCACATAATTATTCTAGCGTTTTCTGGAAGGAAGCGAACGTTTATTCTGAAACTTTCAGCGGAAGCAGTTTGTATGCATATGATCTAGCTTGATTGCTCAGACTCGGTATTTACTCGGTGTTTGGCTGAAGCAGAATCTGTGAATTTAAGCGACAGAGTTGCTTCTTGGTGTTCTGATGCAACATGGAGAAGGAAAACGAGACGGTGGCGGTTAAAAGGTAAGTTTTTTAACCGAATAAGACGCTTTAAATGTTTCAAACATTGAGCTTTTCAGAGATTTTCGACGCGACTTCGGAAAGCAGCAGTCTGCGCGACAACAACAGCTGCTGCTGATTTACACACAGATTAAAAACCTAACCTGGGTTAACTTTCCCGGATGTTTGTCTTTGGATTTAATTTTAAATCTTTAACTGTGTTTTGGTTGTTTTATTTGATGCAGCGTGTCTGTGTCTTTGTTCGCTGATGGAGGAATTTTATGTGGAAACAACCCTCATTATGTTTAGATATTTTATACAGATGTTTCTACAAACCTCCATATGACTTGTTATCATTTTCCAGACGTAGATGAAATATAAGGAGGAAAGAGTTTGTTTATATAGTGATTAAACTTGTAAAAGCAGCTTTCTGTTAGTATGTTTGTTTGTTGGGATTTTATAATGTGCATGTCACTTAGAACAAGTCTTTGTTGTGTTTTTACGTCAGTCTCCCCAATTTTTAACGTAAAAAGATGGGAACCCCCCCCCCCCAGTAGATGCAGTTCACCCACAGGACACAGTCCAGATCAGTGTTTCTGGTTTGGATCCAGACTCGGTAGTTCAGATGGAATCAGCTGTTTTATTGAGTAATAAGAGATTGTGGCCACAGTTTGTTCTCTGGTCGAGGACAGTCTGTCCAAAAGTTGCTGCCAGATGTTTCTTCTTCCTGTTTCCTCTGAGTTTTTCTGTGCAGAACTTCATCAGCTGCAGATTTATCGTGTCTTTCTGGCCTCACATTTGTTTCTTTGTTTAGGATTTTATTGCACTATTAAAGTTTATGTTGCATTTATAATGTTAAAAGAGTAAATTACAAATTTCTGCTGGATAGTCTGTGTTCCATGGGACAGTCTGCATTGTGTGGGACAGTCTGTATTCTGTGGGACAGCGTGTGTTCGAGTTTCTACATTTGATCTAAATGTCTTTTATTTATTTCATGGAACCAGATTATTAGATTATAGATTATAATCTGCAGGTTTTTATTTCCTATAAAAGTAACTTGACGTATTTTACTACAGATTTAATTAGAAACTGTTAACCTGCTTTCGTCAAACGAGTGATATGTGTGTTTGTACTCATTAACACCTTGTTGCTGCATGTCATCGGTCCAAAAACACACAGAAATACCTTATTTTACTAATTTCATGCATATTGTGCTCTAATTTGCTTTTATTCAGGATGTAGATTTATTAATACTGTATCAACATTAATAATAGTAGTACTAACATTGGATGAGACAATATGAATTGAGGAAAATATTCACATTGATTCACTCTGCATTTGTTTTATTATCTGTTTCAATAGTTGGACCATTTTCACACTGTTAACTTGAATATTATTATAATTAATAATAAGAATAATAAGTTACATTAATGGTGAATTTTACATTCACGAAGAAAATTTCAAACAGCTACAAAGAAAAAAATTGAATCCCAAATAAAGAAAAATGGAGATTTAAAAATATTACCAGAAACATTTTGAGTTCATGGTTTTCCTCCACACGTCTACATCATACGTGACACTCTACTGGAAAGTAAAACACGTTGGAACCAACAAAAAGAAACATACACATCGTTACATTGTTGTTGTTGCCATAGTTACATACACCTGAAATTGTCACGTGCAGAGTCTGATAATTAAACTTTGTGCTCCTTCTTTTTTTTTAGTTTATATGTTTTCCTCAAATATCCGTTTTGCAGCACACAGACACCACGTAGCACTCGCCAACATGGCGGCACAAATTATCTTCTCAATAGTGACACTGTGGTTGACCAGGCGACTAGCTTTCTATCAAAGAATTCAAAATGTTTTTGTTTATTAAGTCAGTAAGACAAATATTTGTGTGAACAGTCAGGAGTTGCAAGTTGAATTCTGTTATTTTAATTGTCAGAAACTGAAAACATTAAAAATAATGTTTAAAACATTAAATGTTTGTCTAATGTGTCAAATTTAGTAAGAGATTAAGTTCACACAACAAGGATTGTGAAATGGGATAAAATTAATGTGTAATTCTCAAGCCAGTGTTTGGATTGTTCCTTCTGGGCACCCGTAGTGTCGTAATGGGGTAAAAAGGGCGATTGCTGATGTTTCTGGATAGAAATCACTCTCATATGGGAGGAAAACAAAACCAATACATGTTCCTAATTTTTCTGCTTAAGAAACTAAAGTTCAGTGTAATTAAGTTTAGAAGTTTGGTCTAAATTAAACTAAACTCAGGACACTGTAGAGGAAGTAAACAAATTCAGTTCTAATGAAGTCCAGTTACATGTATCCATGTCTGGACCCGTTTCTTCCTGTTCGGACTGGTGGCGGACCGGGTCCACATAAATACACATTCACTTATTTGTAAAAATGTTTCAGATTTATGATCCCGTAAGTTTTCAAGCTGCATTTTAACCGTTTTATTTATTTTAATGGAACTGCAGAAACGGATGTTTGTTAGTAACAGCTGCTGTTTTTATCGTCTGTAGAGGAATTTTGTCTCGAGCCTTCAGATAATAGGTTCTCACACCATGACGCAAACTTTCGAATAATCACCGACACATCGTGAGATCCGGCCTTTCAGGAACATCCACAACAGGTCTGTCACAAGTCATGACCCGACAACAAGAACCTGTCTGTAGATCAATTTAAATCATATTAGTTGTAAAAATAAACTGAGAACCACATAAATTAGAAGGAAACATGAAGATTCAACATCAGAATCAGATTTATTTTACAAGGAATTTGGTTCTGGTTCACTTTTCACTCGTGCAGACCGACACGGATCAAAGTCTGAAACGTCTCTGAAAATTGAATCTTTGTTTTGTGTAAATAACATTTTAACAGATTTTAAAGGATTTACACAGATTTCATTTAGTGCTTTTAGAGACCTGAAGGATTTAAGGTGTGTTTAAAAGTGAATGTTGGCGTTTAGCCTGTCAGTCATCTCTTGACCTTGTGGATTCATCAGGTGACCCCTGGGCGGGGCCCAAAAAGCAAAAACACATTCCTGCTTCAACCCTGAAGCTTTCTGCATTTTAATAAACGTCCCGAGTCACAAAGCTGCTGGTTTCAGACTTTATAAAGTTTGTTTTTATTTTAAAGAGACACGTGTGTGTCAGTGTGTGTTGTGGTTGTGTGGGTGTGTCCAAACGGCGGTGAGTTAGTGATTAAATATGTATTTGTGGTTGATGTTCTTGCAGTGTTGTGTAATAAAACACTGTATTTGTTTGTGCAGCTTTTTGTTGTTCTTTAAACAACACGGCTGCACTTCCTGTCCTCGGTACACAGAGTACTCGTGTTTAACTGCGTCATTCTGACTGGAGTTCAGTTCACGCTCGGTGTTGGCAGGAACGAATGTGTTGCATCAGCTATAAATCAACAGAGAATAAAGAATGTGAAATGGTTTATGGAGGAATTGAACGTCTCAGCAAACTGTGTGTGAAGTTCAAGTGCAGCAGTAAAACTCTGTTTATAAACCTAAAAATCAAAGTGAATTAAAGTTAATCAGTTAACAGAGTGTTTGTTTGGAGCTGCAGGCTGAACGTGAGTTTTACTTCCTGTCAGTTTGTTTTGGGTCTGACGGTTTATTGAATGTATTTGACAGACTTGACTGACTTCAGATGTTCCAACAGGTTTTAGGTGGATTATCTGTGGAAACGTTCTGGGTGTGTCTGATGATCCTCCTGTAGGTCTGAATCCAGTTCAAACACGATCTGAACCGTTTCTCTGAGGTTTTATTAGACTGTAAAGAGTTTCAAGTATTTGACCTTTGACCTTCACTCAGGTCGGGCGTGTTGTTGATACATGAAGTAAACATGTTTCAGACGTGATCTTTTCCTTTTAAAAACAACTTTATTCTGTAAATGGAAGTGAGTGTTTTGGGACTTTGGTCCAAAGTTCAACACCGTCCTCTCGACTCCTGCAGGTGCTCTCAAAACAACCTCACCCGTGTTCACGTGAACACAACGTGGTACAGGTCGGTTACATGCACCGAGGGTCATGGACTGACCCAGTCCCCTCTGGAGACGGAGTTATGTCCCACCCGAGTGGACTGGGGTCAGTTTACAGGGTCTCCTTACCTTTAGCTGTTGATCCAGAACCAGTTGTGTTTGTATTATTGAACACACAAACACCTTCTGACTGGACTGTGCAAACAGAAGGGTTCTGGATGGCACCATCATCTGGACCGAGTCGGGTCCAGCTCGTGGTTTATTGGTTCTGTTTGCAGGACAATAAGAATGATCCTAGTTTACATGCTAAAAGTTTAGAAACTTTTTCCTTCTGACGCTGAAGTTTCTCACCGTCTCCTGGTGAAGAACCTCGTGTGTTGGACTCTTTGAGTCTTTGCAGACGTGGGCGTGTCTGAAGAATCTGAGGCCGAGCGGGTCTGCAGCACATCGGATCCCTTCCCCCCCTCGGAAACTTCAGCAGACGGTTCAGTGTTTGTGCCTGAACTCTGCTGGAGGAGGAGGGGGAGGAGGGGCCGCATCCCCCCCCCCCCCCATGTCACAAGTCAGAAAAACTCCTGGTATTTTTCCACTGGCTGAACAAAAGGATGTTTTTCTCTTTTACTTGTAAAGGAAGTGGAATGTGCATGTTTGGGTGGACTGATACTTCACAAGGCCTCCAGATTTTATCAAGAACAACCTGAACAATAAGAAACGTTCCTTCTTTTCTTCTTCTAAATCTGGATGTAAAAAGTGTTTAAAAACTTTGTTAATGAAACAATCAGTTTGTCACTCGAACTCTTTAATGCTTTTAGTTTAACGACGCTGTATGTTTTATTTATTTCACAGAAGGTAAAAACATAAAACAGACTAAAATATTTTAAAAACACGTGATTTTCTGACATAATTCTTTTATTCAGTTCACTGTGATGATGTAAACACAAACATTTTATACAAATGAGGGAAAAAATAATGTAATAAACCATCCTGAAATAAGTATATTTATTATTATTAATAATAATAATAATAATAATAATGTGAGGAGATGCAGTTTAAATCTGACTCGTGATGTTAAACACATGCAACATGAACAACATGCTTCCTGCTGTAAACACGGCTGTGACATCAGTATATGGACATGATTCTTTGTTAGATGAGCAGCCCATCCCCCCCAGGTTAACGCCAAGTGCTCGTTTCCATGGTGACTAGCTGCAAAGATGGAGGAGAATGTGGCTCAGGATTCCGTTTGCTGCAGGAATCTGGAGCTTCACTGGATTTAAGAACATGACTGTTACAGTTCAAGTTCACAAGCTGCGTGTCTCTCAATTCCTGGAAAGTTTCCTTCAGAAACAGGAAATGAAATTAATACATCAAATAAAAGCTGAATTTAAACAAAGATCTGAATATCGGCTCCATCATCATGGATCTGAACCATGAATGTAACTGAATGTTTCAGCTGAAACAAACTGAGCGTGTCTGGAGTTAGTCCCGCCCCCTCCACACTCACCTGATAAGTTTAAGGTGTTGACCCTTATTGACCTTGAGCCACGGGTTCAAATCTAAAATGTTCTCATGTTTATCTGCAGTTAGTTGTTTGATGTGAAGAACTTTCATCTCAGACTTGTAATAATTACAATAAACAAGACGTTACAGTCTCAGGTTTGACCAGCGGAAGTGGGCGGAGACACCTGGTCAAGTTTTTACGGAAGTTGAAGGTAGAAGAGAGAAAGTAAAACTGATAATCAGACGGATGGTCTCGCTGCTGAATCTGTAAATAATGTTTTGGTGCTTCAGCCGTCGCGTTGTGTTCTCTGTCGTGTTGCTGACGTTCACGGTGTTCCAGTGGTCGGGATGCGTCAGCGTGTGGTGACACAGCAGTTCTTCATGTACAAAGCTGCTCGGTGGTTTTAATCTGACAACATGCTCCTCCTCATCCTCACCCAGGTCGGGGGGGGGAGGAGGAGTTTTTTAGCTGCTGGTATGAAAGAAACATCTTGTTCTCTGCAGTTTGGTGTTTATTCTCTGTGGTCGACGTCATCCAGAAAGTCCTGCCGAATTCAGACCAGAACTTTTCTCTCTGCAGGATTTTAGTTCTAAATACTAGAAGAAAAGTCTGTTTTAATTCTCCAGCTGAAGAGATTTAAATTAAATTTAAGCTGCAGCCCAAAAGCAGCTGTTAAAACCCACATGTTGAAATTTAGAGTAAATAAATAACAATGATACAAACATGAAGGTGCATCTGATCAGAAAACACCGAGTTCTGAAGTGAAAGTGGAAATATTTTCACTTCCTGTTTTATTTTCTGTTTTGGATCCTGTGTGTTGTGACGCTCCGTCCTCTTCGTCCTCCTGCAGGAGCAGTTCGGAGCAGAGAAAGCTCCGCTCTCGCGATGCGGCCAGGTGTCGGCGCAGCCAGGAAACTGAGGTGTTTTACGAGCTTGCCCGCACTCTGCCGCTGCCACGCAGAGTCTGCACCCACCTTGACAAAGCTGGCATCATGAGAGTGGCGCTCAGCTTCCTGCGAATGCAGCAGCTCCTGCGACCCGGTAAGAAAACCCAGAGAGTATCTCTGACTCGAGGATCGACTCATTAAAGTCAGTTAAATGATTTTAGATTGTTTAATTTAGTTTTTGTGTTTTAAACATGCATTTAACCCTAACTTTAGATTAATCAGCTGTTTTCAGCTGTGGTGCTGATCCATAACGATGACATAACGAGCATCTCAGTGTCAAACTCGTTATAATGTCGGAGCAGTTTGAGTCTGATGAGACTTCTGGTTGCTGTTTATTCAACAGAAGGAGGTGAGGAAGAGGAGAAGGATGAAGATCCAATGGATGCCTTTTATCCCGAGGCGCTGGCTGGTTTCATCATGGTGATGACGGAGGAGGGAGACATGATCTTCCTGACAGAAAACGTCAGCAAGCATATCGGCATCACGCAGGTGCAGCATATTTCTTAACAAGTGTTTCACGTGGAGACGGATTGTTACTGAACACCGTGTCACAGATTCTTTTGTAACCCAATCTGGATGGAGACAGACTTCCTCTCCATCTATTCTTAGCTGTTTGAGTCCAGGTTCTTTACAGTGAAGGAAACACGCTGTCCTGTTGTGATTTAATGATTAAATCCTGTGATTGGATTTGGTTCAGTCTGAGTCGCTGATTATTTACCTGGATTTAGTTTCAGATTATCTGAGCAGCGTAACAGAAGTACAGAAAGCCTTTAACCACCAGGTGAACTAATAACAGACCTTCAGGTTTCAAGTCTGTGACTGTGTCTTTTGGTTTTGTGTCCACAGCTGGACCTGCTGGGACAAAGTATTTACGACTTCGTTCACCCTTGTGATCAGGAGGAGCTCAGAGACCTGCTGACTCCACGTCCAGGTTAGACACGCTGCACTACTTAAATACTTTTACCGGTACTATTAAGTCATGAAGACACGATTAGCTGCTTTGTGTTTTGATGTAAATCTGAAGCTCTTAAATATCAGATGTTCTGTGAATTGTTGGTTTGATCTCTTCAGGTCTGAGTAAGAAACTGCAGGCGGAGCAGCACAACGAGAGGAACTTCTTCCTGCGAATGAAGAGCACGCTGACCAGCAGGGGGCGCACCGTCAACATCAAGTCTGCTACCTGGAAGGTGAGAAACTATCACAGTGCTGCAGACGAGAGGATCAATAAGTCAACTGACAGGGTTCGTTACTGTCGACATTTAGATTTCCTAACTTTCACCTTCGGTTTTACTTCCTGACCTCCAGCTGCTATTTGAAGTTCTGTCACAAAGTAAAGCTGATCGTCAAAAATAGACCCACACGTGTGACTGAAGTCCAGTCTGAAAGTGATACGAGTTGGTAAAGTGCATATCTGGACGAATGCCAGGGTTTTACCTCACACACTGTTTGTCAACTAAAGTCCTCACACCCACCAACGCCCCCCCCCACCCCACCCCCCGTCAGAGCTGCGTGTTTCAGTCCCTTCATGGTCACGTCTATTTCCTTCACTCAGTCAAACTTCTACACGGATCAAATTTCTTTCAGACGCTCTGAAATTTAAACTAAATATTCATAAAAATGTTCAAATTAAAAAAAAAGCGCTTTAAAGGTTGCAGAGACGCTTTTTATTCATGTTTTTACCGACAGTTTATTATAAAAAACTCAGCGTTACATCAGACTGTTTGTAAAGTTAGTTTTTTTTCTTTGTCGTTTGGTTTTTAAAGTTGACACGTAGAGTTTCTGTGGTTGAACGAGTTGTTTCCTGCTAAACACACCTGTTATTAAACCAGATCAGCTGGATCGGTTCTGATCCTGGTGTTTGTCTTCTCCAGGTGCTTCACTGCACAGGTCACATCCGTTCGTTTGGTGGCTCAGCGTCGTCCCCCGCAACCCGAGTGATGACGCTGCTGTGTGAGCCCATCCCTCACCCGTCCAGCGTGGAGTTCCCTCTGGACACGTGCACGTTCCTCACCCGTCACAGCATGGATCTGCGCTTCACGCACTGCGAGGGAAGGTGAGAAACATCAAAATTCTCCTGGATTAACTCAAAATGCCTTGTCTCCAATAAACATGTCTGTTCGGTTTCCAGGGTTACAGAGCTGGTTGGATACAAACCTGAAGATCTGATTGGACGTTCAGCTTACGAGTTCCATCACGCGCTCGACTTGGATCGCATCAAGAAGAGTCTCCATACACGTGAGGTTTCATTTTGATTTTCAGAGTAATTCAACTTGTTGGAAAGAAGATAATCAGCTGATAATCCAGGAAACAGACATGTTGTTAAAAATCCATTTTTCAGAGAAAAATAATCTTTATTTCTTTAATATGATGCAACACGCTCTCTGTGCTGGAAACATGTAAAAACTGCTGACATGAGTATAAATATGAAGTCATGTGATCTGCTTTTATTTTCTGTTTGACCTGTGCAGTGCTGTGCAAAGGGCAGGTGAATACCAGCCACTACCGTTTCCTGGCTAACAGCGGCGGCTACGTGTGGGCGGAGACTCAGGCGACGGTCCTCTACAACAGCAAGACCTCGCAGCCCGAAGCCATCGTCTGCCTCAACTTCATTCTCAGGTGCATTAAGAAGCAGCGCTCTCACAGGAAGACTGAGCTTTTATTTTTAAACTCTAACAGGAAGTAGCTGCTCTTCAACCCAGTTTTAAATCTGTCCTGATCTTTGTTTGCAGCGCTGTGGAGCAGCCGGACGTGATCTTCTCTGCTGAGCAGACCCGCTGCAGCAACCCGCCTACAACCAAACCTCTCTCGCCGGAGAACATGGAGGACAGCGGGATTTCCGATACCGGCGAGTCCGACACCGAACATCTCGCTGGTTCCAGTGAAGCTGAAGATGTGGATCCCAGCAGCACCAAGAAGTTCTTCCTGAAACCGAAGGAGCTTCTCCAGGTGACTGCTGAAGACGCCATCGTGCCACTGCCAGAAGGTGAGGTCATTTCCTCCCAAAACAGGAAGTAGCTTCTGAGAGTAGAACACAACCAAAATATTCTGCAGATCCTTGTCTAATAAATTACCCATTTTAATCACTTTGACGTGTCCTCATCAGGTCCAGTTGAGCTGTCGTTTGCTAGTCCTCCCAGTCCATCCTCATTACCAGAAGACCCCAAAGATCTGTGCAGCCCGCAGCTGAGGAAACTCCTCTCACCCATCTTCGATTCCTCTTCACCAGCTTCTTCTCCAGAACCGTTACTTGTAAGTAAACTTCAATCCTTTTAAATATTGAAGTTTTAGTGTCTGATTTAACATCTGGTGGTTTGTTTCAGACGCCCTGTAAGGAGGAGGTGATGGACACCAGCGAGGTGGAAAAGTTCTTCACATTCTGCCCTGAAGACACTCAGAAGAAAACAGAAACATCAAAGGTAAAAATATTTCATCCCTTTTAATGTGAAAATTCACCTTGGAGTTAATATTAAACAGAATCTTGTGTCTCATCAGGAAATGGAGGGGATGGACCTGGAGATGTTGGCTCCATACATCTCCATGGACGACGACTTCCAGCTGACCTTCCTCAACCCCCTGCCTGAAGACGCAGACGGACCTCGGACCTTGTTGTTTGAAAGCGGTGACGTGATGCCTGCGGTGGCCCTGAGCAGGAAACGGTGAGTCACACCAGTTTCTTCTGCACTCGTCAGAAAAGTTCAGAACAACAAGGCTGAAGCTTTTGTAGCTGTAACACCTGAAGGTGATGGCAGCCGTCACAAGAGGGAAAAAAAACAAGATTAAATCATGGAGATTGTTAATTTGAGATTTTCTCTGGTCAATAAAACATGACAGATTAAACAACCAGGTGTGAAACAGATGTTTGGCCTGAAGAGGGCGCCAGAGAAACACTTTAAAAGTTTCTCTTTATAATATTTATGTAACAGGTGTTTTTACCTGGTTAACGATCGTGTTTCTCACTCAGGACTCACGACTCGGATGAAGAGATGGTTCCTCAGCTGATGATCCAGGACAAGAGACAGAAACCAGATCCTTCATCAATCGAAGAGGAACTCCTCCTCAGCCACAGACTGCTGGTGAGTCGAGATTCAACACCTTTACTGACTTCATTCAATTACCCATAATTCAACTCTTCACCTGTAGTCCTGCTTTAGTCTCAAACACTGAATTTAAAAAGGTTCAGAATGTGATCGATGGATTTCAAACTGACATCAGGACGTTTAAATTAATCCAGCTAGATTATAAACCTGTTTGTTCAACTGTCTCACTCACCTTTATATTAAACTTTTGTGTTCAGGGCTCTCTGGAAGAAACCGACCAGTCGGACCTGATCCTGGACCCGGTCTTTAAGGCTCACAGTCAGCTGCTCACTGACAGGGACCCAGTTCTGGGAGGCGTTCCGGAACTGTGTGACCCTGCAGGTAAAAAGAAAAACACAGGTGTTAGTGAGATGTTAGTCAATTTGGGTTTAAAATCATAAACTTCAGGTTAGTGTTTGAGCCTGTGGCGCCCTCTAGTGGCCAGAATTTACATATAAAATGTTTATTTTTAAGTTCCTTCACAACTTTTACAGTTTCCTCCTTTTGGGATTGAAATATTTTAAGAAGCTCAAGTTCAGACAAATATGTTCAATACGTGTATTTAACAATTTGATTAATAAATTCAGTGTTTTTCTCCCTTTTTGTTGTAAATTAGATTTCTGCACTTAGTTTTCAGATGTTTAAAACAACCTGTGCTGCATTCTGTTTAATATAATAATTCTTCTGTTTGTTGCAGCTCTGATGAGGGACATGTTCACGCACCGCCCTGCAGACCTCTCACCCCCCCTCTCACCCATGACCTGAAGCAGCTGGACCCCCATCTCCAAACGTCAACGTTTATCTGCAACAACCTAAACGCACAGCAGCAAGCCACAAACCTGTACGCACAAGATTTCTGCCTGGCACACGTTGCATTTCAGTGCTGAAGGGTTGGACTCTTCCTCATTGCTGAAACAAGACTATGTTTTTTAAATGATTTCAAATCAGTCTCACTGTGAACCAGGAGTCGGCGAGGATTTGCAGCTTCTGTGATTTAATGTGAGAAATTTGTTTCATGGAAACAAAAAAAAGGTGCTAATTTCATCTAAAAGGTTCAAACAGTGAGAAAAATTTGGAACAATTTTCTCTGTGCAGCTAAATCAAACGTCTCACATTTAAACAATAATTTCATTTTATCGGAAACAGAATAAATCTCACTGCCAATTCGTTTTATTTTCCTAATTTCACCAAAAATCTGCAAACATCAGCAACAAAGCTGATCTCAGTGGCATGTTTATGACTTTTTATATTCTTTTATTGATACATTATAACGTTTATACGCTTTTTTAACTGTATTAAGGAATCTTGGATCATCCTGCTGGCGTTTTGATTTTCCATATGTACCAGGTGGGCGGGGTTTATCTTACACTCCCTATAGACTGATGAAAAGCAATTAATAAAATATTTAGTTAAATTATGTCTTGATGACTGAATATCTCAGTGATGCAGACTCAGTTAAGTTTTAATGATAAATGGATTAACTTGATATACTGAAGCCATTATTAGTATAAACTTTAGTGTCGGCATGTTGATGCTTGTTAGAAATGTGATTAAACACGTGTAACTTTTTCTCCACGTTAATATAAGAAATAATACCTCAGATTGAAATTAGACTCGTTTCATCTGCAGTGTGTTTTCATGAAATAATGTGACGTTTGTGTGAGTCAGTTAGACAGAAATCCTCAAATTAACTAAATTCAGAATAAAAACGATTCAATTTTTGTTTTTATTCCCACTTGTGCTCGCTCTGTTAGAGCGCTGTGCCTTCATTCAGACTGTTACCTTCAAACTAATTCAGCTTCAAAAATCTCCTAATTTATATTCTGAGGGAGAGGATTAAAATCTGTTATTGTATCTTTACTGTTTATTCTGTATGTACTCGAACTAAATAAAACTGTAAAAATGAAAACCTGGTTTTGTTTATTTGAGGTTTTTATCTAAACTCCATTACTCCGTTTTAGTTGTATTTTGTTAAATATACGGATTTAACTGAAATTTTGTCTTTTTTTTTTTAGGTATTGTTTGCAAAATGATTATTTTTCAAAGGGCCTCAATAATTCAAGTTCTTTTTCTTTATTTTCATTTTTTTCATGTTTTTTAGAACTGCTGCAAATTGTATTTCTGTCCTTTATTTTGGTGACTTCTATCACTGCACAGCTTTTATTTTTAAAAATAAATTTTAAAACAGATTTTTCTCACTGATTCAGTTTTGGCTGTTTCTTCTTCGTTTATCTCCATTTAATCGAAAACAAAAAAGTAGGTTTTGTGCTAATTATAAGCTTTTAAAATGTCCAAGGTTGATTATTTAACCTTTAATTAATATTTTCTGTGAATAAAGTGACATCTATAACTTTCAGATATTCACCTTAATCTAAAATCACATGACATTTCCTACATCAACAGCACCACCTGGTGGTGGATTCAGGAGCTTTTGATCTAAATTCTTACCTGGTTTGAGTTTCTTCCACTGCTGATGCAACAACTCGTGTTTTTGTGAAGGAACCTCTCTGACTCTTATATTCACACTAAAAGAAAACAAACAAATAAACATTAAGAGCAAATTTTTGAAATATAATGTAATAAAATCAGAAAATTTTGGCCTGACTGATCAGAACTGAGTGACAGACGTTCGACATCATGATGTCACATGTTCTGTTTGTTTTATTACACTTGATTTTTAAAACAGTTTGTACTTCGGGAGTTTACGCAGCAGGTGTGATGACGCTGATGATGGATGTAATTTGAAAACATGTGACTTAAACTCATTTTGTTCTCTGGTTGTGACTGAAAATGAGAATTTACCCAGTTTACACAACTTCTCTCTGGAGTCACACCCTCGATGTTTGAAGCAGGAGAACTTTGAGACACGAGGAAACTCCTCATCGTCTTTCTGGTAACAACATTTCTGCTGCAGCTTGTGTAAGTCAGTTTCCAGGATGTGATGTCAGCCATTGGGCCGAACATGAAACAAGTACAACAAGATGATGAAAGTAATCGTCCTCACACACAGTTCAGCCTGTTCAGGGTGTTTCCTCTGTACAATCAGCTGACTGTTACAGTAAACAGAACTGACCTTTCATCTCTCGCTCTGAATCATCAATCAACTTCTGCTTGTGTCCAAACTTCATAAAACCCCTCAGGATTCACACTGAAGCAGGAAGTTTGACTCTACCTGTATCATCATCATCCTCCTCTGCAGAGAAACTCACAGGAACTCGAGTGTTTTTATGTTTATGGAGTAAAAACAACATGAAGCAGCTTCAAACTTCAGAACTGAGACAAACTGAAACCTTGAGTTGAAGCATTCAGTCTGAACTCAAGAGTGTGAAAATGTTCTTGAAACTGAGATAACGTTCTACTAACAGTTCAGTCACAGTTCAAACTAAACGGATCATCTTTTAACAGCCGTGGAATCATTCACTTCCTGTCCAGGGTTCTGTTTTTACTAGATAAGAAACCCCGAACCTCCTTTTAACCAAAGACAGTAAAAATAAAACATCTGGTTAAATCATTAAAGTCTTAATATTTAAAAAAAAATCTTAAATAATGGTATAAAAACACGTAACATCAAATTGAGCTCATAATTTAAGTTATTACAAATATCCAAGAATACATTTATAAATTAAATACTAAGTTCTTTGTTTTTACTGATGTGTCAGAGTTTGAATCAAACTTTATGATGTATTTTCATGTTGGAAACAACAAATTGCTTTACCCAATAAAAACAGCGATCACACACTAAATAAATATTAAATTGACCCTAAGATCATTTAATTGCAGTCTGAGGTAATTATTGGATTCTTTCATTGGTCTGTGTACATTCAGGCAGTTTGTTTTTCCATTTGAAACAAAAGAAAGAAAAAAGGAAAAACGAAAAACAATTTTTTTTTCATTTTTTGTTACAAATGGAAAAATGAACTGCCTGAACGTTTCTGCTGCTTTTAAAGTGCCACATCAGCTTCAAACCCAGAAATCAGATTCAGAACAACAACATTGAGGTTATCGTCAGTAAAACGCAGGTTTATTTTGTGTTGATACACAAACCGAAGCACCAACTCTCAGATCTTCAGCTGATAACCGAGTTTCCAAAAAAGCTAATTTGAATTAAAGGTAAAAATCACATTCTGAGAGGAAACTGAGTGAAAAAGGAAAGTGATCGTCACTGAAACGTTTTCTATGAACCCTCCGAATCTCAGATTCCTGTTTACACGTCAACAGAAACTCAAACTTCAACTAAACTAAAAGTCCCGAGAGGACTGAACCAGAATCTGGACCAGAACAAAAGCTTTTATAAGAGCTGATAAACTGATCCAACCTGCTCAAATGATTCTAACATAAACAATCTCAGAAACTTTTAAAGGAAAAGTGTGAAACAATGTTGGAAAAAAGATTAAGGCCTGTGATGGACAGGCGACCTGTGCAGGTGTAGCCCCGCCCCTCACTCAGTGACTTCTAGAAACACACTCCAACTCACCGTGACGCTGAACATGAAACAAGTAGGTTTGTTCATGATCTGCAATGTCAGTAAATATTTAAAACTTTCTGTGATAAAATCAAACTATGAGTTTTTTAACAGGAAGTGAGAAAGTTTACTCAAACATCGTGTCTCAATGTTCCAGATGTCTCAGTGAAAATGTTTCACAATCATTATTAACACTATTCTAGTTCCCTCTAGTCTCGTGTGTGTGTGTGTGTGTGTGTGTGTGTGTGTGTGTGTGTGTGTGTGTGTGTGTGTGTGTGTGTGTGTGGACTGACCTTTACCAGCTGAAGGACAGCGTTTGATCAGATCCAACAGAAATCCTGAAGGAGACGCAGTCAGCTGATCATCAATCGTAAACATTAGTTAGTTTGGGTTTTTTTAGGTAAAACTTTCAGAGGAAGTTTCAAAACTTTCTGAAAGTTGATACAATCTCAGATAAATCCAGTTAAAAACCTGAAAGAACATTGTCAGAGTTTCTGTTGTCTGCCAGCGGAAACCATCAGGTGTGACGCTAATGAGCGCAGGTGAAAATAATCTACTAAACGACACACAAGTTCAACTCTCACTAAAAAAAAAAAAAAAACAGTGGCTGAAACTCTTTATAAAGTTGCTAAAAAGTTCTTCAAACCTTCTGAAGAACTTTGAGTTTTTACTTTTGCTGCTTTTCACTCCGTTTCTGTCCCCGTACCTGAACGTGACATTAATGTGTCAAAAAATGAAGAAAAACTGAAAGTGACCCAAGTCAGATCTCAACCCTGTCTGCAGCTTGTACCCAAATGTTTTGTTTTATTAATGTCAGATTATGGTATTTAACACACTTTATATAAAAATAGAAAACTAGAAAATCACTGAGTTCTTGCAGAGATTAAAAAAAATCTGAAGGTTCCATTTTTTTTTCTGCATCAAAGTATCTGGAATTTTGTAACAGTCCTTAATCCAGATGACTCTTTTGTATCATGTAGATCCTGTTACTCACGCTGTTTTTTTATTTACCATTTATTGTGGAGCTCCATGTTGAAATCAGTGCTATCTGACAATGATGGAGAATCCTTAAAAAACATTCCTGGATCCAGACGGTGATCCAGATCCCCTCAAAATCTACTCACTTGTTCTTCAGACTATTTCTGACCTTTCATCAGAATCCATCGATATCTTGCTAACAGACAGATGTTGATGAAAACAACCTCCTGGTGAAGGTAAAACAGATTCGTTTACATGATGAACTGAAGACGTTAACGAGTGTCAAACAAAGAAACACCATTTATTTATAATTCTGTGCAATAATACAATGTACAAATATTCATCTGTAAATATTACAATCTATATATTAGTTCAGGTTTGTTGCCATAAAATCAAATACATTCAAGGTCTGAAGGCATCGCTGCAAAAATAAAAATATAAAAAAAGAGCCCTGCAGATGAAGTGAGACAAACAATCAAGCTTACAAATCAAATCGATTCAGATTATTTCAACACTGTGAATTAAAGTTTCTGCTGATTTAACCAGCTGAAATAATTCAGTAAATAAAAACAAACTGATTCTTTAAAACTGTGGATTTAAAATCATAAATGATAAAATGTTCCACTGAGGAACTCAATCGGTTGTTCTTAAATCTTTAACATACTGTACACACAATTAACATCATGAGTCTGTGCACAATGCACCAGAGACGGATCAAACACTGTGCAAAAGTCTCAGACACATGAGGTCAGTCGTCATGGAAACACACTGGTTTCTGTAACAGCACACAGCCGACTTCACGAACGAAGCCTGGAGGAGCCCCGTCACTGACGGGAGGGATCGCCAACGTCTTCAGAAACACACTGAAAACACAAACATTCACACGTCACTGCTGCCTCTGAAAACATGCAACAATAAATTAACTCATCTTGTTAAAAACACGCAGAGACGTGTGCAAATAACATCCATCCTGTGTACATTCACACAACACGCTATACAATCAACAGCTGATTTATAAAAGCACTTCTATCCTCAGCCAATCAGAGCTCGTCAGCTTCGTCTCAAACAGCATCCGATTGGTCCTGATGCTGATGAACCAGGAAAAGTGCAGCAGTACAGGAGTCAGTTCTCAATTATCTTCATCAGATGAAACACTGAAGATTTAAATCAGAGTTCACACGTGAACCCTACAGCTCATAAATCAAGTGTTCTTATCGTCTGCCAGAGTGACGTGCAGCTGCCGGGCGCTCCCGTCGCTCAGCCTGTCTCTGGGACGTGATGGCTGGACCTCTTCATAAGGAGGAGGGGGGTTCTCAGGGCTTTGGCTGCACAGGAGGGGGCGGTGGCTGCCGTCCGGCTGGTTGTTCGGAGACGACAGGCGACATCCAGGAGCCTCCTGAGCCAGGAGGAGTTGGGTGGGTCCTGGCGCCGAGCAGGGGGGGATTCGCTGCCCCCAACTGCCGTACACCGCCTCCTCATAGGAGGGAAGAGACACAGGAAGTCCATCCACCATCAGGTCCAGCTGGTCTGAGGAGCGACGGCTGCTGGGAAACAAAAAGGAGTTCAGTGTTACTAAAAAAGTGTCAATGTAAATAAATTCAAAACGTCCTGGTTTCTGATCAGAATCCAGATGAAACAATCAAGCAGATCCTTTAATTCCCTAAACGTGGAGTCAGGACTTTAGCCTTTCCTTACCCATGTGATTGACAGGAGTAGAGGCGGGACTTGATGACTAGGCAGGCAGTGGTTGTGAGCAAGAAGATGGACACGCCCACCGCGGTGGTGGCCATGCTGGGCATCGAGTTGTCGTCACTGGACTTCATGTTGGGACTGTCTGAAGAAAGGAAGACAAAAAGTATGAAAAAAGTTCAACTTTTGAAACAAACGTTTGTGTTTTCAAAAATTTAAGATGCCATGCGAGTTTGGTTTGGGACTCGCTGCAGCTGCACAAATCCTTCATGACACAGACAGAAACTACATGAATCAAATAAACCCAGTAAAGCTTTTTATTATTTGTAACCATTTCTTTTTTTCTTTAAAAACGGGGACGATATATTTACATTTTAATAGAGTTTAAATTTGTCTGCAGTGCAAAACAAATCAATGAAATTAAAATAATTTATGCAGATGTGAATTGTGTGAATAAAATCCAGAATGTTTGTTTTTTTTCTAAATGAAAGTAGTTTTAGGGACGTACAGTTTAACCCACACACCACAGCAATGACTCATATTGTGGCAAACATGAATATAAACATGAAATAAAAGGGATAAAACACCATCAGAGATGATGCAGCTCCAGATTAGACGTCTACTTGGATTATTAATCTTTTCAGTTTTACTCATTACATTCAATATTTTTCATGTCAAAGATTAAAAGAACTTCGGACCAATAAATGAGGTCAAAGAGTGAAAAGAAGCTTCAGCTCATGTTGAAAATATTTCGAGGTGGTTTACGTAAAAATGTTATGAAATATTTTAGGGAAAACTTTGTATTTAGGGTGAAATTCTTAAACAAAAACTGATAATCAGATCTAGATTTTATCTGGTTTCTTGGTAGATTTCCACTGACAGACACAGTCAGAGGAAATTTATCTTTTGGTTATTACGGTGGCTTCGCCTGCTTCCTCTTTCAGCGCTCCGACTTCCTGTTGCAGCACGTTTCACTGAAGGGCGACAGAGGAAGTCGGAACTGGTTTGAGGGTGAAGCTTCTAGTTCCTCTGCAGAGACTCGGAGTGTCAGAGCAGATCTGTTAAATAGGTCAAACGATGATTCTGGTACAACTTCTTTAATTATTAATGATGCAATTGCAACACAAATCCAAACTTAATAGATTTTAACTTCCTTTTACTAATTAAGTTTATATATTTACAATCAAATCTGAAATGGACAACATGCAGAAAGCAAGTGAAGACGTTTATCAAGATAAACAAAAATTCATTTAGAAAAAACAACAACATCCCACATCGGAACTGAGAGTCACGTGTTTTTCAAGACTTTAAAAACCCATCATAAAATGACTAATCAGCCCTGAAAAGATTTGGGTCAAAACAGTCATGAATCATGAGTAAATTATAAACCGAGACCAGAATAGAAATGTTGTATTGGTCGGTGTTTCTGGGAAAAGTCATTGAATGTTTAGCGTTAATGAGGAACTGGTTCTTGCTTTATTGGGTCATGAATGAAAAAAAAATTACCACCTTCTCGCTTTATTTATTTTTTTCAGATTTAATGATTTACAAAAAACCGCAGCTATTGTTAAGATTTACGGGAAGCCAGATAAGAAATTTCAGGCATTTTGATTGGCTTCTTGTTTTTATAATTATCTCTGAGCTTCTGATTCAAAAACAGAACACTACTGTAAATAAATGTAAACACTTTAATTTGATGAGCCTTCAGCTGCTTCTGACACTGAACTAACTTCACTCAAACATGTTTCCACACTGTCAAAGAAAAGACAGGAGTTAATAATAAAAGACCTCTGAGGTGTTCCTCAAGGCTCTGTGCTCGGACACAAAAAACTTCACCCGTTTTCTTCCATTATCAGTTAATTTCTCATCTGAAAAACACCCTCATGTCCAACTGATGAACAGCATCAGTGATGCTGCACAAAGTGACTACAGGCTTATGTTCCGACTCGACCGCGGTGATTCTTTACAGAATGCAGTCCAGTTGTTCTGATCTATGGTTTTATGATGATAGAACAGAGGTGTTCCCCCCCGTTTCCTTCTATCCTCTCGAGTCTCTGCTCTTATGAAAACACCTCTTTAACAGATCTAACACATTTAATTCACACTTCTGTATTCACAGTTTACACTGATTCTCACACGAGGGTTTCTCCTTGAGGTGTTAATGTTGTAAGGTGCTCTATTTGTTTTTGCCAAAAATTATTTGAATTTCTTTTAGTTTAAATGTCCTGAAATAAAATTGTTTCCCCTAATTTTTCTTTAGTTCATGTTAAAATAGTTTAATACCAGATTTTTTATTTTATTTTGGGAAATAAAAACAGCACAAGTGAAAGGATGAAATATTTTTTTTTTTTAGCGATGACTGGTTTTTTTAATAAAACACTGATGTAATGTGTGTTTAGTCTCACTGATTCGTACCTTTTAAGCAGACAGGTATGGGCGGGACCCACTTCCCGTGGCGACACTTGGAGACAGGTATCACCTTGTTGCCGAAGCGGTATCCGGGCTCACAGAAGAACCGGATCGACTTCTTATGAGGAAAACCACCACAGGGAGACGAATCGCAGCGGAAGCCTCCATGTTCTGGCACCAGAGGGTGACTACAGTTACTCAGTCTGCCTGCAGAAATATGAATAAATAAATAAAAACACACACTGATGTTTTTCATGCCTCAGATTTAATCTGGTCTTCTTCACATCGCCTCCATGTTCATTTGTTTTTTTATGCGTTTAAACAATCTGGAGCTGATTTTCTGACTCATTTCTTCCAACAGCAGATTTTTCTGAGTTTTTTCACATTATTTGTCATAATGTATGATGAGCAGATCCATGATGACTTCAGGCTGCTGGTCTGCAGCTGATATTTACTGGCTTTTAATCCCCATCCTGTAACTGACAGGAAACGCAGGATGACCTTGATGTGAGAAGGTTTGTTTGACCAGTGTGTGAATGTGTGAAGGGATAATAAAATGATGTTGCTGCTACAAACAAACGGCCACTCTGAAGGTTTGAAGTCAGTCGGGATTTTTAAACTTCTTCTAAACATTTGTGACACACTGACGCTGCGTTCTGAAACTCTCCAACAGCTGAAAAATTTATTTGCTTTAACCAGTTCTGCATATTTTTACAGCAGGGGTCAAAGGTCAAACTTTCAATGAACTTTACCACATAAAAGACAGTTTCAGTGCTTTAAAGATCAAAAAGTAAAACAGTTTGCAAATAAAACTATATGAATATCAAAAAACTTTACCTGTAGTGAGGAGTGGCGAGAAGGCGAGGAGGAGGAGTCCACAGACGAGACTGACGCGTCCGCTCGGCCATGAATTCAGGACTGACGCAGACATTAAACCAGACTTCCTGAAGACACAGAAAGGCTTGCAGTCATCTGTGGTCTGATAATCCTAATATATTAAAAATAACAATTCTCAGTTTAAACTGAATATCCAGCTGAAATTTATTCTAAGAGAAGTGAAACATCTTCAAGAACCAAAAATATTCCAAGTTCCTTTTTTCAACCCTTTAAGATTTAAAACAGGAAAAAAAATGACCTTGAATGTTTCACCTTTGTTGCATTTTGACTTCGTTTCTCGCAGACCCTTTTCGACACGGCGGCACCATTAAAATCAGCTCGTCTTTTCAGATAATTCATAGTGAAACTATCACCTTAGACTGTTTTCTGTTTTAACGCTGCTCATATTGAACAATGACACCCGACAGCACAGCAACCAAACTTTCATCACAGCCAAGATGACACTGTTCACCACACAAGCCTTGATCCCAGACAAGAACTTCCTGTTGAAGCGCCAGATCTTTGCCAGTGAGGGTCTAAATGCCACTGCGTGTGTGTGTGTTCATGTCAACAGAGATGCCAGTCATCCTGAGAGCATCAGGGGAGGGCCCGATGCCACACACACACATACTTCAAACATTACCGTGGTTTAACACAAATACACACTGAAACACTCACAGCTCCATCTTCTGTGACCAGAACCTGCGTGGGAGTTCTGATTCTTAGTCATCGTGACCCTCCGTGATATTAAAACTTCTGCTGAAATGTTTGGCTGCAGAATTACACTGACAGGAGAAGAAAAGCTGCTCCTTCTGCACAACGTTTAAACTGATTCAGCTGGATTAAAGGGGATAAAATGAGCATCGTGGATTAAAGTGTTTCTTTTAACAGCAGTAAAGATGCAGAGAGACCGTTTCATTCAGAAAAGTGGATCACAAACAGATTCCTGCAGACTTCAGCTGTTTCAGGTCTGCTTTGTTCCACAGTGCTGACCACTGAAGCCACACAAGCTGTGACTGACAAAAGCATCAGGTGACGCCCCTTTCAGACTAAAACAGGACAAACAAAAAAAAAAAAAAAAAAGGAGAAGACATTTAATTCTCCAGGTTTCGTTTCTCCTTAATGGTTCCAGTCAGTTAAAACATCTACTGGAGAGGTCTGTGAACACATACATGTTCATGTTGGATGAGGGACATTATCTGATGTTTAAATGGCTCCTGTTATAGAAAAAACTTTATGGCACACGGGAAGTGATGCTTTTTGTGTTTCCAGCCACAACAGCACAGGAAGTGCCAGGTAGCATGAGAGATGTCAGCGCTGATTAGAAGAGGAGACAGACCTGCAACAGGACAGGGTTCACGCCAGTCTGGATGAAAACCGGTTTACCTGAAGCACATTTAACAAGTGGGTTGATCAGTAGCTGTGAAACAAACGTGAACTTTGCTCTTTCTGCTGAAACACGAGAGGTTTTAAAGTTTCACTGACTCGTATCAGACTGAAACATCTCCAGCTGTTCGATGAAGCTTCTGGATGAGCAGAAGATTATTCATGTTTATCCACATCAGAGTTTCTCCCAGGAAACAGTTTGTTAAAAAAACAAAATGACTCAGAACTGAACCAGAACCACATCCAGGAGCAGGTTTTTGAACATTTACAGTTTATAAGTTCTGTTCTTAATAAGGTCAGAAGATGAAATGAAAGAGGTTTTAAAGGGTAACATGTCACCACAGTGTTAATTCCTGCACAGAAGTGCAATGCTGACGCTGCATTTACTCAGATCAAAGAACGGACTCGTTTGACCCAGTTTCTGTCCTGAAGTGGACCAACTGAGAAGTTCATGTATATAAAAACATCCAAATAAAACCATGTTGTGTTCTCTTTTAAAAACATCTGAGAGCTTTCTGCTTCTTATCTGCAGCTTGGAGAGGCAACAATCCAGCTGCAGCCAAGACCCGGTCCAGATTCTAAAGGACTTAACACCGAAAACCTGAAATTAGATCATCAGGATCTTCTGCAGAAACAGACTGAAGCTTCCAAACACGCAAACAGTCTCCAGATTTATTCACAGCAGAGAGAGAATTCAAGCTCAGACTCACTTAAATTGTCACAGTAACAGTTTCCAAGGACAACCGGGGCCATAAAAGTGAAACTGGAATCCTCTTAGAGATCGGTCTGGTCCGGTCCAGTAAACTTGGATGTGTCATTAAACAGTTTGAGTGAAAAGGCTCTTTGTTCCTCGGTAACTCGGAGAGAGAGCAGAGGATCGTGATGACATCTGATTCCTGCCTGTTTTGTCTGAAACCAGTTAAAGATCAAAGTTCTTAATGAAACGGTTCTGTTCGTCCAATAAAAACCGTCGGTGGTCCCGTTTCCTCCCGAACCAAATCAAAGAATTTGGGCCGGTTCTGCCAGGTGAAACCCGATACTTGCTCCCAAAAAGACGCGGACTAAACGGTGCAAAAGTCTCACCTGAAATCCGACTGGATTCGGCAGCAGGAGACGCGAGTGGCGGTCCGGTCCGGTTCTGTCGGGCTCAGAGTGCAGGAAGATCGTGGCTCCGCAGTCAGCTGACGGTCTCGGCTCCTGCTCAGCAACAAGTGGACCCGATTCAGCTTCTCTCTTTTGACTCATCGATCAGCTGGGTTTGATCACGACAGTAAGGATTTCTATTGGCTGCTGAGAAAGCCAAGCCCCGCCCCCCTGTACAGCGCCGTCATATTCTGGAAACGGTGCCTTTAACCAACCACACATGCACGCACGCGCGCGCACACACACATACAGCAAGGAAAATGTGCACAGTTGCCCCAATATAATATTATAAAAACACTGAAGAAAAGTTCCTGCAGCTTGTTCAGAATAACATCAAACTTAATTTTGTTTTCACCAAAGAAAAAACTATCGATAGAAAGACAATAAAACAGCAAATAAAACAACATATGAATGAATGAACATGTGTTTTAGGACAAAGTAAACATGTAGGAGAGTCCAGGTGGTTCTGATCTGGTCCATAAAGCTGAAAACTCCTTATAACTTCTGGTTTGAGTCTCCAGATGTTGGTCTGCAGACGTTAGTGTTCCTGCTGCAGTTCTGACAGAAAAATCTTACTGGACCCTGAACTGGACGGGGAGCCAGCGCAGAGACACCAGGCTTCAGACAGGATGTTCTCAGTTGTCAAAGTCTCATTCTCAGGTCACAGAAGTGGACGTCCTTCGTCCATGTCCCACACTGATGATGCTTCATTGTTAACAGAGTCCTGTGGAACCAGATCATGAAGGTCACTCAACTCCAGGAACATTTAGGAGCTGAAAGAAACCAAGTGTCACATCAGTGTGGTCTGTGTGTTAATGACCTGCACAGGTACCTGAACACACCACCAGGTACAGGTGTCATCATGGACCAGGGAATCTTTACACTGAACGAGGGACCAGCGGGTCTCAGTGCTGTTAATGATGGACACCAACAATGTTAGAGACACTGATGTCACCAGATGAGTCTTTGGTGGTGGAGGTGTCACAGTGTGGACAGGTGTGTCTTTGTGATGAGTCCAAATTACCTGAATAACATCATGAATCCAGTCATTGTGTCCCTGCATGAAAAACACACTCCTTTCATCTTGATGGACCACAAGGATCCAGATCATCCAGGTCTCATCATGAGGGAACAGCTGCTGGAGACCAAGGTACAGTGGGGCAAAAAAGTATTTAGTCAGCCACCAATTGTGTAAGTTCTCCCACTTAAAAAGATCAGAGAGGCCTGTAATTTTCATCATAGGTATACCTCAACTATGAGAGACAAAATGAGGAAAAAAAATCCAGAAAATCACATTGTCTGATTTTTAAAGCATTTATTTGCAAATTGTGGTGGAAAATAAGTATTTGGTCACCTACAAACAAGTAAGATTTCTGGCTTTCACAGACCTGTAACTTCTTTAAGAGGCTCCTCGGTCCTCCACTCGTTACCTGTATTAATGGCACCTGTGTGAACTCGTTATCAGTATAAAAGACACCTGTCCACAACCTCAAACAGTCACGCTCCAAACTCCACTATGGCCAAGACCAAAGAGCTGTCAAAGGACACCAGAAACAAAATTGTAGACCTTCACCAGGCTGGGAAGACTGAATCTGCAATAGGTAAGCAGCTTGGTGTGAAGAAATCAACTGTGGGAGCAATTATAAGAAAATGGAAGACATACAAGACCACTGATAATCTCCCTCGATCTGGGGCTCCACGCAAGATCTCACCCCATGGGGTCAAAATGATCACAAGAACGGTGAGCAAAAATCCCAGAACCACACGGAGGGACCTAGTGAATGACCTGCAGAGAGCTGGGACCAAAGTAACAAAGGCTACCATCAGTAACACACTACGCCGCCAGGGACTCAAATTCTGCAGTGCCAGACGTGTCCCCCTGCTGAAGCCAGGACACGTCCAGGCCCGTCTGCGGTTTGCTAGAGAGCATTTGGATGATCCAGAAGAGGATTGGGAGAACATCATATGGTCAGATGAAACCAAAATAGAACTTTTTGGTAGAAAC